>CM031625.1:28344039-28356539 GCA_018398815.1 Conus ventricosus | reverse complement strand
GAACATCGTGTCAGAAGAAAGACAGCTTGCGTAATGATGAAACATGGTGTAAAAAGTGAGACAACATGGCGCCAGAAGTACAGCAGCCTGCATGATGATGAACATGGTGTAAAAAGTGAGACAACATGGCGCCAGAAGTACAGCAGCCTGCATGATGATGAACATGGTGTAAAAAGTGAGACAACATGGCACCAGAAGTACAGCAACCTGCATGATGATGAACATGGTGTAAAAAGTGAGCCTAGATGAATGATGAACATGGCGTCAGAAGTACAGCAGCCTGCAATGATGAACATGGTGTAAAAAGTGAGCCTAGATGAATGATGAACATGGCGTCAGAAGTACGGCAGCCTGCGTGATGATGAACCTGGTGTCAGAAGTGGAACAGCCAGGATGAATGATGAAAATGGCATTGGAGGAGAGACAGCGTGCATGAATGATGATCATGATGTCAGAAATGTAACAGTGTGCTTGAACCATGAGCAAGGTATTTGAAGTGAGACAAGATAAGATAATGTTGCCCAGCCGACCGCAAAGGGCCACATCAGGGCTGTGAAGTGAGACAGCTTGCATGAATGATGAATACGGTACCAGAAGTGGTGAAGGCATATTCTGTGAAGCCCATATCTAAACAGAGGATCGGCAGTCAAGAAGTCTTGCTTCAAGTGCCAGCATGCAAGTTCTTGCAGTGAGTCAGAGTGCAACTTGAAGAAAGACAAAATGACTATAGGTTGAACAGTCAACTGTTGGCAGAACCTACTTCAACCAAAACAGTTTTCTTTCCAGCATATGGAGCAGAAAGGTTGCATGTGGAGCATGTGGAGTGGGTGGGACAGGATCTGGGACATCAGGAGTGCGTCAAAACTTTCCAGAAAAGATGGAGAAATCCAGCGAGATATGTCACTCTGTGTCACAGCAAAGAGTCAAAGACAGTGTTCAAAACTAAACATCTTTGGAACTCGAACAGAGGGAGGAGCAGATGTCAGAGAACTACCGGTACCGGGGGTCAGCACAGACTTTGAATTTCTAATGAGTAAATTTGGTTCATACTGGACTGTGAACAGGAACACAGGCCATGAATGTACAACATTCCAAGAAAGAAAACATAAAGCAGAGGACAAACATTATGTCCTGCTTAAGGCAGACCATCACTTGAATCCGGCATGTTGCGAATGCTATGACCTGCTCATCAAGCAACAGACATATTTTCAAACATCTTCAGTACGGTATTATTTTGCCGATAGCAAATAATCATTGCAACAGCCAGAGATTTCACTTTTAAAAACTATCATTTTGAGTTGCTCTTTACAACATTAATATCATTAAGTAAGATAAGATAATGTTGCTTATAGCCCAGCCGACCGCAAAGGGCCACATCAGGGCTGTAATATCATTAAGTATCCTGCCAAGTTACTGACCGAGTCAGCAGACATTGGACAATCAGAATAGAACACACAGGGAGGGTAAAATTGCAGTGAAGACAGGAAAGAAAATCTCCAACAAACAGATCCTGCACTGTCCATGGTGAACAGTGAAGGAACTGGACAACTTCAGGATCGACATCGCCCAGCGGCAGACCTGATGGTAACACAACAGGGGACCAAGTTGTCAAGGCATTTTAAACTGATAAGTAGCACCAAAGGCTTGTGATCTGTCCAAGTTCAAAATTGGCATCTCCGATTAAGTACACAGAAAACTTCTCACATGCACAGACAGCAGCTAGGCATTCTTTCACAATGTTTTTGCATAAGATTTGGCCCCTTGAGAATCCTGGACGCAAACAATGATATTAATTCCAGATTCACCCTGCTTTATGTAAGTTTTGGATTTTGAAAATGACATGCCCTAAAAAGGGTTCAAGCCAAACTACGAATTGACAAGTATTTAACTAAACAGGGACTCTGGCTAACAACACTCAAAGTTTTATTTAAAACTTGACAAAATTTATATAAAAATATCTTGATTAATTTTCAATTAAACCTTTTTTTTTTTGGTCAGTACAATGGTTAGTATATTTTGGTTAATTCATTGTTCTTTTTATTCTTGCAGGGGATGTTATTATGTTCAAATTCAATCTCTATATTAACTGGCTCTTTCTACATCTACATTGTTGTAAGAAAATGACAAACATATCACAAAGCACATACAATCTCATATGCATGCGTACACACACACACACACACACACACACACACACTACACACACACACACACACACTACACACACTAACAAAACTTTTGTTTGAAACTTCAGATGCGAAATCTCAGAACTCACCTTGGGAAACTGCTTTTCAAAATACTTTTTTGACATGTATGGTTTTCGTATCCAAGACAAAAGATGCATATACTCGAACTGACTGATTATGAACATCGTAGGCCCCTTTCCTTCCAGTTCCAGGCGGTTGTTCAGAATCTGTTACAGAACTCATGTTCATGTTCATGGACTCATTCATTCAATTTTGTTGTTTTCTTTTTGTCTTCTCTGCCTTTAGGCATATCATTAAGAAGTCTTTCAATATCAAACACTGAAAGTATTCATTAAAGCAGAATACAATCAGGACTCATCAGGGAGACATGGCAAAAAAAAAAAAAGCAACTTTCATTAATCGTTATACACTTGAAAATGTTCATAGGAAAAACAGAAAAAGAGTTTACATGCTCCAAAGGCTATGTTAACAATTTCTCTTGATAAACAAACACAACCCTCTGTTAGTTTACAACCTACGGAAACCTTTTTCTATGGTAATTTGCAAAGATGATCTTCATCTTTTGTCTATCAGCTAGCTGGTTAGGTTAGGTCATGATGGCTTTGTAGTCTTCAGGTTGTTAATGCTCCACACTGTTTCTTTGAAGGATACTTAGTCAAAGACAAAACTGGTCTAGAAACACTGTTTTGAAAAGAAAAAAAAAAAGACTCTGATACACATTTTTCTGTCTGAACCACTTTCCTTTTAAAATTTTTTAAAGAAACTGTATTAGTTCCACCAGACGATAGAGACAAACAGATTACAGGACAAAAACACAATGCATTTCGACCTCTTGGGTCTTCTTCAGGCAAAAACAAAGAACATTTAGGACAATGAAATGAAGAACAATCGACCACTTATCTGCTCATATTTGGTTATTGTTATAAAAAGTATCAAAATTTACCATGTTAAATTTCTAACTGCAAGGCATTTTCCATTTTGTTTCTCTCATGCACATGAACATATATATAAAGACAAGACAATGTTATGATCTGCCTGAAAATGGTATGGCAAGTGCAAGTCGTGATCAAGGCCAACAGGACACTGCAGTACAAAGTGGGATGTTGCTATCAAGATAAGAAATGTTCTCTCTTTAACTGAAAATCTCTCTGCTTCTGTGTGTGCCTCTCTCTCTCATCGAGTTTTCATTTCATATCGTCTTTGACAGATCTCTCTCTCACTCTCTCTCTCTTGTTTATCTTGGTATGATCTCTCTAGCTTCAAGCATTTCACTGGTATTGTATTTGTCTTTGATGCCAGCATTCATTATCACTTTTCGCTCAGGTCTGTTCTTCTCCCCTCCCTCTTCCCTATTCCTCTCTCCTCACCCCCATCCCCTCCTTAAGTTAATGTATTCTGTTTGTCTGTCTCTCTACCTGTCTCTCAGATGATAAATTTTATCTCTCTCTCTCTTTCTCTCTCTCTCTCTGCGTCATTCTTCATCTTCTCACAACACACATACACTTTGGTATGTTATACCTGAGTTTTCCATTCAACGTGGCCATGATGCATACACCATGCACGTTTCTTTTTTCAATCACTTCATATTGCTTTATAATCAGTATGCTAGATATCCAGTTGATCTATTTTAAACTTACCTCTAGTACTGAGCATATAGCGCCATACTGCCCTGATCTAGCAGTCTAAGCTGCATGGTTTACAAAGCTCTGCAGCTCAAGAGTGTGATGCTGTCGCATACAGAATGGTAGAGTTCACACATATTTTTGTTCTATGACATTCAAAAAATTAATTTCATGTCCAGATTTTGATTCTGTGAATTTTAAACACTAATCTTAAGCATATCTCTATCAAACTCTGTTCTGAAAACAGCTTCCGCAAAGACCAAATTTTCTTTTCACATGACATTCCATTTCAGAAGCCAGGATTAACAAACGCTCTGTCTAACCCATAAAAAATATGCTTTTATTTCTCTGAACATTCTTTCTCAGGGCTCGAATACAAAATTTGTGGCCAATTCTCTTAACTTAAAGACTTTTTTCTCTCTCTTAGTCCAACAAGTTTTGGTTGAACTTCCTTTTTATGGCATATATGCCTCAGTAATAATGATCTGAATAACATGCATTTGAACATTTTGATCAAGCCATGTGCTTTATTTTGATTTGGAATGTACTTTGGTACTGTGGATGATGAGCAATGAATATTTTTTTGCAGTAAAGGTATTTTTGCTCTGCATTTAGTCCCTTTCATTTCATACACAGTGTGTGTGTGTGTGTGTGTGTGTGTTGTTGTGTGGTTTTGTGTGTTTTGTTGTGGGTGTGTGTGTTGGTAACAAAAATCCATCATCACTTACACAAAACCCAAAGCAGACATCACCCCAAAGAGATTCCAATGATCATAGCGATGAAAATGACAGCAAACCATTTTTAGAACACACTCCCCTGAACCCCGCCAAGTATGCGAGGGATGTCCCCCCCGAGCCTTTCTTGCTCCTTGTTGGTGATAAAACTCATGTAGGGTCCAACCCTTTTAAATTCCTTGCCCCCTTTTCTTGCTTTCCCCGGGGAGGCACAAGATGCAGCAGCACCCCCTACCCCTGAAGCGTATTTTGATCAACATCTGTTTCCCCCAGGCTTTTGTGAATGAACGGGGGTTTACTCAAAAAGATGTAAGGCACACCCCAAGAAAAGACAAATCCCCCGGGGAATCATCTGCAGCTTTAATGGCCCCCAGGGAAATTTGCTTGGAATTGCTCCATGCTGTCGCTCAAGGGTCTTCCGGTCCTAGACAAAAATGAAGGTAAACATGTACAGTTTACATTGTTACAAGGGAAATTAAAAAAGAATCACCATGAAAAGGAAGGACCAAAAAGAAAAAAAGAAAAAAAAAAAAAAAGGAAAGGCAATCGAACTTAGCAAGTCAGTTACAGGGGTAAAGGAATATTTAAGGGCAGATTGGTAGAGAACCCATATATAAGGGTTTTTGTCACTTTGTCAGTAATTAGCTGAGAAGGTTTTATAGGTTAGCTAACCTGTACTCCCCCATCCGGGAAGCACCGAGCTAAACAGTCAACATCACATCAGACAACAAAATTCTGTAAAGGGGTTTTTAACAGACTTATTTTTAATGGGCACACCTTTACGGCAAAGTGTTGAATGGCTTGCTTACATCATACTGACGCATCAGGGGCAAAACATTAACAGTGAAGAATTGAAGGGATTTGACTTCATCATCACGACAGCATCATGGGCACACCTTTAACATAAAGGGTTTGAAGCTTCATACACTGACGCATAGGGGCACACAATTTAACAGGAAGAATTGAAGGGACTTGATTACATCATCCACTGACAGCATAGGCACACATCTTTACATAAAGGGTTAAAGGGACTTGATTCATCAACACTGACAGCTAGGGGACAATTTTTAACGGGAAGGATTGAAGGGACTTACTTACATCTACACTGACACACATGGGAAACAATCTTAAACAGTAAGGATTGAAGGGACTTGATTTACCATCACTGCGCTCGGGGGCACACATCATTAACTTAAAGGGATTAAAGGGGACTTGACTTACATATACCTGAAAAGATCTGGGCATAATCTTTAACAAGATAAATAATTTTGCTTATACCCCAGCCGCCCCGCAAAGGGCCATATCGGGGCTACTTTTTAAACGTAAAGGGGATTGAAGGGACTTGACTTCACAAACACGCGCATTGTGGGCACGATCACAAATTAACGGGAAGGGATTAAAGGGACTTGATTAATCATAGCTACACATCATGGGGGGGAAATTCCCCCTCAAGTACCCGAGGACCCCGGGGGGTACAAGTAACCTACCACCCTAAAATTCAGTTTTATTAATTCCCCTTTTTTTTGGGTTTTAAAATTTATTGTTACCTTTTGACTCGATTTGAATAAAAAGCCACACCAAAACACATAATGACCATACTTTTATGTAAAATTGCAGTACTGACATATCATTTGGGCCTTCATTGATGGACCCGATGGGGCTTTTAGAGGACATCAACATGTTCACCTGCGTGTACACAATTATTGTTGTCATAAAGGTCTAGTAATGAGCTGCCCATGATTAACTTAATATTTTATTGCTCCGAGAATGCCGTGTTGGTCGCGACAAAAAAAACCAATGGGGTAAGTAGGAGAAGGGTTGTGAATATTGCATCTGGGAAAACACAGGAGAAGGGGAAGACAGCAATAACAAAAAATATGTGTGCGCCACACACCAGAAAACGACAAGAGAAGGGGACTTAATGCACGGGGTTTGAATCCTCCAAATTAGGATCCAGCACAGGTAGCATGCAAGCATGTACAGTCCCTCTATATAAAACACACGCACGCCAACACATGTATGCGACGCACGCACACACACACACACACACACACACACCACACAAAACACACACACACCCACACACAGAGTACCCCCTCTTTTCAGGTCAAACTTTTCTGATACTTAGAACAGCCAAAAAAACACAAACCCAAGAGGTTCCAATCAAGAAAAAAGAGAGGTTGCAAAAATATAATTTGTATATAACAGTATGCATTATGTGACTTCGTGTGTGTGTGTGTGTGTGTTGTGTGTTGTGTGTGTGTGTGTGTGTGTGTGTGTGTGTGTGTGTGTGGTTTGTGTGGGGGAGAAGAGGGAGGACGCGACAGAAGAAAAGAGAGCAAATGTGTGGTAGGGGTAAAGGCATGGGTGACATAATATGGATATGTTTGTTAAATTTTAACAAAATACAAAATTTAATTAATTGACTCTGTGCTGCACTCAAAGACTCTTTTTCTTCGTTGTGTTTTTAAGTTCATCTATTTTGGTTCTCAAATTATCAAAGATTACATCAGATCGTACCAATTAAAGACATAGATATCACTCCCCCCCATCTTTAATTGAAAAAAACATTGCGACTTTTAAAATCGTTTTTGCACGATTCAATGTCCAGAATTTTTAGGAAAGTCGGGGTTAAATAACATCCAAATATTTAAAAATATTGGGGGGTTTTACAAAAACAAAAACGTAAATAAATTGAATGCATGCATTTCATTATTAGTTTAGTGTATTATGTGTATGTTTTATGAAGAAACACGCAATAGATTGTCATGCTATGCATTCAAAACAAAACTAATAACATTTCACAGGAAAGTATGTTATTATAAAACAGAAATCATGCAGTACAAAAGATCCTTTCTCAGATTGCAAATTCTTTAATGCACTTTAAAGTAATTTGTTCCTTTGGTCACAAAGTATTCTACCTTTTAGATGTGCTGGCTTTTTCCGAATCCTTCGTGACCGTCGTGTTTTCCTTAGGATTAGGCTGGCTGATGAATTTGCAGTTAATCTGGTTCAGCAGTAAACATGGCTGGATCCACTTGCTCAGAATCAGACATGACTGGGCCTATGCGTCATCATCAGATGTGGTTGGATGTTTCTTCTGCCAGTTGGAGATAAAGGTTGGGTGACTTTTTGAAGAAAGAAGAGTTGTTTGCTATTTCTTTATCACTTTCTCCTGAAGTAAACATGGCACCATTTCTTGCCGTGACTTGAAGAGGTGTTGGAGAATAGTAAGGAGTCAGTTTATTTCTCTCTCTCCTGACGGACAAGATTTGGATAAATTTCTGATTCATTTGCATGATGTCGATTGTCAGAGTAAATTTTCATTTTCTATTTCTGGACTTTGTCATGATAACGGATTTCCTTATCCAGTAGCTGGGATTTTGACAGTTTGCTGTGAATTTCTGCAAGTTGGATTTTCATCTTCCTGATGTACAAGGCTTTCACAAAGTTTACACCTGTGCTGCTAATGCTATGTGGAGTAGCACAATAACTGCGAAGGAATTTGAAAAGTTCTTGTCGCCACACTTTTCCTTCCACCTGGGCAGCCTGCACAGTTTCCTTCAGCACTGACATCCACCTTTCCACACCATGATCTTCTTGAGGCCATAAAGGTATAATTCTGTGGTGTTGAAAAACCCAAATAATTTGAGAATTGTGTAAATTCACAGCTGTTACAATAGGGGTCCTTTGTTGGTTTTGACAATGTCAGGTGTGCCGTGTCACGTAAAGATGGCATCAAGTTTCGGAATTACAGTACTTGCGCTTGTACTGCGGACAATTTCCACTTCTGGAAATCTTGAGTAGTCATTAGTGACAACCATGAGACATTCTCCTGACGGAAATGGTCCTGTAAAATCAAGACTGATTTCAGACCAGGGTTGATGAGGCAATGGTATCATCTTCAACTATTCAGAGAGGTACATAACGGTTGTGGACAGGCAAGCAAGACAAGATTTTACCTTTGTTTCCACAATTCTGTCCATGTATGGGAGCCAGACTTTCTTAAAGAGATTCTTTGTTTTTACTCTCCTTGGTTACCTTCATGTGCTATAGCTGCTGCGTGCTGTTGAAGAGCTTTTGGGATTTCAATGCCATTTTCTCGAAGAAGAATGTCATGGTCTTCACTGATGGATAGCTCATCTTGAACTGTTTTGAAGATGTGAAATGAAGATAGATCAACAGCACAGTCAGTGGGTGGATGCCAGATGTTCATCTTGATAGCTGTTTTCACTGTTTGAAGTGTTGGATCATCTTTTGTTGCCTTCTTGATTTCTTCCCAGTTCATGGCTTTGGGTACTGTGTTATGAACGAGGAACCTGACGTATTCCTCTGTGATTTTTTTTATTCATGTGCTGTCTGCTTGTTAGCAGTTTTCACTGGATGTCGATTGAGAAAATCAGCGGGGCTGTCTACACCAGGCTTGTATTGTAGAACAAAATCATACGTCTGCAGTCCATCTCTCGATGCATGTTGAAGTCCTGGAAGTTGGACTGTTGTACTTGTAGATGCTTTCCTGTGGCTTGTGGTCTGAGATCACTATGAATGAACACATAGAGATGAAAATGTTCACATACCCAAACCACAGCAAGGGTCTCTCTCTCGGCTTGGGAGCAGCATGATTCTAGTACATCTGTGACAAGAGCAGAATTCAGATTTAATTTGTTGAAAACTTTGAACTGATTCAGCTACATCAAAACATCACTGATGGTTGGTATGATGTGGCATGTTGATGTTCATTTGATTGCTCGGTTTGGTAGTCACATATCAACACAGATTTGTCTTTCATCTGGCTTCTTTGGCTTTGGTGCGACCACAATAGATGAAACTCATGGTGTAGGTCCATCAACTTTTTCAATCACATCCAAGCAAACCATCAAGATGTTGAAGTTCAGCCTCCACTTTCTTCCTCATATGATATGGGATCCTTCTGTGAGGCTGAGCATTTGGTTGGACTTTTATATCAATGTACAGCTTTATTTTTAGTTTTACATTCTTGTGTTTTCCCATGTCTTGGAATTGGTGTGGATTTTCTCTACTCCTGATATCAGTATCAGCAGTTGTGTAATAAACTGGCAAAAGCAAAATTCGTCAGACGAAGTTTTTGAGCGGTACTGGAGCTAAGCAAATTTTCCACCTCAAACATCAAGGCTTGAACAGTCAACAAAAAATGAAGCGTGCATGCCACCATTTCTGAATTTGATAGTGGTGTCAAATTTGCCAAGTACATATAGAGGTGTACATGTTCCATAGGCACAGAGTTTGGTTGATGTTTGCAGCCTGTTTTGTGCTTGTGATGTAATAGTTTGAAAAGTGTTTTCATCAACGATGTTGACAGAAGCACCAGTATCAATAAGAAATGGAACAGACTTACCAAAGAGGTTGATGCTGACTTTGGGTGCTGTGCTGAAATTCTCTGTAACACCTAACAGACACTCTTCATCAGAAGAATATGAAGCGTCACTGTTCTTTTCAACACCAAACACATACTCTTCTTCATCAGAAGAGTCACTCACTGTTCTGCTGAACATTGTTCATTTTAGCAGGAAATGCAGGCTTGTGTTGATGTTCCTCAAGAATGGCACACTTTCGCAAAATGCCCGATCTTGGCACAAACACAAGTTTTGTGTCTTGCTGGACACTGCTGATGTGCATGCCACTGATCACCACACCATCCGCATGGTCGTTGTTGTTGAGATTTCTTCTGATAGAAATTATTTTTCGGAGTTGAGCTCATAAAGCTGCAATTAGACATCCTCCTTGGTTAACCCACTCTGTGATGAACTGCATTCACAGGTTTTGTTCTTCTTCCATGGTCTTTGTTTGAATGTCTGATAACTCTAATGTACGAGTACAAGCAGTTTCTACAAGTTGTCTAAGACTAGAGTCGTGTTTCCTTCACGTAGTAATGGATTTAGGAAAAGAGATCATGTGTCACACAATTACTAGAAGTAATAGACAGCCCAACAGAATTGGTAGCTAATGGGGAGCCAATTGATATAATGTACTTGGATTTTAGAAAGGCATTTGATTCTGTCCCCCACGAAAGGCTGCTAACTAAACTTAAAGCATATGGAGTAAATGGTAATGTTCTAAACTGGATCAGAGGTTTTCTTAAAGGAAGGTCACAGTTAGTGAGAGTGGGAGAAGAGAGATCCAAGACATCTGAGGTCCTAAGTGGAGTTCCACAGTATCCTAGGGCCCATATTATTCACTGTGTTCATTAATGATTTACCGGACATGACTCAAACCACATGCAAAATATTTGCAGATGACACAAAAATATGATAAGGCGACAAACAGCACAAAGATCCAACAGGCATAAACAAGTTACAAGAATGGTCAGATGAATGGAACCTTTACTTCAATGTAGCAAAATGTAAGGTGATGCACACTGGCAAAAAGAACAAACAGTTTGAATATACTATGATTGTGAACGACGAATTGCAGAAAATAAATACATGTGATGAAGAACAGATCTGGGAGAAACCTTTGATAAAGATCTATCCTTTGATCGTCACATCCAGAGTTGTGAACAAAGCAAATCAGATGATGGGACTCATCAGGAGAACTTTTACCTAGTTCTAGAAAAGAAGACATTTAACAAGTTATTTAATGCATTTGTTAGACCCCATCTCGAATATGCTAATGTAATTTGGAGTCCCCATCTCAAGAGGCAGTCAAAAATGATAGAAAATGTACAAAGGCGAGCTACTAAAATCCTGAAAGAATGTAGCAATTTAAATTATAAAGAAAGATTACATTATCTCCAATTACACTCACTGAAAGGAAGGAGGATCAGAGGAGACCTGATCCAATTTTTAAAAATATTCCATAATTATGATGATGTTAATGTGCATGCGCTTTTCAAATTCTCAGAAGTGGATTGCATGAGAAATAATGAAGGCAAGATTTTTTATCAGACATTGCCATACTAACAAAAGAAAGTCATGTTTTACCTCCAGAATTGCTACTTATTGGAATGCACTGCCTACTAACGCCAAATATGCACCTGACAGTGACATCAACAGCTTAAAAAAAAAAAAAACCCTCCTAGATGAAGACCCTAAATTGAAAGATGTTTTCTATAGTGTGGATTGAGTATAATGTTATTTATAAGATAGGCATGCAACCAGATCGAAATTAAATTGAAAAATAATGAGGGGACGCAAATAGGCCGTACGGCCTAAGGCTAAAAAAAAAGGCTGGTGTTGCGTGCACGACTAGTCGTGCGATAATAGGCCCCTACGACTCGCAACCCAGTCCGGATATTGGCACGACTAGTCGTGCGACGAAGAAAACTGGTGTTACGTGCACGACTAGTCGTGCGATAATACGACTCGCAACCCAGTCCGGCTATTGGCACGACTAGTCGTGCGACGAACTAAAAAATGGTTGCGTGCACGACTACTAAATACGCAATGACTGTTTTGAGCTGTGCGCGCCTCACTCCCTCTCTCTCTCCCAAGCAAAGCAAAAAAAAAAAAAAAAAAAAAAAAGATAATGATGATGAAGATAAAAAGTATATTAAAAACTAAGCAAGAATAGTCAGACATAATCGTGGAACGGCGAAAGGACAGTCTAGCATGGTGACGTCACAAATGTCATCACGCCTCCCTGGCCCTTTCCCACATGTCTCGTACTCTACAAGATTGGGACCGATTCATTTGAACTTGAAGCTCCACGTGCTACACCCGTGAACAGATGTGTAGCCTACCTGCATTTAAATCATTTCTTCCATTTATCCTAAGGACGCGGAACATCCTGCACCAGGACACTCGCGTGCATCAGCAGACCCCTCCTTGTCAGTCCCTGCGGGATCACTTTGAAGGAGAAGCTCAAACGTTTTCACTCTCATCCTCCTTGTCCCTTCACTTCTCAGTAAGTAGAGAGGTCTTGTCGTGAATGGAGGTCGTTACAAGTAACCAGAAGAAGAT
>CM031625.1:28309262-28343939 GCA_018398815.1 Conus ventricosus | reverse complement strand
TGATCAACACTAAGACAACCCAGATTGACCACAGGCCACTAGATTAACCTGACCACTAATTAGTCAGACTGTACCAGAAAACAGGTCATCTAGACTCAGTTGATCGTTGGTCACTCTGACCCACCAAACTGACCAATATCCTGTGAGAATGAACCCCTGTGTGAATTTAAAAAATGTATCCTTCCTGTCACTGTTAGTCCCAATTGTCGCAGCTTCCCAAATTGTCGCAGCGACAATTTGGGATGAACCATACATCCCAAATTGTCACTGCTGCCCAATCTGTCATCGTTGCGACAAATTGGGCCTGAAGTGCACATATTTTGTTTAAGGCACCAGACAATGGATATGACTGAGAGACTGCGTATTTACATCTCTCCAATGTACAGTAATACAGATAGTCCTCCTCTCTACATGTTCACACCCCTATAGATCCACGTCTCTGTCTCATTGTGTTTACCTTTGTTTGTGTCCATGTCTCTGAGTCGAAGTGTTTCTGTGTCCCCGTGTCTGTGTACTCACATTTAAGAAAGCAAACCATTCGTGTGTATTCCAAGTCGATTTCTTGGTGATTTGTGGTTATGGAGCCATTGAAGATAGATAGATATGTAGATAGATAGATAGACAGATAGATAGGTAGATAGATAGATTAGTAGATTGGGGACCCTTGTGTTCAAAGACCCTTGATTAGCGTTCCAATCTGGCCTGACAGTACTTCTGCAGCACAAAAAGTAGTCTCAATTGTGTTGCCTTTGTTGGCCTGCACTTTGCATCAAATGTTTCAACTAATACAAAGTGCATCGAACGTAAAACCGCACTTTGCATCAATGTAGCGATCTGAGAACTTTGTGCTTTAACCGCAACTATAATAATTATCATGGATTGATTTGAAACTTGGTAGTGGGGAGGCAGCCATTATGGTCCAAGCCAGTTATGGTCCAAGCCCGTTCTCTCGCCCAAAATTCCGATAGTATCGGGCACATCTACGTACTTTGCATCAGTATGATGCAAAGTGCGGGGCGCGCCCCAGGTTTTGCACTACATTGATGCAAAGTCCGGAGCGCCCCGCACTTTGCATTAGGTGATGCATTTGATGCAAAGTGCGGGCCAACGCCCTTGGAATGCCTATACTGACATAACGTTCTGTAGAGCACCAGTTTGGTATTCTAACACATACCAAAGGTGTTTGAACATGAATACCAAATTGGTGCTCAACGAGGCCAAACGGGGGCGGGATGTAGCTCAGTGGAGAGCGCTGGCCTCCAGTGCAGACGGTCGGGGGTTCGAGTCCGCTCAGGGCTCGAATTTTTCTCTTCTGTATGAGGCTGTGGAGTTCATCGCCCCCCAAAACTGGTCGGCCCGGTGTCAGTATAATGTGACTGGGTGGGGTAGAAGCTAGAGCTGTGCAGCTGCTATCCGAGTGTGGCAGCACATTCACTTGTGTAATCAGCGTCCCCGATATGCACCAGGTTAACTGAGTTTGCACGTGAGACGTTAAACCCTCATGAATTTTCATGGGGCCAACCCAATTTGGTATTGAGCAACTCGAGTACCAAAATGGCGCCGACTGCCAGTCTGTCACGACTCACTCTGTGTTGGTCTCCGGGCCTAGCAATTGTACTGTCATAGCCGCAATGCAAGGGTAAAACTGTATCCTACAGCACAAGGCTCCCTTACTGACAAGAAGTTCGCCTGCTTGTTTCCCTGCTGACCGTCAGTGAACACTTCTAAAGCGAGGCGCACTTCCGCTGAGCTCGCCAGCGTGCGTGGAATCCGTGCGTTACAATAATTATTTCTCTCCCCAACATCAAAAAGTTGAACGGTAGAGACGTTGAAAATATTGTTAACATTTTTATGTGAAAATGGCACATTCAGTGGCATTAGATTTCAGTGAATTGGACTGGATGTTTTCGCAAAGCAGCCATGGCACTGAAGGTGGAGGAAGGGTGTGTGAAAGGAAATCATTAATTTTTGGCGATATCTTCCTCAGGTTCGTTTCAGAGAATCAAAGTGATGGTGGTCGATGGGGATGGCCATCTTTCCTGGCGGGTCAGCTCGATACGTTCACGGCCCGATCCGTCCACGGTCCGATCCGTCCACGGTCCGATGCGTCCACGGTCCGATACGTCCAAGGCCCGATACGTCCAAGGCCCGATGCGTCCACGATCCGATGCGTCCAAGCCCGATTACGTCCAAGGCCAGATACGTCCACGGTCCGACGCGTCCACGGCCCGATGTGTCCAAACACCATTAGGCCTATTAGCACATTTAGACCTCTTTTCAAGTAGGGAAAAGTCAGAAAGAAATATATGTACAAGTGCGCGCATTCACACATACACCCGGCACATGCACACACACACTCTCTCACTTTGTATGTGTGCGTCCGTTCTTTTTCCTCTGATAAATCAAGAAATAAAATTCTTGGGAAATCTTGCACCGGATCGGAAAGACTGGAAATATGTGGTGTGTGTGTGTGTGTGTGTGTGTGTGTGTGTGTGTGTGTGTGCGCGCGCACGTGCTTGTCTGTTCGTCTGTCTGTCATTCTCCTTGTCTGTTCTTTATATGCATAGATTTATTGGAAAAAAGTTCTTACGGCTTGACTGTTTGTTCCGTTTCACATATCTCCCCTCTGGAATCATAGGTGTTAAACACACACACACACACACACACCACACACACACACACACACACACACACACACACACACACACACACACACACCACGCACGCGAGAGAGAGAGAGAGGAGCTGTGATTGCGGTTTGTGCGGTGTAAGGTTGTTTGCATTATCACCCAATGTTATTTCGCAGATCTAACTCACTCAGATGTAACTCGCTCTGACCTATCATACAGTTTTGGCACGCTCGTTTGCTTCGGGAAACCCAAACAGAATTTCCACTTTAGGCCTACATGTTTCGTGATTTGAAAGGATGGCGACGTTAATGCGAGGAGAACGGGGAGCAAAAGTTTGGATAAATGATGGATTCGGTATTCCTTCCACCGCGAGAATTCTGAAGGAATGTGGGTTTGGCGATGCTGGAAAAGGCGAGAATGTAAACCAAAAATGACACGTCGATTTGATAGAGAACAAGAAAGGCCTGTCATCAGGATCATTGATACACAAGAACACAACCACCCTTCAGAAGAGGAATTTATACAAAGGACATGATGAGAGAAGAATTGAGGGCAGAAGAGCCATAGAAGATCCAATACGTCCTGCAAGAAGAGTATTTGACACAGTGCTGGCAAGACATCGTCAATATTAACTATCCAGGAGGGGGGGGGGGGGGGATGGCTGCTCTAGGCCAGGTCCAGTTTAAACTCTTAAGGGGGCTGGCTGTTTTGGGCCAGTGCCAGGTTAACTATCTAGGAGGGGGAGGGGGCTGTTCTGGGCCTTGTCTAGTTTAACTCTCCAGGGGATGGGGGGGGGGGGGGGGGGGCTGTTCCATGACGGTTCCAGATTAACTCCCCTGGATGGGGGGGGGGGGGGGCGTGATCTAGGCCAGGTCCAGTTTAACTCTCCAGATGGGTTGTTCTGGGCTGATGGGGGAGGGACTGCTGTAAACCAGGCCCAGTTTAATCTCGGGAAGGGGGGGGGGGGGGGGGGGGGGGTGGTTGGGCGGTGCCCGATTAACTCCCCAGGAGGGGGTGGGGATGTTCTGGGCCTTGTCTAGTTTAACTCGCCAGGGGGGCTGTTCTATAACAGTGCCAGATTAACTCCCCTGGAGGGGGGGGGGGGCTGTTCTGGACAGGTTCCAGTTTAACTCTCCAGAGGGCTGTTCTGGGCTGGTGCAAAATTAACTCCCCAGGATGGGGGCAGGGGCGGGGGGGCTGTTTTGTGCCAGGGCCAGTTTACCTCTCCAGGGAGGCCTGTACCAGGCTGGTGCCAGATTAACTCCCCAGAAAAAAAGAGGGGGGGAGGAGGGAGGGGCTGTTCTAGGCCAGGTCCAGTTTAACTCTCTAGGGGGGCTGTTTTGGGCCGGTGCCAGATTACCTCCCCAGGAGGGGGAGGGGGCTGTCCTGGGCCTTGTCTAGTTTAACTCTCAGGGGGGCTGTTCTATGACGGTACCAGATTAACTCCCTTGGAGGGGGGCTGTTCTGGGACAGGTCCAGTTTAACTCTCTAGATGGGCTGTTCTGGGCTGGTGCCAGATTAACTCCAATGGAGTGGGGGGGGGGGGGGGGGGGCTCTTTTGTGCCAGGGCCAGTTTAACTCTCCAGGGAGGCCTTATCAGGCTGGAGCCACGATTAACTCCCAGGAGGGGGGGGGGGCTGCTCTAGGCAGGTCCAGTTTAACTCTCTAGCGGGTGGGGTGGGGGGGGGGGGTTGGGCCTGTGTCAGATTAACTCCCAGGAGGGGGAGGGGGCTGTTCTGGGCCTTGTCTAGTTTAACTCCCAGGGGAACTGTTCCACAACGGTGCCAGATTAACTCCCCAGGAAGGAAGCTGTTCTGGGACAGGTCCAGTTTAACTCTCCAGAGGGGCTTTTCTGGGCTGGTGCCAGATTAACACGCCAGGAGAAAGGGGGGGGGGACTCTTTTGTGCCAGGGCCAGTTTAACTCTCCAGAGGGCTTTTCTGGGCTGGTGCCAGATTAACACGCCAGGAGAAAGGGGGAGGGGACTCTTTTGTGCCAGGGCCAGTTTAACTCTCCAGGAGTGGGAAGGGGCTGTTCTGGGCCAGTTTAGTTTAACTCTCCAGTGGGTGGCTGTTCCAATCCGGTGCCAGATTAAACTCCCCAGATGTCTTAGGGGGCTGTTCTGGGCGAGGTCCAGTTTAACTCCCCAAGGGGAGGGCTGTTTTGGGCCAATGCCAAATTAACTCCGAGGGTGGGGGTGGGGGGAGGGGGCTGTTTTAGTCCTGTTGGGGGCTGATTTGGCGTAAACCAGATTAACTCCCAGGAGTAATCTGGGACAGTGCGAGACTGACTCCCGGGAGGTTAAACTGGGAAGGGGGGGGGGGGGGGGGGGCAGTTTTACCACGTTACACCCGCATTGGTACTGGAGAGAGCAGAGAACAGCATTGTGGCGAACATGAGGTGAATAGCGTTGGTGCCAGGACACATCCTTGCTTCACTCCGTTGGACACGGGGAAGGGATCAGACACAGTGCCGTTTTCTACTACACGAGCCATCATGCCGTCATGGAAGCATCGTATAATCTTGACAACTTCAGCTGGCAGCAAGTTTGGACAGATAGTCCACAGACCCTCGCGACTGACGGTATCGAAAGCCTTTGTCAGGTCCACAAAGAGGATGTAGAGGTTCTGATTCTGTTCCGGCACTTCTCTTGCAGCTAGTGAACAGCGAAGATCATGTCGATTGTCCCCCTGTTGCCCCTGAAGCCATACTGGCTCTCAGAGACGACATCGTCCAGCAAGTGGTGTATGATGCGATTCAGGATGACACAGGCCATAATCTTTTCTGCTATGCTCAATAGTGAGATGCTTCTGTGGTTGTCGCACGATGCTCTGTCGCCCTTGTTCTTGTACAGGTGGATGATGCTGGCATCCTTAAAGTCTTGTGGTACTGCTCCCTCACCCCAGAACTTCTGCACAGTTAGCTTGTCGACCATGGCCTCTCCACCAACCTTGAAGATCTCAGGGAGATGCTATCAGGGCCAAGTGCCTTTCCGATTTGGAGCTGCTTGATCGCCTTCTGGGTTTCCCCTTTAGTCGGTGGGTCATCAAGTGATGTCAAAACTGAACGTTGGGGGATGTCCCGGATCGCTTGCTGATCAATCTGAGATGGTCTTTTCAGAAGCTGGCTGAAGTGATCACACCACCGCTGTACATGTCACTCTTCTCAGTAAGCAGAGTGCCATCAGCTGTCCGTTACGGCGCATGGCGTTGGAGGAAAGGGGGCCCTAGACAGTCTTCAGGCCTGCAAATAACTTCTTGGAGTTGTGCTCATCAGCGTATGTTGTAACTCTGCAGCCTTCTCTTTCCACCATTTGTCCTCCATCAGTCTCAGCTCAGCCTGGACCTTGCCTCTTAGATGCTGAGACGATCATGCTTGGCTGTTGATCCCTTGTCGTTGAGCCAGCTTGAGTGGACTTCGTGCTTCTGCAGTAGCAGTCTGCCGATCTCCGTGTTGTTGTTGTCAAACCAGTCCTGGTGTTTCCTCTTTAGGTGCCCAGAGACAGCCCGGCAGAGTCGTAGACTGCGTTTCTGAAGTTTACCCAGGCCTTTCTGAGTCAACATCATCTGGTAAACTATTGAGCTGGTTTGCAAGGTCGGTCACGAAGGTTTCCCTTGTAGGACAAATTTAGAATCCACACAGAAAAGTGCTTTGTAGATAGTAAGTGGAAAATCAACAAGAAAGTTAAGCGCCATTAGAATTGCCACTAGCTCAGCCGTGAAGACAGAATAACCCTTCCCGAGATGAAAAGATTTTTCAACTTTAAGGGTAGGAATAACAAAACCACTTCCAGCTTTTTCATTTAACAGTGATCCATCGGTAAAAACATTAAGGTGATGTGAAAAGTGTGTGTGTGGTGTGTGTGTGTGTGTGTGTGTGTGTGTGTGTGTGTGCGCGCGCGCGCACGTGCGTGTGTGTATGTCCCCAAATTACATTAAATGAATGAACCAAGAAGATTAAATCAGTGTCTATTTTTCCGTAATCTGGACAACGTGATTCTCTTTTTAAACCTATCACACACACACACACACACAGAGATAGGCTATGTTCAGTCTGCGACTGACAAGCGCAGAACCCGTTTTAAACGCAGTTTTAGACCAAATGCAAGAAGAGGAGTGTAAAACTCCAAAAATTGAAATAAGCTTATCTTCAGAGAGATTGGAAACCAAACGTTTCCATGGAAATTGTATAGATTTGAAATTTAGCGATCAGCAGCATGAATTTACGCGAGTCCTGTGTCGCTGGGGACAAAGATTGTAGGCCTGCTTGAACTCAAACGGTTATTGGAAGAAAAAAAATCAAAAGAATTGAAATTATCCAATCTTTGTAACAGAGATAAAGAACACTTTTGCCCGGAATATCAGAGGAAGTTGAAATTATCCGGTTGTTGAGATTATGACATTGAAACTGAACGATTTTTATTGTAGGCCAGATATCTCTCACTCTCTGTCTGCGTTTCGTAAGTGCAAGTGTAGGCCTGCGTATCTCACAGTAGGCGTGAGTAAATCTGTACAGGTAAAATTTGTTTCTTTTGCAGACTGCGCAAACTTGTACACGTGTACATCATATTGCATGTAATCCGAAAAAAGGCGAATTTATCTTCTGAACGCGTTAGTATTGCGACCACCAGAAATCGTGCTCACACAAATTTGTAATGAAATTATTCATGACTTACAATGACGATCTCCCACTGTCAGGTAGGCTAAAAACGCTATGAAAGAAGATACAGAATACTCACAAAGGAACGTTCAAACGTTACAGCTGGGAGGTGACTATGAAACCAGTAGGAATGGGGACCAAATTTGACACTTTCCAACAGTAGGACTGGAAAGGAGCACTGCGTATCCACCTACTTTTCTTTCTTTCTTTTCTTTTTCTTTATATATATAGGGAGTGCGTGCATGTGCGCGCACGCGCGCGCGCGTGTGTGTTAAGAGGGGGAGGGGGAGAGGGGTGAACAGTTCGTTAGAACGTAAATCAATTGACTAAATCAGTGTCTATTCCTCTGATCTAGATTAAGTAACACATGACTAGATTGCCCTTCAGCTTCCTCTCTCTCTTTCTAGTTTTATCACACACACACGCACACGCACGCGCGCGCGCACACACACACACACACACACACACACACGGAAGCAGGCACGCACACGGACGCACGCACGCGCGCACGCACGTATACACACACACACACACTTAAGCAACCTTAAATCTTTCATGGAAAAGCTGGCATCGTGTGCTGGTGGGACTGATCACGCACGCAAACACACACACGCACACGGACGCACACACGCACGCACGCACACACATACACACACACTTAAGCAACCTTAAATCTTTCATGGAAAAGCTGGCATCGTATGCTGGTGGGACTAATCACACACGCAAACACACACACACACACACACGCACGCACACACGCACGCACACGCATACACACACACACACACACACATGCGCGCGCGTGCACACACTCATACACACATGCACAAGGTGTCATTTTTCAGACATCATCGAAAAGAAAAGAAGAATGTGCTACTTAAATTTAAATCTTTGTTATTAGTTACACCTACAAAAAAAAAAAAAAAAAAATCTGTTATTAGTTACCCCTAAAAAAATGTCAGCAATGGAGAACCCAGAGTTCTGGGAACAATGCAGAGAATGAGGGCCTGGGTTACACTAGCAGATGGAATTACTCTTTTGATGGGCCTTGTTGGCCTTGGGCGAGATCGGGTAATCGCACACACACACGCACGCACGCAAGCACACACACACACACACACACACACACAGAATTATCAGACACTGGATCGACTTGCCTGAGCAAGTCACTGAAACCAAGACTATAGACACTTTTGTGTCCAGGGGGTCTGCAGGCTGCAGTAAGTTAAACTCGACCCCACCTCCCCCCCCCCTCACACACACACACCCTCCTGCTCTTCAGTCTGTCCCTAAAGTGACAAAACAATTGACGTGATTATTGTGGCCGCTTACAGGAAAAATGTGTGTGCGTGTGTGTGCGCGCGCATGCCTCTGCTCTTCAGTCTCCCTAAAATGACAGAATAATTGACATGATTATTGTGGCGCTTAGAGGAAAGTGTGTGTGTATGTGTGTGTGCGCGCGCGCACGTTCATGCATGTGTGAGCGTGTAACTGTGGAGTGTGTGTGCGTTCCCTGCAACCTCAAGTATAGGGCTCAACCATTTCCCCTCTCCGTCTTTTTTGTGTGTGTTTTGTTTTTGGTGCTATATTATATATATATAAATATATTTTTGTGTTTTTGTTTTGTTAATCTCACTCACCTCTTCATGGCATTTTCTTCCTAGCTTGCTTTACTACCCTTCGACTTCCTTCTTTGAGAAGCTCTTGGAATGTGTTTCCGATATCCGAGGCGGACCATCACTATGATAATATGTCTCTGACATCATACGTGAACCATCACTGTGCCACTATGTCTCTGATTTGTGAACCATCACTGTACTGCTATGTCTCTGATACTGTAAGTAGATCATCACTGTGCTGCTATGTCTCCGATACTGTAAGTGAACCATCACTGTGCTGCTATGTCTCCGATACTGTAAGTGAACCATCACTGTGCTGCTATGTCTCCGATACTGTAAGTGAACCCTCACTGTGCTGCTATGTCTCCGATACTGTAAGTGAACCATCACTATGCCACTATGTCTCTGATTTGTGAACCATCACTGTGCTGCTATGTCTCTGATACTGTAAGTAGATCATCACTGTGCTGCTATGTCTCCGATACTGTAAGTGAACCATCACTGTGCTGCTATGTCTCCGATACTGTAAGTGAACCATCACTGTGCTATGTCTCCGATACTGTAAGTGAACCATCACTGTGCTGCTATGTCTCCGATACTGTAAGTGAACCATCACTGTGCTGCTGTCTCTTGACACAATAAATGAACCATCACTGTGCTGCTATGTCTCCAATACTGTAAGTGAACCATCACTGTGCTGCTATGTCTCTGATACTGTAAGTGACCCATCACTGTGCTGCTGTCTCTGACACAATAAATGAACCATCACTGTGCTGCTATGTCTCTGATACTGCAAGTGAACCATCACTGTGCTGCTATGTCTCTGATACTGTAAGTGAACCATCACTGTGCTGCTATGTCTCTGATACTGTAAGTGAACCATCACTGTGCTGCTATGTCTCTGATACTGTAAGTGAACCCATCACTGTGCTGCTATGTCTCTGATACTGTAAGTGAACCATCACTGTGCTGCTATGTCTTGATACTGTAAGTGAACCATCACTGTGCTGCTATGTCTCTGATACTGTAAGTGAACCATCACTGTGCTGCTATGTCTCTGATACTGTAAGTGAACCATCACTGTGCTGCTATGTCTCCGACACAATAAATGAACCATCACTGTGCTGCTATGTCTTTGATACCATAAATGGACCATCACTGTGCTGCTATATCTCTGATACCATAAATGGACCATCACTGTGCTGCTATATCTCTGATACTATAAGTAAATCATCACTGTGCTGCTATGTCTTTGATACCATATGTGAACCATCACTGTGCTGCTATATCTCCGATACCATAAATGGACCATCACTGTGCTGCTATATCGCTGATACTGTAAGTAAATCATCACTGTACTGCTGCCTCTGGTACCTAAGTAATCATCACTGTGCTGCTGCCTCTGGTACTGTAAGTAAATCATCACTGTGCTGCTGCCTCTGGTACTATAAGTAAATCATCACTGTGCTGCTGCCTCTGGTACTGTAAGTAAATCATCACTGTACTGCTGTCTGATACTGCAAGTAAATCGTCACTGTGCTTCTGTCTCCGATACTGTAAGTGAACCATCACCGTGCTGCTATGTCTCCGATACTATACTATGCACAAAAAGAAACACATTTTTTTTCACTGAAAATATTAGGGAATTTCGACAGAAACATGCCCCCTACAGCAGGGAACTCTGTCCAGTGTGAATAGTCAGACATAATGAATAGACATAACAGTAGATTGATGTCTTATTTCTTCAGTGGTTGTAATATTTTGAATGATAAACGACGCATGTAATGATGAAATAAAAACATGCGTTTTCTTTTTGTGCACAGTATACAAGTAAATCATCACTGTGATGCCGTTTCTCATACTGTAAATGAATCATCACTGTGCTGCCGTTTCCATCAGATACATGAAGTGAACCATCACTGTGCTGGTACGTCTCCGACACCCTAAGTGAACAGTAACCGGGCAAAAGTAGACCATCCGTGGCCTAATGTTTCCCTGAGATGCCTGAAGTGAACCATCACTGTGTCAAGTTTCTGTTCGACACCAAAAGTAGACCATCAGTGGTCTAATGTCTCCGTAAGATACCTGAAGTGAACCATCACTGTGTTGAGATGCCCTAAATGAACTGTAACTGTGCTCGTATGTTTGTGTTCGACAGCCAAAGTAGACCATCCCTGTCCTAATGTCCCGTCAGATACCTGAGTGAAGCATCACTGCCAGGCTCTGGCTTCTTGTCTAGGAGAAAACCGACTCAACCCAGGTCCTACAAATGATTCAGTACACTAGACAAGAATTTAATGGATCCCATAAGATGTCAGTGAATGATTGAATGTTTATTCTCTGATCGCATTCACTTCGAACTCTCCCAATCTTCAAAACAACAATACCCCACCACCTCAGAAGGAACAAAAACTAAACCACCTTTGCTAAATTCTTTTTATGATGGGAGAATTTCTTAACTGCCCTTGGAATTTATTCTATGCATGTGTACAGATATGTACTGCGTGACATATGGCCCGATACATAGTGATATAGGATGTATACGTTTTCAAACTGAAAGATGGATACACTCAGATTCACGATACAGGTAAGCTCGATTTCAGATACATGTTCCCACATATTGACACATAGCTACAAACGAAACAAAATAAGGCAATTACTGTAAAACTTTATTACAGTTTATGCATAATCAAAAACAATTCATATACGTCTGCAAAACTTAAATCAAAACAAGCAGTCTTAAATATCTTCAGTCTTTGAACATCTTCAGAAAGAACAATGCAAATAGACCAGCTGCTGTGGCGAAGTGGTTAGCGTCGCGGACTCCCGGCTGGGAGGTCGTGGGTTCGAATCCCATCAGAAGTCATGTGGGTTTTTTGCCCCGACCGGCTCCTACCCAGAGTTGAGTTTGCTGCGGACTCAATTGGGAAGACTGGGACCACACAGTCGAGTTTCATCCACTTAATGGATGCGTTTCTGAGAGTGTTGCTGAAATTTCCTGACCAACACTGCAGGTGCTTGTATCTCTCGGGCCTGGTTGATGCCGGGATATATTATGAAAGGAAGCGTAGAGTACAGCCCTGTCATGTAGTCTCAGACCGAAATGGAAATCCGTAGCATCATCTTAATCATCCTCATTCTCATTGATCAGCATTAAAACAAATGTCTCAAATTCTGTGGCCCTTCATGCCCTGCTCTCATGGTGACCTCAATTTCGATGTCCTCTCCACGTCTGTGGGTTTGATTTGGTTCCATCGGGGTCACCGGTATCGGCGAGTCCATGGGGTCCGTCGGTGGACGGACGTGGTGGCGCCCTCCGGAGGGAGAGCTCACTCACGCCGGCTCCGCGACTAAGCAATTATTGTCGTCAGTAGGGGGCTTAGTAGGTGGTGTCCTGCGTATGTTAGATCAGAACAGGCGCCACTGAACACCACCGAAGTGACTCGGCAGCAGTGCAGTGTCTCCTCCGGTGGGTTGCCTCTTGACGACTTGACATTGACTGCTCCCTGTGGATTGCTGGTGCCGGGGCTGCGGCGGGGCCGACCGGGCTGTGGCTGTGGACGGGGTGTCGGAATGAGCGGCGTGGATACACTGCCTCTGAGGTGGCGCAGAGGTTGGGACAGCAAAAAAAAAAAAAAAAAAAAAAAAAAAAAAAAAAAAAAAAAAAAAAAAAGCAAATAGATCATAACACTTCAATGTCAATATTTGTACACAAAAACAGGCCCAAAAGGAACACAAACTTCCAAAACGCACATGCACAAGCCTTACACATACCCATTGTTTCAAACTGGCATGGAAGAAAATGCTAGCACACAAGAATTGAAGATAAACAGTAACCAAACAACCACACATACAGACCATTCAGAGGAGCACACTCGCTCTAATGGCAACGCAACTAAGCAATCGGCATCACAAGCATATGTAATGGCATTAACGGGTGGTGTCCAGCAAATGTATTTGGACAGGCATCACTGAAGACCACCAAGTGACTTGGCAGCAGTGTTGGGTCTCCCCCAGTGGGTTGCCTGACGAACAGATATCGACTGCTCCCTGGGGACTGCAGCTCTGGGGCTAAGACAGGGCAAGTCTTGTTGTGGCTGTGTACACGCTGAAATGACTGGCATGCAAATAATGCCGCTGGGTTGACATGGCAGTTGAAACAGCAAAAAAAAAAAAAACCCAAACAAATGAACACAGGCATTCATCCCCACAGTGCAATGCTAATGTGCCAGGATGAACACTGGCATATCTGCATTATGTCTCTCTCTCTCTCTATGCCTCTGTCAGTCTCTCATTCCATCAAATATTTTCAAAAAAAGGTAAAATGAAATGCCACCGCCTAGTGGTACAGTAGACATGCCACATGTCACAGAAAACTGGAAAAAGCCCATGAAAAGGAGTTGAGGCATTAAGTTTTTGAAAGGTAAACATGGGGCCTGTTTGACCCGACTCAATCCCTGGTTGAGACAGCCAGGCCAGATCTTTCCTCCGTGAAGACTCGGCCACCTTTCATTTAGATGAGACTTTAAAGCGGAGGTCCTACATATCAGCAACACAAGTCAACCAGAGGATTAGCAAACATCTGGCGTCGCTTCCCTCAGCGAGTTAAGATGTGTGCAATGTGGAAAATACCTCAACACTGAAAGCACACTGTGAGCATCAGTGTCACAGTGTTTCTATCTGCAGGACAGAAGGGGGTGGGTTTGGTCAGAACAGATTACACACTGCTTCTCATTGTCAAGTCTTGGCTCTGGGTAACACTGCTGGATTAATATTTTCCACTTTTTCCCCGTTATGAAGAGGCTGAGGAGATGACGAATCTGAACAGCTTTGGGCATATTGAAGCTGGGAGAGCTCTGAGCTATCATCACCTGTACACAGGACAGAGCTTGACAGTCTTGAGAACATGGGCTGCTTGTGTTACATCCTTCTAGGAGAGCTCACTCTTTGGGAGGTTGGGGAGAACAACTGCTCAATTAAAAAAAAAAATCTGTTTGGAAAGGAGTGGATGCTTGAAGTTTTGCGAGTAAACATTTGCATGTATATGTCAGCTGAAATAAGCAAATACTATAAGTTGTGACAAGCAAACACTTCTGGGTAAGTGCCAGCTGCATTAGAGCGGATACTTGAAGTCCTCACAAGTAAACACTTCTGTGAACATGTCAACTGCGACAGAGCATTGTCTTGGAGTTCTGAAAGTAAACGACAGTGTGTACATGTCAGTTAAAAGAGAAAATCTTAAACACCTTGCAAAGGATTCTCTCTGCAATGGAAAGCCAAGATTACAAGGTGAAGTGTTTTAACACTAACAGAATTTTGTAAAGATCCTGTATAACATTGTTTACAAAACCTTTGCTGTCTTTCGGAAAGAGATTTGCAGATCCATGAAAAGAGTGCTGATATTCTGATTATCCAGAATCAAATGTCTTCATCTCTTTAAAGATTTCCTTAAAAAAGAAAAGAAAAAAAAAGATGCTTTGTGTAGTTGTACACCTTTTAATAATGCTACATCAATATCAAAATTAATTTTACATTCACTGCCAGTCATGTTTCTCCTCATACACGAGTATATGGTCACACACCATGTCTTTCACACTGATGGTGTTCAATGGCACATCATTCAAAACTTTTCCGCTCATCATGATCTACTGACATAATGTGAGCAAGCTCTTCACATGTTTTCTGTGATCCAAACAGCAGCTGTGAAAACAATCTTGTCTACTGAGCTACAAACATTCTTACATGAACTGGCATCCACTTAATTATAATAATCATCACAGGACACACACTTCACCACTCCAATTCCAAGTACGATTTGTTGCTGTTCTTAGCACAGATCCATAACAACCCTGAACATGATGGTCATACAGTGCAGAGATCAATAACAATCTACAATCAAATGCAATTGCACAAAAACTCAAATGAAACACACATGCACACATACACACAATGTTCACATACACATACTGTACATAACACACATCACACTGAAATTCATTCTTACACACATACACATCAAGGCAAGTGAGAAACGATCGACAAGGCCTGTACACACTTTTCATGTCAAACTTCACAAAGTTTCAAAAGCCTTTTCAAAGAACATTCATCCGTTTTCAAACACCGCTTGCCCTCTTGTCAGTTTGACATTTTTCCCAGCCATTTTTAAGTTCAGCCTTTTCAAACCACTTGTTCCTGAAACAACAATTTCCTAGCCTTTTCAGGGTTGATTTGTACGGAAGCAATAACTGTCACAGTGGCTACCATGTACCTGATGTTAAGGGACACAACTCCATTATTCAGCGACTTACATTGCAAGAAATGTCTGGTTGAATACATTGCAACTGAGCTTAGGTTAGGGGTCCAAAACTTTCACTTTTGGGAACAATAAATTGATCTTTTCAGCATCCATGACATATTCACAAACCCTATCCGGATTTTTAAAACCCCAATCATGTTTCAAAGACTTGAAAATGGCACTCTATTTCTCAAAGATCTTGTACGGCTGTGTGAAATGTGCATGAAAACACAGCATGGACAACATATTCATGAACACACATACATACACACACACACACACACACACACACATACACATACTGCACATACACACTGCAGCCATGTGGAATGCTTGGCAACAGACAGCCCTCCACATAATCAGGAGATTCACAGGGGCTTAGGGAACTGGTCAGCATACTGCAGTTTCTCTTCTCCTGAACTTCTCTTGCACTCTTCTTTTCTGTGGAAAAAACAAACAGCAACAAATGTCAACCAGAAGCTCAACTAAGGTTTGAATGTTTAGAAAATTGTGCTCAACGCTGTATTCACTTTCACTGACAACAATGAAATCTTTAGTTTCTTTTCATGCAGACTGCATTTCCAACACAAAAGCAGGGATGAAAGCAAAGCACAGCAAAAATACTTGAAAATAATTTTTGAGCAGGGGAGGGAGATGTTAATTCTCAAAAATCTAAAAGCAGCTGTATGTGGGAAATCGAGCAGCCACACAAATCATTTACTTCAGCTCTATAGTGACAACCTTTTTTCTTTTCTAATTTTTGTAAGGTGGAGATGTGAAAAAACGTGTGTGTGTGTGTGTGTGTGTGTGTGTGTGTGTGTGCGTGCGTGCGCATGTGTGCAAGGTTGTGTGCGGTGGAACATGTAATTATGCATGTAGTCTGCACCCACACCATGATACCAGGGAAGTGATGTGGCAGCAGTGAAGCGTCTTGTCTGGTGGGTTGCTGCATGACGTGCAGCCCATTACGCACTGTCACTGCTAACACTGTTGGTGCCATCTGCACAGGGCCAAGCGGAAGGCGTCCTGCATATGTTGGATCACACAGAACCACTGAAATGATTCAGAAGCAGTGCAGTGTTTACTCTACTGGGTTGCCTCACGATGACCAGTACCGATTGCTTTTTGTAGACTGTTGGTACCGAGGATGTGACAGGATGGGTTTTTTTGTGTGTAAGATTAGGTATGAAGCAGCAGGAGTGCTCCGAGTTTGTCAAATGTCACAATGAGGGAGACAGCAAAAAACAAACAAAAATTCTGTTCCTGGAAGCAATGGAAGTATGCGAAAACACATACACACTCGCACACATAAACCACCCTAGACGCATACGCATGCAGACATATCCACACCACGCCCACACCTAGACACCCATTCACATGCATACACACACACATACAGACATGTGCGCGCACACATATAACTCGTATACACAGGTGCACACACACTCATACTCGGACACACATATGCACAGGCACACACACACTTACTCAGACAAACGCACATGTATGTACACACTCTCACATGCACTGCCAAACATACACACAGCCAGGATAGAAAAAAAACTCCTGATCAGCAATGCTTCATCATGCCACCCGGAAATACAACTGTTGTCATTTGATTTCTTTTAATTTTTGGAATACAATAAGAGCAGGCCAAGGGGCATTACGTAGCCAAGTCCCAATCACATTACCTAAAAATAAACATGCTGTCATCAAAATACGTGTACCGAACTCAGCTCGCAGTATCTCTTGTGGGGATAAATAATCAGTTTTATTGTCTCCTGTAAAATTCGATTTTCAGACTTATGGCAGCTGTATTTCTGGGCAGCGATCTGTAAGGAAGGGTGTATGAAAATCAGCAGCTCTGATAATATCCAAACCAACTCACAGACACGATGACTGCGGCGATTCCAGGGTAACGTTGCTCAGCCTGATAGTGTCCTGCACCAGCTCTACATTGCGCACGCTGCCGAAGAAGTCGGTGAGCAGCACTTTGTCTGGATCACGCTGGAAGAGGTCGGTGCGCTTGCTGACGGTGGAGATGCACTGGTGGCGGGGGCAAACCTTGAGCTGAGATGACAGAGAGATTGAGTTCTGACTCAAAGATAGTGGACAGGCGTACAGTGAGACTCTTCTGCTAAAGACCTTCCCACAGAATTTTCCTCTCACTTTACAGGCTGATTTTCTCTCCTTATTCTTTTTTTTTCTTTCTTTTTCAGTCTAGAACATTTTCACTTGGTCTACCGACTTTCCAACTGGGATCCATTTTCATGAATTTCTGGTGGTCACTATTTTGACTGGTTTATAGTTTCTATAGTTTTTATTACTACAGTTTCATCATCATTTTACAGCTAATCACACTGGGCCTTTTCAGGGCTGTTAAGCTCATATGGGGAAAAAAAGGTCACATCACGGAAAAAAGTCACATCCTCAGAAAGCTACAAACAACTAAAACAGTTCATTACATAGTAGCAAAAACACTGAATTCCTTATGGTGTGTAAGATAAGACTGTGCGAAGAACAACAGCTAGTCTACTTGATTTGTCATTCCCAGGTTTAAAAGACAGGGTAAAAATGTAACAACAACAAAAATAGAATGTAACAAAATACATTAAAAAAACGGCTGTATGAGCAAATCAACTCTGCAGAACAGACAGCTTGTGTCTACTGTGAACAGTGCAGTCAGTCTTCACTACCTTGTCACTAGAATACAACTGAAATGCAGCATCATCATAAACCGTCACCAGAAAAAAAAAAGTAAAGGAACTTCTCAGAGAAAAAAGATAGAGTGAATGGTCCACAAATTCAGAATAACAGTAGATGATAGTAAGGAAAGACAAAAAAAAAAAAAAAAGAAACAAGCAGAGTCGAGAAATTAACACAAAGGAAGTTAACAAGCAAAGAGCTTCCAGTGGGTACAGGAAGCTATTTGTGATTTCAGAGCTCAAGACATTCCCACAGGGACTGTTGAGAGGTTCATCTAACACAGAAGTTGTTGTACGCTTCAGTGCAACTGTTTTAGCTTCCTTTGTGTATGTTAATTTCACTCCTCTGCGAGTGTAGGAACTCTAAGCAACAAACATTACTATTAAAGGCAAGCCACACATAATATTCGCAAACATTAGTCTCTCTCTTATACACAGACACACCACTCAAGTTATGACACACAGTGTGGCTGGTGAGAAACAAATTTAGTACCATGCAACAGTACCATGATACCTTTGTTCTAAAATGCCATATGGGAATTTGATCCATCTGAAATGCCACAATAGAATAATTTTTGATGCTATGTTGGTACAGTGTAAAACACACACACACACACACACACACACACACACACACACACATGCATGCACAAAGAGTAGAGTAAACCTGAAAAAACACATGGTTTAAAAGAGAAACCACCGAACTCAAAGGAGCGGGGTGGTAGGGCGAGTGGTGGTTGAGGAGGGGGTGGGGTGGGGGGGAGAAAGAGACAGAGAGAGAGAGCGAGCGAAAGAGAGTGCTTACAAACTGTCCCATGGTCTTGGTGCTCCCTGGCCGCACTCCTTCCAGGAACTCCAGAGCGTGGTAGGTGTAACGATCGATGACGTACACACCCAGGGCTGGGTCCACATGATGCTGTCAACAGAATTCAGCCACATGTCCTTATGTGTTGGCCTTCCGGTGAAAAGTGCAGAATCACAGCCATTCTCTCTCTCTGTGGTCTACAGGAGAACTTGAAGAGCTACAGTCTGATAACTCCCTGATTGTGTGGTCTTCAGAGGGAATTTCAAGAACTACAGCCCGATAATCGAGTATCTGGTCTTTGGGAGAAACCGAAGATCCATAGCCTGATAACTCACTGCCTGATTTATGTAAAATGAACTGAAACGGCAAATGAGACTGGGTCTCAAATCATCCGCACTTTTTCTGTCATATGAGATGTACAGGATCATTGCAATTGCAGTGTCTTTAAAATGACATCTATATTCAATGTATGTCAGCGTGTGTGTGTGTGTGTGTGTGTGTGTGTGTGTGTGTGTGTACCCGTGTGCACATGTGTATGTGCATATGGGTATTTGTAGGAAAGAACATAATACCATGGGTTTGCTATGTGACTCCTGTATGCTCACTTTCACAAATATGGTGCACAGCAAGTCATTTCACAGTACAGATTTGAGCTGTACTCACTATTCCCATCTGTACCCAATTTCATTGATTTTCCAGCGAATTTTTCACCGTTTCAAGTTTACATGTGATACTTTGGAATTTAATCACTGTAGATACTTTTCCTACAAACAACTCTGTGAAATCTGAAGATCCATTCCACTCTTTTGAAATTATCTTGCTGGCAAACAGACCGACATACACAAATAGGGCATACAACATTATCCTGCTTTAATGGCAAGCATAAGTGTGCACAAAATGGTCAGAACAAATAGTGACTTTTCTGGAACAAAAATAAGCATGCATGTACTGTAAGCACAAGCACACTTTACAACTCTTTACAGGGGAAATCAAGTGTCTAACCATTCACTATATAAAAACCTCAGCTGCCATGTGCTAAACTGTTAGCGTAGCATACAATGATATCACTGACAATGGCATGTTGCAACACTTTGTGATGAAATGCTATGCAAACAACACTAACCCCACCCCCACCCACAAAAAAAAAGAAGGAAAAAAAATGCTTCATGAACTCAGCAACAGCTTAAATGGAAAACAGACAATGAAAATCGTTTGACTGTAGCCTTATTTTGTCAAAAAATGGCCTAACTCAGTAAGGGAAGGAAAAGAACACTGAAAAAAAACAACCCTGTAGCTGGATCACGGTTTTGCGGCCTTAATGATTGGATTCACTGTAAACCATTTTGATTTTTTTGTAGGTCAAGCCAATACAATGCGGTAAATAGGGAGATTTCCGTCTTCTTGGTCCACCATCATGTCAAATATGAAGCCAGTTGCGACGGACTGAAAGCGCTACCAAGTCTGATTTGCCAGATATTGAGGATGACACAAGGACAGTTTTAAAGAAGAAACCGGTGATGAAAAAAAAAATGCCAATAACAGCTTCAGTGACACTGTGCACAAGTGCTAGATTTAAGTTTGGTGTGCTACACTAAAAAAGTCAACAAAAACCCCAACAATTTGTGCTTTTGAGGCTTTGGCAGTTCTCAAAACCACATCAAAACATCCTTGTAACCCTGATGACTCACCGACAATGAGTCTTCACCGACTCTGCTGCTGGCCACAGCCAGAATGTTGGGGGAGTAGAACTTCTGGAACATGGACTCTGCCTGACAGGTGTCGATCATGAAAAACAACTCGTGGTACCTGATGCACAATGCAAAATGTTCAGCATGAGACTTGCTCCAAACAGAACAAATATCTTCTCCAATCATAAAAGACCAAATAAAATTAACTGCTGAGCGTAATGTTTTTCAGCGAGTCCCTGCTGCAGAATAGGTCAAGACATAATGGTGTCAAGAGTGGATGATGAATTATGGAAGAGACACTCACAATTCATGCCTCTTGTATTGAGTGTCCATTACCACAAAAGCATCAGGTTTCTAATGAAAAAGATTCCAAGTCATAAGTCCACAGTATTCTGGTGAAATGAGCACCTAACGGCAGAACAGAGGACAGTCATCAGTATTCATGATCATACTTTATCACAATGTAACCCAGACCTGTTGATATTTTGTATATACTATTCCTCCCTCCTTTCATGCCCTCTCACAAAGAACCAGATAAACACCAACAATATTGCAGATGCAGTAAAATAGGATATTATGGATCAACCTTAGAGTGGGGAAATGTTTGAAGCAAACTTCCTGTTCCCCCCCCCCCCCTTCCTATTTCCTGAATCTCCACCTGGAAAAATGGAGAAGATGAGGGGTAAGCAGTGGCTGAGATAGGGTACCTGCGCTTCTGCCACATCTGCTCAAAGGCGTCAGCCAGCTCCACATTGGATACTTCTTCAGCATCCTGGAACTTGAGGAAACCGTCTCCTCCATGACCTGCACAGGCAATAAGTACATGCACAGATAAAGATGCATACCTATAAACACATGTCACAAACTTTCACATGACAGAAACATGCAAAGACACACACACAAATGCTCAAGAGAGATGTCTGTGTTTCTCATGTTTTTTCAGTAATTCTTTTACACTCCCCCGTCGTCTGTGCTCCCCCAAAGTGGCATTATTACTCCATTGCTGAAACTTCCAAGACTCCAGTGTAACGTCACATATGATTCTTGTCAGAGCTCTTAGAGCCAGAATTCCATAATTACGAGCCCATAAAAAATATGGTCATCATGAGGAACCTTCACATAGTACTAACGGTCAAGTCACTCTGATGGTGTTTAGTGGGTGCCTTTCTGATCTACTGTGCATAGGATACCATCTAATATACTGTCTCCCAGGTGATGACAACAACTGCTTTGTTACAGAGCTGGACCAAGTAAAATCAGGAAATTCATCACTGGCAGTAACTGTTATGCAAACAGTAGGACGAACCACTCCAATTCCTCTTACCTGTCATGTAGACCAGAACATTACTTCTCTCGTCAGACAACAAACGTTTGGAGCGAGGGGTACTCGGAGGCAGGCGGCCCGTCAATACACGGATGAAGTTCTCAACTGTCACCTGAACACACACAGGACACCAAGGTCTTAAAAACACAACAGTTAATGACCATAAAACACCTGGAAAAATTTTGAGTCACTCTATAAAACAGGAAGGACACTACTCATGCAAACAAGAGCCAAAGAAAAAACAGGCATGACTGCTCTTAAACATTTTCCCACCTGGTTCTGCCCTTGAGTGCTGAATGTTAAGAAGCTAATCAGTACCCGCATAAGAGGATAAAGAAACGTAAACAGGCCATGCATACTGTTGATATGTGTCGTCTCAGATAACTACCTCCTGAAGGTGATTCTGCTTGCTGATTGTAAGACTGAATCTTAGCATGCTGAAATATCTTTTGGTTCATATAGCAGGCTTTACTCTGGCGGCAGTCAGAATATGAGATTCAAGTGACAGTGAGGCCCGAACTTTACAAAACAAACAGAGCGAGCAAGAAAGAATTGTTGACAATGTTATCTTAAAGCCAACCTTGGTATGCAAAATTATCAACATGTATCAGTGCGTTTAAGATGCTACCAAGAACAACAAATTGGCAACATTTTACTTTTGATTTGAATACTCCCAAGATTTTACAATTCCAGGCTCCTTAAAAATAAATCAAGTTGACTATAGAAACATGGATTGTTCAGCATGCAAACAACACAACTTTCCAAAAACATAAGTCAATAGAAAGAATACAGAGGCTTGCTTGCTTGTCTTTCTTATATTTATACCTGTGTAATCAGCAAAAGAAACAGAAATAACTATCTGTGACAGTCTTAACAGACGATGACACAAACAGTAATGAAAAACATGCTGTCAACTTCTATTGTTTCTAAGCAAGTTAATCATAGTGGTGAAATGAAACTGCTGAATCTTCAAACCTCACACACCGGAAAAGTCATGTAGGGAAAACAACTGTAATACAAGGAGAAACCAAGCCATACTTGTCTGCGTCAGCACATGAGTCAGGCTGCAGAGAACTTCCATGACATCATCCATATACACACAGGAGAGAGAGAGAGAGAGAGAGAGAGAGAGAGAGAGAGAGAGAGAGAGAGACAGACAGAGACACAGAGAGAAAGAGAGAGAGAGAGAGAGACAGAGACAGAGAGAGAAGAGAGAGAGAGAGAGAGAGGCTCAACACAGATGGATGGACAACAAACTATGGGTAAACAAAAAAAAAGAAAGTCTTCAATGCAAGCCAGTTGCAGAAAAAAGCTACCACGTGAGTTATACCCTTAGCTTCACTTTTCTTTTCGCTGAAAAAACACCCAGTATTTTATAAGTTATGGCCAGTTATTAAGGTTACTTATTACTATACCTCATAACCTCTGTAGTCCACTTCCACGTCATCTCCATACACATTGATGTGCTGGTTAGCATTGTTGAATACTGTCGCTGCAACAAAGACCACAGTCACTTTTATCTTTAAATAGACGCTATATCCATTTAGCTTCTGCTGGCCCTTCTGATCCCTCTCAGTCATTTCAATTAAATGGTCCTCAGGTCCTGAAAACCAGGTTTGTCCTGTCACAGTCCCAATACCCCCAAATCTACCAGAAGCCATACAACCACACACCAGAGGTGTTGCAGCAGTGCTATTGAGTCATTCTGGTGGTGATCAGTGGAGCCTGTTATGATCCAACACTCACAGGACATCAGCTACTAAGTTCCCTACTTCTGACAATGGTAAATCGTTACTTGCAGGGCTAGTTTAACTGAGCCATCCTCCCCATTCTCCCTCTCTTGGAAGCCAGACCCCAATAATCTCTCTAACTGCAGACCCCATAAATCATCCATGATTTTAGAAATGAGTGCCCCAAATTTTCTCTGAGTATTTCTCTTCCCATATTGGAGTACTTTCCAGAAATCTGGGTTACTTTGTAAACTTCTTCCACATTGACAGCTGGAACATGGAAAGCTCAGCTTCCCATGAGAAGGCAACATGTCTTTCAGCATGATAAGAATGAATTGTTGGCAGATAATACTTTTCGAAACTTTCATTTAAATAGATCCTAATCTTTTTATCTTTTAAAATCTTTGTCTTGAGAAGTTAATTTCTCTCAGTCAAATAAAAACTCTATCACACTGCATGAGTACACACTGCTGCATTCCAGGTGTACATTTGATTGTGTGGAATGCTGGGTGTACCATTTTTGTGAAATGGTGATTAAAACACACGAAATGTGTATACTGGTGTACAAGACTGCCACAGTGAACACATATCTGTTCGATCCAAAATGCCAGCACAAACTTGTGTTGCATGATGTAATTAAAAATAATAAAAGATTAAATAAAAAATGCACACAACAAAAAATTTTCCCCCCACATTTGTATATTAAAAAAACAACAACAACCAACCAACCTACCCCACATAACTGATATTACAACAATACTAACTTTACATCAATCATATTCGTTTTCCCAATAGTCTCACAGCATTTCATGAAATAACATAGCAGCATGATATCCAGTACTTTTATTTTTTTTAAAAAAGGAAAAAAGCACATAAGTGGGGTCATGTTTACACACTTTCACATGTACAGGTGTTAATGGGCACACACACACAGAGAAAGCAATTCAGTTTAATCCCTGAATTGTTTGAAAAGTATGACATTTGTACTTGATTTTGTTTTGTTTTGTTCACTGTTCCTTACGGCATTTAAAATTGAGGGTCCTTGGAACCGTCTGTTGAAAGATCTGAGGGTTCTATCAGACTATGGGTTAATCTAAGGGTCACCTTATTAAATAAAAAATTTGAACAAACTGCTAATTGCACAATAATGCTACACTAACATACTTGTTCATTTTGCTACACACCATAAAACACAATAGGTATCAACATTCACTGAGCTGCTTCAACAAAGAAAAAGCATCAGAAGCAAACACTGCATCTCATGAAGAGTTCACAACTTTCAAACTCAAAGCAGCAAAAAAACAAAATAGTTCTTGTGACCAAAATGAAATTGTGCATCCCTGAGACCCTACATCTGAAAATCTGTGTGAGAGCTGTGAACTCTGTGCATAAAGTACCTCCATATTTGCGTTTTAAGTAACACTGACGTATGCCCACATATGCAGTTCACAGACTATTTTTTATTCAAAATCTATGAAGAATGGCTTGTTTTCAGCCTATGGCCAGGAAACGGTGTCATAAGCAGATATTACTTTGGCGGTCAAGAGACTGGCTGCTTAGTATGCATGATATGAGTACTCACTTAACTTTTGTAATGTGTCACATTCATAGTTCATGTATACATTTCACATCAGTTGACTTGCTGATTGTGTAGCTTTTTGTTCTTACGAGACCAATGCACACTAAACCTCTCAGGTTTTTCCAAATGATACACTAAACTGCTTGGCATGCCAGAATCATGTTAGGCATTTAACACTACCCACTCAAACAGGATTTTTCTCCATTGTGTTTTCTTTCCATTGTGGATTATGGAATTCATCTGTATGTACATTATGAAATTCATTTGTATATTCTTCTCATAGACTGATACATCAGTCAATTAAATGCGAAATCTTATAGTGAAGAAAAAGAGTGAATGTTATTCATTTTTGTTTTGCCATGTGAACATAGCTTGATTTGTATGGTATTTGACAATGTCATCAGCACAAAATCTTTTGGCAGTCATGAGATTAACAAAAAACCCAAAATCACAGTGGAATGTTACACTGTGCTGTATAGCATTATACAACATTACAGTCCAGGGCAACACTTATCATATACATTTGAATTAAAACAAAATCATTCTCTCTTTAAATCTTTATACATGCAAGCATACACAAAATGCATACCTGGCCGAGGGTTGCGAGCGTTGCAAGCCATGTCGTCTGCTACCATAAGTATTATGTGACTGAAAACAAATTGGGAGAACAAGCTATAGAACAAGACAAAATAAAAAAGCCAAACAGGTCAGAAAAGCTAACCATGCATTTAAAATGCACCTCTTGATTCCACAAGTTAAACTCCAGTCTGTTCCTCTCTCATATACACAGATGAAATACACATGCACACAAATGGACACACACTACAATGCACCCATATGCTCCTGTAAACACTAAATCAAAATAAACCTTCAGTTACACACACAACCTAACTTCATCATTTCCATCATACCAGTCACACGTTTCTGGCACTCCCGTCTCTTAAGTCTGTCCCCTACATTTCCATCATATCATCTCTTCCTGCTTATCTAGCATTTTATTTCTATTAACAGTTTACATGTATACCACTTTACTTAAACAGAAGAAGCATAAAACTTTGGAAAATACACACACACACTAAACGTATTAAGTGATAGACTGATACATGAAAAAAAATCCTATCCACCTGTCTGGAATCCCGAGACGTTTGACACTGCGGTAGATTGACAGCACGTTGGCGACATGACGATAGTTAAACCAGAAGCGAGATGTGTCCACCAGGACGGCCCAGTTGTTGGTGTGTCCACTTTTAAAGAACTCCTCCACATGTTCCTGCACACAACAAACCATCAGAGGCCTGCATAAGATTTGACAACCGTAGGATTTGCCAGTTGTTGGACAAGGAGGGATGGAGATCAAACATTATTTGTTCATTATAATTTCAAGTGGTGATGAACAAAACTACACACAATAAAAGCACAATTAACAATTCAAAATCAATAGAATGAAAAAAATGTGTGCTCACGATACACTGCACAATAGTCATGATGCAAATGTGATGATTTATGACCTTTACCTCTCAATGAAACTGTTACGCAGGAAATGGTTGAGAAGGTGCTAGTAATATATACTGTTCTGGTAAGTTTGTGAAAGCACATGTATTGGAGAGAAAATACAGAATTTTGTACAAAGTCCACATGCTGGGGGAGTAAACAATATTTAGCATTTGATTTCTATGTGTAAAACTTGCTAAAAGCACATTTGAGTTTTACAGCTCTAATCTATGTCAAGTGAAAGAATCACCATCTACTTTCTTTTTCCTGAAACATTTAAGGTTTCTTTTTTTTTTTTTTTTTTTTTTTTTGTTGCTGTCCCAACCTCTGCGCCACCTCAGAGGTGGTGCACCCACGCCGCTCATTCCGACACCCCGTCCACAGCCACAGCCCGATCGGCCCCGCCGCAGACCCGGCACCAGCAATCCACAGGGAGCAGTCAAGGTCAAGTCGTTAAGAGGCAACCCACCGGAGGAGACACTGCACTGCTGCCGAGTCACCTCGGTGGTGTTCAGTGGCGCCTGTTCTGATCTAACATAACAGGACACCACCTACTAAGCCCCCACTGATGACAATAATTGCTTTGTCGCGGAGCCGGCGTGAGTGAGCTCTCCCTCCGGAGGGCGCCACCACATCCGTCCAACGACAGCCCCCATGGACTCGCCGACACCGGTGACCCCGACGGAACCGAACCAAAGGCACAGACGTGGAGAAGACATCGAAATTGAGGTCACCATGAGAGCAGGGCATGAAGGGCCACAGAATTTGAGACATTTTTTTAATGCTGATCAATGAGAATGAGGATGATTAAGATGATGCTACGGATTTCCATTTCGGTCTGAGACTACATGACAGGGCTATACTCTACGCTTCCTTTCATAATATATCCCGGCGTCAGGAAATTTGAGCAACACTCTCAGAAACGCATCCATTAACTTGATTAAGTGGATGAAACTCGACTGTGTGGTCCCAGTCTTCCCACCTGAGTTCGCAGCAAACTCAACTCTGGGTAGGAGCCGGTCGGGCAGAAAAACCCACATGACTTCTGATGGGATTCGAACCCACGACCTCCCAGCCGGGAGTCCGCGACGCTAACCACTTCGCCACGGCGGCTGGTTAGGTTTCTTTTTCTAACTGCCTACTTCAACCTGAATCAGTTTTAGTAACATTGTTGTAAATTCCGTATGTATTCTTATTCTTTGATTTTTTTTCCTGTAGACATTAATTTTTTTCCATGTGTTTACTGTTTGATTTCCAGTTTCTTTTGTGCATATGAGACACCGATACACCCATGTTTGAAAAATTAGTCATGTGAAACCTTGCATTTAATGCATTCAAACATTCTGATAGGGGTGAAAGATAATTCCTCATCATTAAGATCTAAATTTTCCTGCAAGGTAAAACCTTTTAAATGCAATATCTAGTCAAGGAGTACTTCATGTCCTCTGGTGGATACTTTCTAGGAAGAAACAAGCTGTTCTTCTCTTCTTCTTCTTCTTCCAGATGGGGATGTTTAACCTGCCCCGTGCCCACAGTCTTCAAGTAGACTATTCTGGCACACAGGTTGCATGCATTGTGTATTTTCGTGTAGCCGGTACTCACCCGTCTTAGGACATGAGCATCGGGATCTTTAGAGTCCGTCTATGGTCTTTAGTGCATGTGACACAGACTAGACCTCGGTTTATAGTCCCATCCGAACGACTATAGCCATAGGGGGGATGGAGTCAGAACCAATGTTAACTCCGAGGGAAAAATCCCCCTAGACCGAAATTCGAACCCGCAACCCCAGGATCACGAGTCCGGCGCTCTACCAACTGAGCTATCGGCCCCCAATGTGTGTTGCCTACACATGTATGTTTTCATAAGATTGTGTGTGTATGTGTGTGTGTGTGTGTGTGTGTGTGCATGTGCGTGCGTGTGCGTGTGTATGCATGTGTGTGCATGCGAGCATGCATTTGCATGTGGTTTATTAGAAATTTTCTTGTAGAAACCAGCTGTTGTGCATGGGTGCCTGTATGTTTTGGTAAATCTGTGCATGTGTATCTGCAAACATTTTCTTCTTGTCCTTTGTGGTCGGCTGGGGTTTAACATGAATTCAAGAGAGAGAGAGAGAGAGAGAGAGAGACGGTCACTGTCTTAGTGTGTATTGTAATAACTTCCATTGGTTCCCCACACCAGTTTCAGTTTCATGAATTTCAGTTTTAGTACAGATAAGACAAAACTAATCTAAAAAAAAAAAAAAAAAAAAATCCAACAGACTTATTTTAATGGGGTTTTACATCACTGAATGGGGTAAGACAGCGATAAATATCAACCGGTGAACAAGCAATCGCTTCCTGAAGCTAGAGTTCAACCGATACAATGCCCAGCCGGGGCCTGTCGTCTGCTCGGCTATGCTTCTCAAGACACAAGAAATGATTCTAACATGTCCTAAAAAAAATTCGAATATTGCGGAGAAAACATGAAATCATGCTGCTTCTCAAATCGTGTCGTACCTCTGTTCTGCAACATATATGAGCAGAACTTAGCAGGACGAAAACAATCGCAGTTCGCACCACCGATGTGTTAACTTCTGCCATTTTCGCCTTCCCGAGAGCCTTTGCAGAACGCATAGCGGAAGCTACCTAGACAGAGAGTTTGTTCAGACCACAATGACAAGCTGCAGGCTTTATTTGCGGTTGTTTTGGTTCTCGATGTGAAAAAGTGCATGCATCAATGCACCACATGTACACACATCCTCTACTGTCGTGATGGCGAGTCATTACTTTGTAACAACTTGAGATCGAAAATAGAATTCGACCGCTGCAAACATAACCCTTGAGATGCAACCGAAATAAATGTAATATTACTTTCAAAACTAGCGTGCAGTCTACATATCTCTTACCCTTTACATAGAATATTTATTACTTGTATTTCATTTTACTCAAAACGCAATTCACAGTGAACGAAAGCTATCTTCTTCTCTTTTTTGTTTGTTAGAGAGTACATCTTTCCATGACATCACATCCGGCAGGTACCTGCACAATTGTTGTCCCTAGATACAAGGGGGAACATTATCTTCTTGTGTTCGTAGACTTTTCGTATGAGGTGGTTTTAATCAACCGACAAAATAAATTCCGAAAGGGTCCAGTTCATCCGCTGCAACAGCGGCAAGATGTCGTCGAACGATGCGAAGACGTACTTGTCCAAGCGGAATATACCAGGCTTGTTTGAGGTAAACTGAAAATGAGCGTGCCCAACAAAATAGGAAAAGGGTCGCGGGTAGAGATACATTGGGAGTATCTTCATCAGTTCAGCCAGTAGTCATCGTTCACACCGTCTTGTCATCAAAGGGCTTATGCATTTCATAGCCGTTTTTCTTTTGATTAAAGATCTCAATACCGCTTGAATCATACTGTGTAGTTTGAGGGGGGGGGGGGGGGGGGGGGGGGGGATATGACGGGCGTGGCCATAGGAGAGGGGTAGGAGGGTGGAGGACTGGAGGTGTTAGAAAATGTAAGCCTTTTTCATGTCTACACTCATTGACGCTGTGCAAGTCTCTCTTTTCTTTCCTCTCCTGTAACTCTTCTCACAGAGTCAATGGGGTAGAAACTGAAGAAATATTCACCAGGCTCCTTGAGCTTGGTCAGTTTTGTGCCAAGTAGACCTGTTAGGACTTTGCAGGCTAAGGTAGCAGGTTAGGGTTGCCTGCAGGAGCTGGCATCATGTTGGGTCCGACTGAATGGACCGTGACTGGTCAGGAAGCAGAATTGTAGTGGTAGTAGTGGCTTTTTTTTGTCGGTTTATTGTCATTTTGTTTGTTTGCCTCTTTTTTTCCTTAGCACTGCATTGGCCCAGTTTTCAACCTCCATCAAAATGATAAAGTCATCAAAATATTGATGTTGGTCGTTAAGTGGAAGAAGAAGAAAGCTGCCTGGGTCTGCAAATGGTTTTCCCAGCAGTCCATTCTGCAATGTTGTCAGTCCATCAGTTTGCTGTCTTTCTCTCCATCCTATCCATGGAAGAGTTTTTTAGTATGGCCATTAGATCTTGGTGTATGGCCATACTGATGTAGTTTTTGTTTCTCAGCTGATATTAGCTATTTTCATATTGTTGATCTTGTCCAATTCATAATTATATGACCAATATCAGCTTATTAGTGACTGTGCCTTCACGATTTTACACTAATATTACTATGTTTCCATAAATCACAGAACGCTTACATGCATTTGATCATCTTTGACATTTTTGCTCCTGTTGGTGATGAATGTAGACAGCATAGCAGGCTGCAACTGGTGAGTTGCGGCTAGTTGACAACTAAACACAGAGCTTTTGAGTCCTATGTATATCTTTCAAAGGCTGCGGGCAGCCAGCATTTGCAAATTTTCTTTGGACAGCAGTGGACTGCTCAGATGATTAAAAGCAAAAAAAAATATTATATATATGTGTGTGTGTGTGTGTGTGTGTGTGTGTCTGTGTGTGTGTGTGTGTGTGTGTACATTTACAATATAGATAAGAAACATCACAAAGACTAGACTTAATAAAAAACAAAAGTAAGGTAAGCAAAGTTGCCATACAAGCTCTGAAGCTCATAGAGCCGGTGCTTATCTCCAGTTTACTTAATGTGAAGCAAAACGATGGCTGAAGCATCCCTCAAACAGGATGGTAGTCTGCCGGTGGTTAGAATTTAGAAAACATTTAAATCAACAGAGGCTGACTGTGTTTGACAAATACTGTCGATTGTGTCAAAACATGAACCAAAAATGTACCCAAGTCCTTGAACTTAAGTGATGACTGCAACTATAGTGTTAGACAGTACATCAAAAGAACAACTTTACTTTGAATAGCATACTGACTTTACCACAGCCAAACTGTTTTGACAGTTAGAAACTATTTATAATAGGGTATATGATTATCTTACTGACTGTTTGGGTCAGTCTTCAGCCTAATCAATGGAGAATATTTTTTGTTATAATGAAGTGTTTTCCCTACACTCAAGAGAAGTTCATTTATATACTAGCACTTTTACACTCACACACACACTCTACCTTACCTGGTCAGTCCAGACTCTGGCTTGGGGGTTTTGTCAGGATCCTTTCCCAAGCCCTTCACTGGCATGAGCTACCAAGAAAGGTCTAGTTCAGTCACTGTCTCTGTCAGTGTCCACTTCCGGGCCCAGCAGTGGTACTGCCAAAGCCGTCCTAGCCATTGTAACCATCTACAGCTGTACTGTCGCAGTGCTAGGCAAAACCGTCTTCTATAAACTGGAGGCCTTAGCACTGGTCTGTCACTAGTAGTGCGACGTAGCTCCCTAGCTAACTTCAAGGCGAGTGTCGAACTCCCTAGCTAAGTACAAGTTAGCTAGTCCACTCTCCTCAAGGCAAGTGTCCAACTCCCTAGCTAATCCACAACAAGTTAGCTAGTCTGCTCTCTCAAGGCGAGTGTCGAACTCCCTAGCTGACTACAAGTTAGCTAGTCCGCTCTCCTCAAGGCGAGTGTCGAACTCCCTAGCTAACTACAAGTTAGCTAGTCCGCTCTCCTCAAGGCGAGTGTCCAAACTCCCTAGCTAACCACAAGTTAGCTATGTCCGCTCTCTTCAAGGCTAGCGTCGCACTCCCTAAACTAACAAGTTAGCAGGACCGCACTCTTCAAGCTCCCGTGTCGTACTACCGTTGTTCTTCTGCTTGTTTACCTGAGAATCATTGAACACTTCTGACGCGAGGTGCATGTCCTGCTGAGCTCGCCCATGTGCGCAGAAACCGTGGCGTCACTACATCAGTTGTACATTGCACACTGACACACAATGCTAGGTTAGAACCAAATGTAGTCATAATTAGGAAACATATGCTTTCTGAAAAACACTTATTGTTAACAAAGCTGTGGAAACATAAGAAAGAAACTTACCTTATTTTTGGACCAAGGGCATAAAATTTAACACTGACACTAGTGACACACACATTCAACTGAACTGCCACTTTCTCAACAATACTGTCAAGCTCAGTGCAACTGATCAAAGCCACTATTTACACTGGGAGCCAATCAGAACTCCCAAGAAACAGTTCAAAATAAGAAACTTGACCAATCAAAAAGCACAAGAAAATAAACATATTGTAAAGTGAAAACAATTCATGCAGTCTAACTCTCATTGATCTCTGCTTTCTCTCACTGTGTGTGTGTGTGTGTGTGTGTGTGTGTCTCTCTCTCTCTCTGTCTGTCTGTCTCCCCAAGGCATTGCTTTACTGAAAAAGTCAAGACCTGGTTCACACACACACACACACAGAGAAAACACACACACACACACACACACACACACACACACACACACACACACACACACACACACAGAAAACCACACACACACCACACACACACACACAACACACACACACACACACACACACAGAACACACACACACACACAACTATTTTTCAAATTTGTCCACTTTATGTGGTATGATGTGTGTGTCTGTAACATGCAATGAATACAGATAAACTTACAAGGGAGTAACACACTCTTAATGTACTGATCTGGGTCCTCAGACAGACTTGGACGTGCAATGCTCTGACAAAATCTAGATTTTGCATCCAGTAGTGTAACATTGTCACGTAAGACATGAACCAATACACAACATTTAAGAAAAGGGAAAAAAAGGTACAGACAGATTGATAGATATAAAGATAGATAGACAGATCGATCGATAAATAGATACAGATATAGACAGATAGATAGGTAGGTACGTAGATATAGGTAGATAGATAATATTTGTATGTGTGTGTATCTATGATAGATAGATAGATACACATGTATATCTGTGACGGGTCTCCGACGCTCCCCCCGTTAGTAAAATTGATTTTCATATTCAGGGATGCAGGGGGTTATAGACAGAAGTATTTACGCTTTCACAACCAAAATGCGCTCTCGATAGGCACACGCACTCTGTCACTCACATCGGGCCCGCACAAAGGTGACGGGAAAACCAATAACATTTATAGAAAATAATCAACGTTTATTCAACTTGATCGAGCCCCACCGTCACTACACAACACAAACTATCTGTATCATACAACAATGTAAACATCATACAGACAATCTCATAAATCGCATCCCTTTCCTTCAATTACTCTTCATTAACCAGGAAAGACAATATTCCACTATTCCGTTTGCACACTTATAACTTAAGAGCAATAAAGCGTCCATAACTTGCCGCATTCTTGGTTGCCGTCAGTTTCTCTCATCCACTGTACGACCACGAGCTGAAGTGCCACACCGTTGTGTCTCCGATTTGGCAAATCCCCGTTTGGGGGCATGGCCGTGCTGGTGCACCCTACGCGAGTTCCCCGGCTCACCCTACTTGCCCTCTACTGAAGGGGCCCCTCCCCCCCTCCAAAACCGGCTGCAAAACCCCACCAATTTCTGGCAGTCCCTGTCTAGGCTCCAAAGGTACAGGTTTTTCTGGAGCCCCCCAAAGGGAGACAATTCTTCTCGCGTGGCTCCGGGCTTCGCAACCCACGTTTTCGTCCCCCCAGGGACACAAGGCGCGCCAACCCCTTTTTCCGCTGTATTTTTTTGAGCCTAGCAAGCGGGGAGTTTCCCTTTCCCCCAAGTGAGTCCCTTCTGGTTTTCCAAGCCCTTTTATTGTCTCAAAGAAAGAGAGAACCCGGGTTAATGGCTCAACCAATGGAATCCGGCCCCAACATCCACGATTGTCATTTTCCCCCAAATTATTTTTATTCCAAATGGAACCTAGTCCCTAATTACCCCACCACAGCTGCTGCGCCAACAAAGCTTGGGCACCCAGGGGTTATGCTTTAAACCCCTTTCAAAACAGGGCGTTTTTCCAAAACTCCATTTAATACAGGGCCCGGGTCTTTCCGCTGACTGATGCTTTAAGTATTTATTCTATAGACAAAAAGGGGCAAACACTCGATGGCCGCAGCCTTCCATTCTTCCTCGAACAAGCGCGATAAGGGGGTGTTTTTTGCCTGGGCGGCGGTCACCTACCCCGGCGGGGACCCGACACGATTTCCCTTTTTTCAGGCCCCCGGGAGAGTCCAGTGAAAAGCCGGCCAAAGTGGGGAATCTTCTTCCCGGATGGGAGGTCGCCAATCCTTGTAATACCCTGGACTGCGAAAAAATTCTGCACTCTCCCCCTTCAGTATCGCTTTCCCCCGGG
>CM031625.1:28297614-28308262 GCA_018398815.1 Conus ventricosus | reverse complement strand
TAACGGAGCTTGAAGAGTGCGGTCCGCTAACTTGTAGTAGGGATCGACCTAGCTGAAGAGAGCGACTAGCTAACTTGTGGTTAGCTAGGGAGTGACCCGCCTTGAGGAGAGCACTAGCTAACTTGTAGTTAGCTAGGAGTTCGACACTCGCCTTGAGGAAGCGACTAGCTAACTTGTAGTCAGCTAGGGAGTTCGACACTCGCCTTGAGGAGAGCAGCTAGCTAACTTGTTTGTGGAGTTAGCTAGGGAGTTGGACACTTGCCTTGAGGAGAGTGGACTAGCTAACTTGTACTTAGCTAGGGAGTTCGACACTCGGCCTTGAAGTTAGCTAGGGAGCTACGTCGCACTACTAGTGACAGACCAGTGCTAGGGCCTCCAGTTTATAGAAGGACGGTTTTGCCCTAGCACTGCGACAGTACAGCTGTAGATGGTTACAATGGCTAGGACGGCTTTGGCAGTACCACTGCTGGGCCCGGAAGTGGACACTGACAGAGACGTGACTGAACTAGACCTTTCTTGGTAGCTCATGCCAGTGAAGGGCTTGGGAAAGGATCCTGACAAAACCCCCAAGCCAGAGTCTGGACTGACCAGGTAAGGTAATGTGTGTGTGAGTGTAAAAGTGCTAGGTATATAAATGAACTTCTCTTGAGTGTAGGGAAAACACTTCATTATAACAAAAAAATTCTCCATTGATTAGGCTGAAGACTGACCCAAACAGTCAGTAAGATAATCATATACCCTATTATAAATAGTTTTCTAACTGTCAAAACAGTTGGCTGTGGTAAAGTCAGTATGCTATTCAAAGTAAAGTTTGTTCTTTTGATGTACTGTCTAACACTATAGTTGCAGTCATCACTTAAGTTCAAGGACTTGGGTACATTTTTGGTTCATGTTTGACACAATCGACAGTATTTGTCAAACACAGTCAGCCTCTGTTGATTTAAATGTTTTCTAAATTCTAACCACCGGCAGACTACCATCCTGTTTGAGGGATGGCTTCAGCCATCTGTTTGCTTCACATTAAAGTAAACTGGAGATAAGCACCGGCTCTATGAGCTTCAGAGCTTGTATGGCAACTTTGCTTACCTTACTTTTGTTTTTTATTAAGTCTAGTCTTTGTGATGTTTTCTTATCTATATTGTAAATGTACACACACACACACACACACACAGACACACACACACACACACACACCACACACATATATATATATTTTTTTTTTGCTTTTAATCATCTGAGCAGTCCACTGCTGTCCAAAGAAAATTTGCAAATGCTGGCTGCCCGCAGCCTTTGAAAGATATACATAGGACTCAAAGCTCTGTGTTTAGTTGTCAACTAGCCGGCAACTCACCATTGCAGCCTGCTATGCTGTCTACATTCATCACCAACAGGAGCAAAAATGTCAAAGATGATCAAATGCATTGTAAGCGTTCTGTGATTTATGGAAACATAGTAATATTAGTGTAAAATCGTGAAGGCACAGTCACTAATAGCTGATATTGGTCATATAATTATGAATTGGACAAGATCAACATATGAAAATAGCTAATATCAGCTGAGAAACAAAAACTAACATCAGTATGGCCATACACCAAGATCTAATGGCCATACTAAAAATACTCTTCCATGGATAGGATGGAGAGAAAGACAGCAAACTGATGGACTGACAACATTGCAGAATGGACTGCTGGGAAAACCATTTGCAGACCCAGGCAGCTTTCTTCTTCTTCCACTTAACGACCACATCAATATTTTGATGACTTTATCATTTGATGGAGGTTGAAAACTTGGCCAATGCAGTGCTAAGGAAAAAAAGAGGCAAACAAACAAAATGACAATAAACCGACAAAAAAAAGCCACTACTACCACTACAATTCTGCTTCCTGACCAGTCACGGTCCATTCAGTCGGACCCAACATGATGCCAGCTCCTGCAGGCAACCCTAACCTGCTAACCTTAGCCTGCAAAGTCCTAACAGGTCTACTTGGCACAAAAACTGACCAAGCTCAAGAGCCTGTGAATATTTCTTCAGTTCTACCCCATTGACTCTGTGAGAAGAGTTACAGGAGAGGAAAGAAAAGAGAGACTTGCACAGCCATGTCTACATAAAAGCTTCACTAACACCTCCAGCCCCACCCTCCTACCCCTCTCCTTCTAACACCCCCGTCCATCCACCCCCCCCCCCCCCCCCCCCCCCCCACCCCCCCCCCCCCCCCCCCCACCACCCCCCCCCCCCCCCCCCCCCCCCTCAAACTACACAGTATGATTCAAGCGGTATTGAGATCTTTAATCAAAAGAAAAACGGCTATGAAAATGCATAAGCCCTTTGATGACAAGACGGTGTGAACGATGACTACTGGCTGAACTGATGAAGATACTCCCAATTGTAATCTCTACCCGCGACCCTTTTCCTATTTTGTTGGGCACGCTCATTTTCAGTTTACCTCAAACAAGCCTGGTATATTCCGCTTGGACAAGTACGTCTTCGCATCGTTCGACGACATCTTGCCGCTGTTGCAGCGGATGAACTGGACCCTTTCGGAATTATATTTGTCGGTTGATTAAAACCACCTCATACGAAAAGTCTACGAACACAAGAAGATAATGTTCCCCCTTGTAATCTAGGGACAACAATTGTGCAGGTACCTGCCGGATGTGATGTCATGGAAAGATGTACTCTCTAACAAACAAAAAAGAGAAGAAGATAGCTTTCGTTCACTGTGAATTGCGTTTGAGTAAAATGAAATACAAGTAATAAATATTATGTAAAGGGTAAGAGATATGTAGACTGCACGCTAGTTTTGAAAGTAATATTACATTTATTTCGGTTGCATCTCAAGGGTTATGTTTGCAGCGGTCGAATTCTATTTTCGATCTCAAGTTGTTACAAAGTAATGACTCGCCATCACGACAGTAGAGGATGTGTGTACATGTGGTGCATTGATGCATGCACTTTTTCACATCGAGAACCAAAACAACCGCAAATAAAGCCTGCAGCTTGTCATTGTGGTCTGAACAAACTCTCTGTCTAGGTAGCTTCCGCTATGCGTTCTGCAAAGGCCTCGGGAAGGCGAAAATGGCAGAAGTTAACACATCGGTGGTGCGAACTGCGATTGTTTTGTCCTGCTAAGTTCTGCTCATATATGTTGCAGAACAGAGGTACGACACGATTTGAGAAGCAGCATGATTTCATGTTTTCTTCCGCAATATTCGAATTTTTTTTTAGGACAGTTTAGAATCATTTCTTGTGTCTTGAGAAGCATAGCCGAGCAGCGACGACAGGCCCCGGCTGGGCATTGTATCGGTTGAACTCTAGCTTCAGGAAGCGATTGCTTGTTCACGGTTGATATTATCGCTGTCTTACCCCATTCAGTGATGTAAAACCCCATTAAAATAAGTCTGTTGGATTTTTTTTTTTTTTTTTTTTTTTTAGATTAGTTTTGTCTTATCTGTACTAAAACTGAAATTCATGAAACTGAAACTGGTGTGGGGAACCAATGGAAGTTATTACAATACACACTAAGACAGTGACCGTCTCTCTCTCTCTCTCTCTCTCTCTTGAATTCATGTTAAACCCCAGCCGACCACAAAGGACAAGAAGAAAATGTTTGCAGATACACATGCACAGATTTACCAAAACATACAGGCACCCATGCACAACAGCTGGTTTCTACAAGAAAATTTCTAATAAACCACATGCAAATGCATGCTCGCATGCACAACACATGCATACACACGCACACGCACGCACATGCACACACACACACACACACACACACATACACACACAATCTTATGAAAACATACATGTGTAGGCAACACACTTGGGGGCCGATAGCTCAGTTGGTAGAGCGCCGGACTCGTGATCCTGGGGTTGCGGGTTCGAATTTCGGTCTAGGGGGATTTTTCCCTCGGAGTTAACATTGGTTCTGACTCCATCCCCCCTATGGCTATAGTCGTTCGGATGGGACTATAAACCGAGGTCTAGTCTGTGTCACATGCACTAAAGACCATAGACGGACTCTAAAGATCCCGATGCTCATGTCCTAAGACGGTGTGAGTACCGGCTACACGAAAATACACAATGCATGCAACCTGTGTGCCAGAATAGTCTACTTGAAGACTGTGGGCACGGGGCAGGTTAAACATCCCCATCTGGAAGAAGAAGAAGAAGAGAAGAACAGCTTGTTTCTTCCTAGAAAGTATCCACCAGAGGACATGAAGTACTCCTTGACTAGATATTGCATTTAAAAGGTTTTACCTTGCAGGAAAATTTAGATCTAATGATGAGGAATTATCTTTCACCCCTATCAGAATGTTTGAATGCATTAAATGCAAGGTTTCACATGACTAATTTTTCAAACATGGGTGTATCGGTGTCTCATATGCACAAAAGAAACTGGAAATCAAACAGTAAACACATGGAAAAAAATTAATGTCTACAGGAAAAAAAATCAAAGAATAAGAAACATACGGAATTTACAACAATGTTACTAAAACTGATTCAGGTTGAAGTAGCAGTTAGAAAAAGAAACCTAACCAGCCGCCGTGGCGAAGTGGTTAGCGTCGCGGACTCCCGGCTGGGAGGTCGTGGGTTCGAATCCCATCAGAAGTCATGTGGGTTTTTCTGCGCCCGACCGGCTCCTACCCAGAGTTGAGTTTGCTGCGAACTCAGGTGGGAAGACTGGGACCACACAGTCGAGTTTCATCCACTTAATCAAGTTAATGGATGCGTTTCTGAGAGTGTTGCTCAAATTTCCTGACGCCGGGATATATTATGAAAGGAAGCGTAGAGTATAGCCCTGTCATGTAGTCTCAGACCGAAATGGAAATCCGTAGCATCATCTTAATCATCCTCATTCTCATTGATCAGCATTAAAAAAATGTCTCAAATTCTGTGGCCCTTCATGCCCTGCTCTCATGGTGACCTCAATTTCGATGTCTTCTCCACGTCTGTGCCTTTGGTTCGGTTCCGTCGGGGTCACCGGTGTCGGCGAGTCCATGGGGGCTGTCGTTGGACGGATGTGGTGGCGCCCTCCGGAGGGAGAGCTCACTCACGCGGCTCCGCGACAAAGCAATTATTGTCATCAGTGGGGGCTTAGTAGGTGGTGTCCTGTTATGTTAGATCAGAACAGGCGCCACTGAACACCACCGAGGTGACTCGGCAGCAGTGCAGTGTCTCCTCCGGTGGGTTGCCTCTTAACGACTTGACCTTGACTGCTCCCTGTGGATTGCTGGTGCCGGGTCTGCGGCGGGGCCGATCGGCTGTGGCTGTGGGACGGGTGTCGGAATGAGCGGCGTGGGTGCACCACCTCTGAGGTGGCGCAGAGGTTGGGACAGCAACAAAAAAAAAAAAAAAAAAAAAAAAAAGAAACCTTAAATGTTTCAGGAAAAAGAAAGTAGATGGTGATTCTTTCACTTGACATAGATTAGAGCTGTAAAACTCAAATGTGCTTTAGCAAGTTTTACACATAGAAATCAAATGCTAAATATTGTTTACTCCCCCAGCATGTGGACTTTGTACAAAATTCTGTATTTTCTCTCCAATACATGTGCTTTCACAAACTTACCCAGAACAGTATATATTTACTAGCACCTTCTCAACCATTTCCTGCGTAACAGTTTCATTGAGAGGTAAAGGTCATAAATCATCACATTTGCATCATGACTTTTGGGTGCAGTGTATCGTAGCACCATTTTTTTCGCATTTTTGATTTTGAATTGTTAATTGTGTTTTTTAATTGTGTGTAGTTATTGTTATCACCACTTGAAATTATAATGAACAATTATTTTTGGGATCTCATCCCTCCTTGTCCAACAACTGGCAAATCCTAGGGTTTTGTCAATCTTATGCAGGCTCTGATGTTTTTGTTGTGTGCAGGAACATGTGGAGGATTTTTCTTTAAAAGTGGACACACCAAACACTGGGCCGTCCGGGTGGAACATCTCGCTTCTGGTTTAACTATGTCTTTGTCCCCAAACGTCTGTCAATTACCGAGTGTCAAACTCTCGGGATTCCAACAGGTGATAGGATTTTTTTCATGTATCATTCTATCACTTTTAGTTTTTTGTGTGTGTGTATTTTCAAAGTTTTATGCTTCTTCTTTTTTAAGTAAGTGTTATACTTTGTAACTGTTAATAAAATAAAATGCTAGTAAGCAGAAGAGATGATATGATGGAAATGTAGGGACAGCTTAAAGACGGGAGTGCAGAACGTGTGATGGTTTGATGGAAATATGAAGTTAGGTTGTGTGTGTAATTTGAAGGTTTATTTTTGATTTAGTGTTTACAGGAGCATATGGGTGCATTGTAGTGTGTGTCCATTTGTGTGCATGTGTATTTCATCTGTGTATATGAGAGGGGGAACAGACTGGAGTTTAACTTGTGGAATCAAGAGGTGCTTTTTTAAATGCATGGTTAGCTTTTCTGACCTGTTTGGCTTTTTATTTTGTCTTGTTCTATAGCTTGTTCTCCCAATTTGTTTCAGTCCCATAATACTTATGGTAGCAGACGACATGGCTTGCAACGCTCGCAACCCTCGGCCGGGTTAGGGCATTTTGTGTATGCTTGCATGTATAAAGTTTTTAAAGAGAGAATGATTTGTTTTTAATTCAAATGTATTATGATAAGTTTTTGCCCTGGACTTAATGTTGTATAATGCTATAACAGCACAGTGTAACATTCCACTGTGATTTTGGGTTTTTTTGTTAATCTCATACTGCCAAAAGATTTTGTGCTGATGACATTGTCAAATACCATACAAATCAAGCTATGTTCACATGGCAAAACAAAAATGAATAACTTCACTCTTTTTTTCACTATAAGTTTTTCGCATTTAATGACTGATGTATCAGCCCCTATGGAAGAATATACAAATGAATTTCATAATGTACATACAGATGAATTCCATAATCCACAATGGGAAAGAAAACACAATGGAGAAAAATCCTGTTGAGTGGTAGTGTTAAATCCCTAACATGATTCTGGCATGCCAAGCAGTTTAGTGTTCATTTGGAAAAACCTGAGAGGTTTAGTGTGCATTGGTCTCGTAAGAACAAAAAGTTTACACAATCAGCAAGTAAAACTGATGTGAAATGTATACATGAACTATGAAATGGGACAACATTACAAAAGTTCGTAAAAGTACTACTATCATGCATACTAGCCGCCGTCTCTTGACCGCCAAGTAATATCTGCCTTATGACCCGTTTCCTGGCCATAGGCTGAAAACAAGCCATTCTTCATAGTTTTTGAATAAAAAATAGTCTGTGAACTGCATATGTGGGGCATACGTCAGTGTTACTTAAAACGCAAATATGGAGGTACTTTATGCACAGGGGTTCACACTCTCACACAGATTTTCAGATGTAGGGTCTCAGGGAGCACAATTTCATTTTGGTCACAAGAACTATTTTGTTTTTTTGCTGCTTTGAGTTTGAAAGTTGTGAACTCTTCATGAGATCAGGGGTTTGCTTCTGATGCTTTTCTTTGTTGAAGCAGCTCAGTGAATGTTGATACCTATTGTGTTTTATGGTGTGTAGCAAAATGAACAAGTATGTTAGTGTAGCATTATTGTGCAATTAGCAGTTGTTCAAATTTTTTTATTTAATAAGGTGCCCCTTAATTAACCCATAGTCTGAAGAACCCTCAGATCTTTCAACAGACGTTTCCAAGACCCTCAATTTAAATGCCTTTAAGGAACAGTGAACAAAACAAACAAAATCAAAGTACAAATTTCATATTTTCAACAATTCGGGGATTAACTGAATTGTTTCTCTGTGTGTGTTGCCCAATTACACCTGTAATGTGAAGTGTTAAACTTGACCCCACTTATGTCTTTTTTCCTTTTTTAAAAAAAATAAAAGTACGGGGATATCATGCTGCTATGTTATTTCATGAAATGCTGTGGACTATTGGGAAACGAATATGATTGATGTAAAGTTAGTATTGTTGTAATATCATTATGTGGGGTAGGTTGGTTGGTTTTTTGTTGTTTTTTTAATATACAAATGTGGGGGGAAAAATTTTTTTTTGTGTGCATTTTTATTTAATCTTTTATTATTTTTAATTACATCATGCAACACAAGTTTGTGCTGGCATTTTGGATCGAACAGATATGTGTTCACTGTGGCAGTCTTGTACACCAGTATACACATTTCGTGTGTTTTAATCACCATTTCACAAAAATGGTACACCCCGCATTCCCCCACAATCAAATGTACACCTGGAATGCAGCAGTGTGTACTCATGCAGTGTGATAGAGTTTTATTTTTACTGAGAGAAATTAACTTCTCAAGACAAAGATTTAAAAGATAAAAAGATTAGGATCTATTTAAATGAAAGTTTCGAAAAGTATTATCTGCCAACAATTCATTCTTATCATGCTGAAAGACTGTTGCCTTCTCATGGGAAGCTGAGCTTTCCTGTTCCAGCTGTCAATGTGGAAGAAGTTTACAAAGTAACCCAGATTTTGGAAAGTACTCCATATGGGAAGAGAAATACTCAGAGAAAAAATTTGGGGGACTCCCTTTCTAAAAACATGGATGATTTATTGGGGGCTGCAGTTAGAGAGATTATTGGTGTCTGGCTTCCAAGAGAGGGGAATGGGGAGGATGGCTCAGTTAAACTAGCCTGCAAGTAAACTTTACCATTGTCAGAAGTAGGGGAAATTAGTAGCTGATGTCCTGTGAGTGTTGGATCATAACAGGCTCCACGATCACCCCCCAGAATGACTCAATAGCACTGCTGCAACACCTCTGGTGTGTGGTTGTATGGCTTCTGGTAGATTTGGGGGTATTGGGACTGTGACAGGACAAACCTGGTTTTCAGGACCTGAGGACCATTTAATTGAAATGACTGGAGGGATCAGAAGGGCCAGCAGAAGCTAAATGGATATAGCGTCTATTTAAAGATAAAAGTGACTGTGGTCTTTGTTGCAGCGACAGTATTCAACAATGCTAACCAGCACATCAAAGTGTATGGAGTTGACGTGGAAAGTGGACTACAGAGGTTATGAGGTATAGTAATAGTTAACCTTAATAAACTGGCCATAACTTATAAAATACTGGGTGTTTTTTTCAGCGAAAAGAAAAGTGAAGCTAGAGGGTATAACTCACGGGTAGCTTTTTTCTGCAACTGGCTTGCATTGAAGACTTTCTTTTTTTTTGTTTAAACCCATTTTTGTTGTCCAAACCATCTGTGTTGAGCCTCTCTCTCTCTCTCTCTCTTTCTCTCTCTGTCTCTGTCTCTCTCTCTCTCTCCTTTCTCTCTGTTCTCTGTCTGTCTCCTCTCTCTCTCTCTCTCCCTCTCTCTCTCTCTCTCTCTCTCTTCTCTCCTGTGTGTATATGGGATGATGTCATGGAAGTTCTCTGCAGCCTGACTCATGTGCGACGCAGACAAGTATGGCTTGGTTTCTCCTTGTATTTTCAGTTGTTTTCCCTACATGACTTTTCCGGTGTTGAGGTTTGAAGATCAGCAGTTTCATTTCACCACTATGATTAACTTGCTTAGAAACAATAGAAGTTGACGCATGTTTTTTCATTCTGTTTGTGTCATCGTCTGTTAAGACTGCACAGATAGTTATTTCTGTTTCTTTTGCTGATTACACGGTAATAAATATAAAAAGACAAGCAAGCAAGCCTCTGTATTCTTTCTATTGACTTATGTTTTTGGAAAGTTGTGTTGTTTGCATGCTGAACAATCCATGTTTCTATAGTCAACTGATTTATTTTTAAGGAGCCTGGAATTGTAAAATCTTGGGAGTATTTTAAATCAAAGTAAAATGTTGGCCAATTTGTTGTTCTTGGTAGCATCTTAACGCAAATGATACATGTTGATAATTTTGCATTCCAAGGTTGGCTTTTAAAATTTAAAATTGTCAAAAATTCTTTCTTGCTCCCCTTGTTTGTTTTGTAAAGTTCGGGGGCCTTTACTGTCACTTGAATCTCATATTTTGACTGCCGCCAGAGTAAAGCCTGCTATATGAACCAAAAGATTTTCAGCATGCTAAGATTCAGTCTTACAATCAGCAAGCAGAAATCACCTTCAGGAGGTAGTTTATCTGAGACGACACATATCACAGTATTTCATGCCTGTTTACGTTTTTTATCCTCTTAGCGGGTAACTGTTAGCTTCTTAACATTCAGCACTCAAAGGGCAGAACAGGGGGGGAAAATGTTTAAGAGCAGTCATGCCTGTTTTTTCTTGGCTCTTGTTTGCATGAGTAGTGTCCTTCCGTTTTATAGAGTGACTCAAATTTTTCCAGGTGTTTTATGGTCATTAACTGTTGTGGTTTTAAGACCTTGGTGTCCTGGGGTGTGTTCAGGTGCGTTGAGAACTTCATCCGTGTATTGCGGGCCGCCCCTCCGAGTAAACCCCTCGCTCCAAACGTTTTTGTCCCGACGAGAGAAGTAATGTTCTGGTCTACATGACAGGTAAGAGGAATTGGAGTGGTTCGTCCTACTGTTTGCATAACAGTTACTGCCAGTGATGGATTTCCTGATTTACTTGGTCCAGCTCTGTAACAAAGCAGTTGTTGTCATCACCTGGGAGACGTATATTAGATGGTATCCTATGCACAGTAGATCAGAAAGGGACCCACTAAAACACCATCAGAGTGACTTACGTTTAGTCTATTGGTTTTTTTTAA
>CM031625.1:28293705-28296614 GCA_018398815.1 Conus ventricosus | reverse complement strand
CTATTTTAAGCCTCATTACCAAGGGAGAAGATAACTATTCCTCTACCTCATTCCCCTTTTTTTGAAAAGAAACTTTTCTTCATGATGGACAGTTCTTTTGGATTATCTTTCCTTGAGTGGAAGGAACATAACACCGCTCATTCTGGCCATGCCATACCAAGGCACAGCACTGGTTCATCCCGACACAGTCCCTGTGCTGGCTGTCTACAGGGAACTGTCAGTGTCAGGTCACTGGGAGGCTCCCCATCAGAGGAGACACTGCGCTGTTGCTGCTTCATTTTGGTGGTGTCCAGTCGTGCCTGTTTTGACTCTAGCATACGCACGACACTACCTGTAAGACCCCTGGCTAATGACATGCGCCCAACATTTCCTCCCATGTAATAATTCACGGAATCACACGATGGCAGCTATCTTCATTGCAGTCCCTCATCTCAATGATTTCACCACTGTCTTGCTATCACGATTATGATTCACAACTCCATGATTATTTGTGGAGGCCATTTTAATCTTTGAAAACAGATCGTTTCAGTTTGTTTGCTTGTTCGCTATGGTGATTTTTGAGTTTTCAGGGGCACCGTTTTTGTGTTCTGAAAGTAAGAGTGATCAGACAGTGTTGAAGAACTATTGAGGTAGAAACTGTGGAACCTGTCTGTAAAAGCCTCCAGTGATCCTTGAAAGTCTGGGATCAAAGCTTTAATTAGGATGGTTTGCTAAAAAAAAAAAAAAAATATGTTACTATTACATGAATCGAAAAATGTTAGAAAATAGAATGACACACCCAACCAGTCACTCATATGTATGAACATTACAACATCACACTGAATTATTTACATGACAATACATGGCACTAGACTGTGCTTTACACAAACTTGATGAAAACATCAGGTATATAACTGTATAACCGAAATTACAAATTTGTGATAAGTGAGAGACAAAAAACAAAAAAAAAAACACAAATTATTAAGAGACGGACAGGTTAACTGCCATACAGACAGAGAAACAGAGAGACAGAAGCACAGAAGGAGACACACAGATTGCAGATGGGCAGACACAGTAACAGAGACACAATGTAAAGCAGCAGCTAGAAAACAGGGTTACAGTTGAGTGGCAAAACCAGTACAAAGACAAAAACAGTGTTTCAAAGAAGTCTCTAAAGGGATTTAATTAACAGAACTTTTTTTTGGCAGGTTACATTGTGTTTTACTGCAGTTTTTCTTTTCTTTTCTTTTTGTCCTTTTTTAACTGTGGTGCAATTTTGTATGCTTTGTATTTTGTGGTCGGCTGTAATGCAGTTGGCCATGGGTTTTTCTGGATGGAAAACTACACAATACAAGGTATTTGTGCCCATGCACCATTTAATCATGCATTGTGCCTGTCTGGTTGTTGTTCTGATTTGGACTTGATTTAAAATCACTCTTTCTCTTCCTTTTTTTTTTCCCTTGTGATTTACACGTGTGATCACTGATGTTTGCACGGATGTTTACTTTCGTTTGTTTGTTTGTTTTTCTCGCCCACTGTTAAATCTAGTAAGGTATCGGTAGTGTAAAACTGCCTGTTCGGTTAGTATGACAGCTTAAGAATTAAGAGTTTATACCGGGCATGAGTATGTCTCTGTACCTTCCATCTCGTTTACATTTTGGTCCGTATTTTCAAATCTTACAAGTAAGTGTGAAAATGTGAGCACTGGTTACTACTTGCTTAGTAATCCCATGTTCAGGAGGTTTGTTGTTCTAGAGGGATGCAGGGTGGGGTTGGTGGAGGGGAGAAAGGGCAGTGGAAGTGTAGAATAGATCTTAGTCTAACTTCAGTTGTGAGAGGGCGGATGAGATGGTAGAAGCAAATCCTTCTCGTTGTTGTCCATAGAATCTCTCAAATGTGTTGGTTAAGGTGCAGATTGTTATACATACAGATGCTGAAAATATGTTATTGCTCTCTCTCTCTCTTTCTCTCTCTCTGTCCCTCCCTCCCTCCTCCCCCCTCTCTCTCTCTCTCTCTCTCTCTCTCTCATTGCTCAATTTGGGGGTGGAGTTTCAGACATTTCAGCTGTCAAAAAACTCAAGAAAGCATTGGCAGTGCAATAACACCAACGAAAAAGACAAACCTCAACAAGGTGCTAGAGGAACATTTACTCATGCTGAATTCCCTGCCACAGAGCAGTTATCATCCGTAGGAGGCTTACAAAGTGATGTCCTGCATGTTGGATCAGAACAGATACCACCGAGCATCCTCGAAGTGAAGAGGTGTTAGTGATTCAAGAGATTATAAAACAAAGTTCCTCCGGCAGTGTAAGCTCAGCAAATGTGAATAACTTCTAGACAGCAAGGGACCTTGACCTGGCTAAACGTTATTTCAAAAACAAAACTGCACCCAGACAGTCAACTGGGTGCTGTATGTTCAGAGTTTGTTCGACGGGCTTTTTGTATGCTCTTAAAATGCTCTCTGTTTTTTTCTTGATTGAATAGATATCTTGGCTTGACATTCCATCTTTTGTGCATTTTGTTTGGCTGGTGTTGTGCTCGGTTTCTTGAAGTGTTCTGTTTTGAAATAGATTAACAGCTCTCTTTGTTTGTCATCCATGTTTGATTTGCCGGTTACTAGGTACATAAGTTCTTAATCTTTGTCACAGCATGAAACTAGTGTAAAAGTGGGTCTGCATGTATGGGTGTGCAGGTGTGTGTGTGTGTGTGTGTGTGTGTGTGTGTGTTATGAGTGTATGTGTGGGAATACATGTATTAGAAAGGGACAAAAAGAAGATGTGTACATGTATGTGTGTGTATATATGTGTGTGTGTGTGTTTGTGCGTGTGCGTGCGTGCGAGCGTGCGTGCGTGCATGTGCGCGCACACGTGTGTGTGTATGTGAGGGCCTGTCTGCATATGATACATGGATTTAGATGAGGCGAAAAAGAAA
>CM031625.1:28273705-28288705 GCA_018398815.1 Conus ventricosus | reverse complement strand
GGGGATCCCTGATGTGCCCATCATATTCCTCATGGGTGGGTGAAAGTCTTTCCTTTCACTTGTGTTCATTCATGTACTTTTAATGTGACCAGACACCAGGTGGTGGCAGTGCCATTTGGGGTTACAAAGCAAAACCGTTACAAAATGACCAAAGGAATGGAGTGCACTAAAATATTACATCTCTATTTGAAACACTGTGCCCAACTTCTAGTAAAACTGTGTTATCCTACCATATGGCTGCAGCCTTTTTTTTTTTTCTTTTTTTTTTTAGCATACGCAGGCTGATACTCCTGCAGACACTCCCTGTGAGACAGGCAAGGATGAATCCTATCTACCAAACAAAGGGAGTGGAGTTTTGTGTGTATGACCGTTTTTTTTTTTTAATCCCGCCATTAAAGCAGCTATACTCCAACTTTGGGGAAAGAGCACTGCAACCTGTGAAAATCAAGCAAGTGATCTTTTGGGAAGAGACCTCAGAGGACAGTCGCTCCTTCTTTTTGGTTCATAGAGTGGCTGGTGATACAGGTCCCCAACATTGCGACACTTTCATGTAGATGTGTTGGGCCTCTTTACCAAATCTGCTAACATCTGCATAGGGGGAACCCACACACTCTAAAGACATGTGAAAATATCGTAATGTATCTACCAAGACTGATTATGACAGGAAAATGTGCTGAGTTTGTTTAAAGAAACTAACAGCATCCATTGGATAAAATGTCTCTTTGTGTGTGTGTGTGTGTGTGTGTGTGTGTGTGTGTGTGTGTGTGTGTGTGTGTGTGTGTGTGTGTATGTGTGTGTGTGTGTGTGTGTGTGTGTGTATGTGTGTGTGTGTGTGTGTGTGTGTGTGTGTGTGTGTTGTGTGTTCACTTACAACATTTTGTGTGTTTTTTGTTGTGAAACTTTGTTGAATCTTCATTCAGTTTTGATTTCAACTCCTTAGTCAGCTGTGGAAATAAACAGCAGATGTTCAGAATTATACCCAGGTCCTTCCTTCTGGTTCATGAATGAAATGGTCATCAAATCAAATTGAATATGTTCCCTTTTTGTGTTGTATTTATGTATTAGGGAGAAAAAAAAGAACAGAAGAAGAATATACAGCTATCATGAATGCCATATAGCTGCCTCTTGTTACATTATTGTTGTTTTTATGATTGCATCTTTTTGTTAACATCACAATTATCATGGTAATGATAATGTATAACCCACATTGTTGCAACATATTTCTATCATCATCATCATCATCATCATCATCATCATCATCATCATCATCATCATCATCAACAACATCATCAACATCCTCCTCCTCCTCCTCCGCCTGCTCATCCTGTTCTCACATTCTCTATGTCTATGTCTGTAGGGGGACCGGGATCTGGAAAATCAGCCCATGCTGAAACACTGGTGCAGCGATACCCAGGGTGGGTGAGAGTAGCGGTTGGTGACTTGCTGCGACAGGAAGTGGCTGCCAGGGCCAGGTCAGAGTCCAAATGGCAAAAGGTCAGCGACCTCATTTCAAGGGGCGAGATGGCACCGCAGGTATGAATGTTTTGTTTCGGGTACAAATGGTTAAGTGATGATGATGATGAAGATGATAGAAATGATATAAGGTGTAGAGAAACAGCAACAGGACTGACAATAAAAGAAAGGTTCCTGGTGAGACAGAATCCAAGCAGCAGACAGTTTGTTAACCCTTACCAAAGGGTGAAATGGAGCCAGTGGCAAAGGGTGTCATTCGTGACAATCTTTTAATGAATAACCATAGTAATAATGACGATGACATTATTGATAACAATAATGATAAACGTGACTATAAAATGACATCAACAATGGTAATGTAACTATAAAGTATTTTTGGAAACAAAATATCTGGGAAAAAATTCCATTCTTTGATTATGAAAAACTTCTAGAATTGTAACTGCACGAGTAATGAAGTCCCCCCCCCCCCCCCACCTTCCTGCCCAGAGTGGACATGGAGGTATGAAAACCGTTTCTTTTTTTTATTTATGTAAAGCTCTGTGTATATGGAAAGAATGAGACTTTCCTTTTTTAGATATCTCCCGAGAGGGATATTTGAAATCTTCCATTTACCATTACAAAAGCCTCATGAAAGGCAAAACAACATTGACTTAAATATTTGCCCCCCCCCCCCTCCCCCGCCCAGCTCTTCCCCCCCTTGCTCTGTATACAAGCCAAAGTCCACATGTTTTCATGATTTGCAACCTCTGTCTCTTCAGGATGCAGTCGATGAGATTCTCCTGGCCAAACTGAGGGCGTCCCACAACGCGGATGGTTTCATCATCCAGGGATTCCCTTGCGACATGCAGCAGGCCAGACAGTATGAGAGACTGGTGAGTGCAGGTCGTCACGAGGGTCAAATTCTACAGGCCACCAGCTGTACCCATGCTAGTGCCTGAGCATCAGGTTGTGACAGCAGATCTTGTATAGAAGATTCGGAATATGTGGTTCAGACGGATTCGCTGAATCTTGTGCAAGGTACCTCAGACTAGTCCTCGTCAGGTAACAAGCCAACACATACGCCGGCAGAAAAGGAGCTCTTTTCTTGCAGTTGCCAAATGATTTAAGATTGCTTGGTATGGGGGATATATGAGGGATATATCTTCCTGATCCAGGATAAGTGTAGCAGACACTATGAACAGTGGATGTCTCAGACCAAGGAGTCCTGGATGGGCAACACAGGGCACTGGACTGGTTGAAGCACCTCCACCCTGTTGCCTGTGACTCTGGACAGAGTGCTGTGGAGATCCTTTAACTCCCAGGTGTGTCTGTCACTGCGCTGTTACAACTTGATGTCACAGGACAATCCTGTTAAGTGCTACATCAGTAGAGTGCTGTGGAGATCCTTTAACACCCAGGTGTCTGTGTCTGTCACTGCGCTGTTACAACTTGATGTCACAGGACAATCATGTTAAGCGCTACATCAGCAGAGTGCTGTGGAGATCCTTTAACACCCAGGTGTCTGTGTCTGTCACTGCGCTGTTACAACTTGATGTCACAGGACAATCATGTTAAGCGCTACATCAGCAGAGTGCTGTGGAGATCCTTTAACACCCAGGTGTCTGTGTCTGTCACTGCGCTGTTACAACTTGATGTCACAGGACAATCATGTTAAGCGCTACATCAGCAGAGTGCTGTGGAGATCCTTTAACACCCAGGTGTCTGTGTCTGTCACTGCGCTGTTACAGCTTGGTGTCGTGGGACAATCATGTTAAGCACTGCTTCAGTTGAGCAGGAGAGCTTGTATATATAGAGAGAGATGAACCACTCTTGCTCCAGAGAGGGGAACAACAGTTCGGGATGATTATTTTTCAAGGGTGTGAGCTCAAAGCAGGTCTAGGGAAGTGTGGTAGAAGGAGAGGGGGGGGGGGGGGCGACTTGGAGAATGGGGGTGGTGGAGGGGGGAAGTGAGGTGAGGGGAGGGAGGAAGAGGGGACAGCTGGTATGAAGGAAAGTTAACATTGAGTGCAGCCACAGTGCATGAAGACAAAACACTGTAGCAGCGGAACTCTGCTTGTCAACTGTATGTGTACATGCGAGTGTGGTGTGCCTGCATGTGTGAGTGTGTGTGTAGTACGTTTAGATGTGTGTGTGTGTGTGTGTTTGAATGTGTGTGTGTGTGTGTGTGTGTGTGTGTGTGTGTGTGTGAATATGTGCATTCTTTGTGCGTTTCTGCGCACATACTAGCATGCACATGTGTGAGCTTACATGTATATGCATAGATGTCTGAAGTGTGTATATTCTGTATGCATATGTGTGCGTGTGTGATTCATTTTATAATAGTTTTCTTTTGTCTGTATTCTACCGGTGTCCTGGAAAAGTATGTAGAGCTACACATTACAATAGATCCTGAGACTATGATTATTTCCATTAACATCGTTATTACCTCCATCATTAATGTTGTACTTTGACCCATGTCTGTCTGTTTGTCATAAGATGCAAAAAGTAAATCTTAATTGATTTAAATGAAACTCGGTGAAGAGCGAATGCAACCCAGGGACAAACCTAATAAATTGTGGCATGGCTCCACAGTGTGGGTCAAGGTCAAAAGGCAGAACCAGGGTTTATTCAGCAAGATTATAGCAAAAATTTCCAGTGAACGTGAACTTTGCGAAGTTATTGTTTCAAGATTAAATAATGATCCATGAAGTGATACATTTTCGTGTTATTTTCAAACTAACTGATGATGCAGACTTTTGCATTTCCTACTTTCGACATCCTATTGTTAAAAAAACAACAAAAAGTCTATGAGAAGCAACTCTGTCAGTCTGTGCCGATTACTTCCCTTGGCAAATATATTGTGTGGTAGAGGTCTGTGCTCTCCCAAATACTCCTATGACTGTTGTTGTTGTCCTCCCCAGGTGGGCCGAGTGGACAGCGTCTTCCTGGTGGACTGCGAGGAAGACAGTCTGACCAAGGTGCTCCTGGAGAGGGCCAAGACTTCAAAGAAAGCGGACGCCAAGTCGGTGGCCAAGCTTATCCACACCTTCAAGGAGAAGACGCTGCCTGTGCTGAAACACTATGACGACATGGACAAGCTGTACATTGTAAGGGCGGAGTCTGAGTGTTGTGTTGCCCGCAGTGTTGAGATGTGCTGTAACAAGTTATGTCCCTTTCTTTGTTGATTTTTTTTTCTCTTTTTTTCCCTACACCAATGTTGTTTCTTTCCCCTCCACTTCTCAATCTTCTGTCCCCTTCCTCTCCCCATTTTCTTTTCAAAATCGTTTTTAACTCTCTTGCTTTTCTGCTGGTTCTTTTTCTTGTCTCTTCTTTCTTTCTCTTCTTCTTTCTTTTATTCGATTCTTTCTTTCTTCATTCTGTTCTTTCTGTGTGTGTGGTGTGTGTGTGTGTGTGTGTGTGTGTGTGTGTGTGTGCGTGAGTGTGTGTGTATACACGTTGCATTGTTTCTTTTTCCTTCTTTTTTTTTCCGTTTTCTTCCTTTTGTGTAGATTAGCCCTGGAATGGCCCCTTTGGTCAGCCTGGCTATAAATAAATCAACTCCCTGTGGTCAGCCTGGCTATAAATAAATCAACTCCCTGTGGTCAGCCTGGCTATAAATAAATCAATCCCTGTGGTCAGCCTGGCTATAAATAAATCAACTCCCTGTGGTCAGCCTGGCTATAAATAAATCAACTCCCTGTGGTCAGCCTGGCTATAAATAAATCCAACTCCCTGTGGTCAGCTTGGCTATAAATAAATCAACTCCCTGTGGTCAGCCTGGCTATAAATAAATCAACTCCCTGTGGTCAGCCTGGCTATAAATAAATCAACTCCCTGTGGTCAGCCTGGCTATAAATAAATCAACTCCCTGGGTCAGCTTGGCTATAAATAGATCGACTCCCTGTGGTCAGCCTGGCTATAAATAGATCGACTCCAACTGAATTTTTAAGACAGTGAACATTCAAGGGTAGGCAAATCTTCACATATCTGATATGGGAGAACTGGAAATTTAAACGAACTTGTTGATCAAGACAGAACTTTTCTCATGTCTAAAAGGGTCCTTATTTATTATTGCGTGTTTTCTTTTTCTCAAAGAATGATTTTTGGGGCATTGAAAGTTATGTGAGAGCGAAAGAAGAGGCAGTCAGAGAGAGAGAGAGAGAGAGAGGAGAGAGAGAGGAGAGAGAGAGAGAGAGAAGAGAGAGAGAGAGCAGATCAGTGTTCAGGAAGGAAAGAAAAGATTCATGATATTTTTGTTTTCATGAGGTGCCTGAATTCTGATTTTCAGTTTTTGATTCTGTGAACCTGTATGCACTCACACGTTCTGATACCTTAGGAGTTAATCTTTTTATATATATATATATATATATATGTGTGTGTATGCATTAAAAAAAGTAATCTATGGATCTGTATTGACTTGGCCCTACAATGATAATAATAACAGTTATTCATCTTTTTATATAAGAATATATATATATATGCATTAAAAAACGTAATCTATGGATCTGTATCGACTCGGCCTTACAATGATAATAATAACAATTATTATTATGGTAATGATATTTATTATTGTTATTATTATTGTTGTTGTTGTTGTTGTTGTCGTTGTTATTATTATCATTGCAAGGCTGAGTTGATGCAGATCCACAAATAAAATTATATATATATACATATGTATGTATATGTATGGGTATATACATACATGACATCAGTCTTCCCATTCTCTCCCTTTCCTTCCTTCCACATCCCACCTACCCCATATGTATGTGTGTATGCATGTATGTATGTATGTATGCATGTATGCATGTATGTATGCATGTATGTATGCATGTATGTATGTATGTATGCATGTATGTATGTATGTATGCATGTAAATATGCATGCATGTATGTTTGTATGTATATGTGTGTATGTATGTATGTATGTATGTGTGTGTGTGTGTCTACAGCTGGAAGGAGAGAAGGAAATGAAGCAGATTGCGGAGGATGTGATCATGCTGTTTGAGAATGTGGTGTACAACGGTGGTAAACGATCACCCGGTGAGTACTGAAGAGTTCACAGAGGGGTTTAAATGATTGGTCTCCCCTTAATTTTTAAAAAAGAAAATCTCTCTCCTTTTTTGGTTAAATGTCTTTTTCACTTCAAGTGATTCTAGACACTTTACATAATAATTTCATGTGGTTGAGAACTGATTTTGTTCTGTGGATCATTGAGTAATTCTAGACAGTTTACATAATAATTTCATGTGGATGATAACTGAATTTGTTTTGTAGATAATTGAGTGTTTTAAATGGGAACCACTACAACAGCGCAGAGCTAACAACCACCTGCTCATGCTCGATCGCATTGTGAACACCCTTGTAGATATAGAGCCATCTAAATTCTTCAGAGGTTCAGATTCTAGAACCTGGGGTGCGAAGAGACTTCACCAGGAACACACTAGACACCCTGTTCTTCATGCCAGTTTTTTCCCACGGACAATTAGGGAATGGAACAACCTTCCTGCCAGCCTCACTGACTCTCCTTCACTGGAGAGATTCAAGCAAGGCCTAGGCTGTTCTACAAGCCAAGGCCTTCTGCCATAATCCACCAAGGCAGCATTGTACATAGTTTTAACATAGTTTTTAAACTCTTAGAGCCAATGGGTCACCACTAAAACCCCTAAATAGGGAACCAGCTCAAAACCATCCCCCATTCATTGGATACTAATGTTCATCGAACCCTATCCAGTATTCGGAAGAAGAAGAAGAAGGAGTGATTCTAGATACTCTACATAATAATTTCATGTGGTTTCTAACTGATTTTGTTTTGTAGATAATTGAGTGATGCCAGACAGTTAACATGATAATTTCATGTGGCTGATGATTGATTTTGTTTTGTAGGCACTGATCCAGTAATTCGTGTTGAGTATTTCTTTTCATACAATTTGCAACCTAAATGTGTTGATCATGGTGTAGAGCCCGAAACTGGGGCAGCTCAGTCATCACAGAGTGAAGTTTCATTCAGTCTGGGTTTGTTTTTCAGAATGAGATATCATCACTGAGATTGATATGCTACCGGTGGGCGGCTTTAAAGGTTAAGCTGGTTTCAGACAATGCTGACTTCTGAACAACTCGTCTGCTTAAGTCCTCTGGCCATTAAGACATGAATCTCATTATCTCTAATGATGTTAAATCAAATACATACGAGAATTGTCTTGAACATTCTGTGCATACTGATTTTTGACTACATGAAACTGATTACCCGCTGATTGAAACTGATCACTTTAATGAAAAGATGTTTATATTCCTTTTAGTGGAGAGGTATAAGGAACGAGTATCGTCCCGAACAACTACGCCACTTCCTCCTATCGGGGACAAAGGAATACCAGACGTGCCCATTGTGTTCCTTACAGGTCGGTATGATTGTCTTACCATCTCATTCATTGCATGTTGTGGCTGTTGTCATCATCATGATCATTACCATTTTGGTATTGTCACCATTGTCGTCATCATGGCCATCATGATGGGGTGGAGATGTCGGTCATCATCATCGTTACTGTTGTGATTGTTTTATTGACCTCCTTGTAGTCATCATCATTGCATTGATACATTCATGATGTTGCTTTGTTGTGCACACTGTTATAGAGCTTGGGGTAGATTATTGTTTAATTTGCTCCATTTTTTTTTTCTAATTGAAAAAAAAAAATTAATAGAGATATCTATTCCTGCGACGGAAAAAGTGACAAAAGTGTAAAATATGTTTCATAATAATCTGAATTATATCTGAATTCAAGTATGCAACAAAACTGATTCCTAAAGAGGTGGAAGAATGAATTCTTTCTTGCTCCTCACGTGTGTCTGTCAATGACACAGAAGGGCACAGCAACTGGGAAGGTAGTCTGTTGGGTGTCTTTTCACAGGGTCAGGCCGGGTTTGAACTCTGGCAGCCTCTGACAGTTGAAAGTTGAAACATGTTTCTAGTCATCCAGATCAGTACACATGAAGTCTGATGACTGTTCGCTTTTCAGTTGATTGACTCATTACAGCTTTCTGCTGAAATTAGTTTTGATTGCAAATTATGAAAATAAAAAGAAACAATTGACAATGTTGCCAGTGCTTCTTAGAACATTTGTGTTCTCCTTTTCATTGAATGAAGACAAATAGACATAGAACTTGAACTTCTGACAAAGTCCCTTGATTGGGGGTTTGGTAGGTAGCGATTTGCATACATTAGATCAGACCAGGCCTCAGCGAACGCTGGTGAGGGCACTCAGCAACTCCTGTGGTGGGACACCTCAGGATGTCCAGACATCGATGGCTTCCTGTGGTCGGCGGTTCCAGGGCTGCAACAGGACACTGATCCTGTGGTCGGCGGTTCCAGGGCTGCAACAGGACACTGATCCTGTGGTCTGCAGTTCCAGGGCTGCAACAGAACACTGATCCTGTGGTCGGCAGTTCCAGGGCTGCAACAAGATACTGATCCTGTGGTCGGCAGTTCCAGGGCTGCAACAGAACACTGATCCTGTGGTCGGCAGTTCCAGGGCTGCAACAGAACACTGATCCTGTGGTCTGCAGTTCCAGGGCTGCAACAGAACACTGATCCTGTGGTCGGCAGTTCCAGGGCTGCAACAGAACACTGATCCTGTGGTCGGCAGTTCCAGGGCTGCAACAGAACACTGATCCTGTGGTCGGCAGTTCCAGGGCTGCAACAGGACACTGATCCTGTGGTCGGCAGTTCCAGGGCTGCAACAAGATACTGATCCTGTGGTCTGCAGTTCCAGGGCTGCAACAGAACACTGATCCTGTGGTCGGCAGTTCCAGGGCTGCAACAGAACACTGATCCTGTGGTCGGCAGTTCCAGGGCTGCAACAGAACACTGATCCTGTGGTCGGCAGTTCCAGGGCTGCAACAAGATACTGATCCTGTGGTCGGCAGTTCCAGGGCTGCAACAGAACACTGATCCTGTGGTCGGCAGTTCCAGGGCTGCAACAGAACACTGATCCTGTGATCGGCAGTTCCAGGGCTGCAACAGGACACTGATCCTGTGGTCGGCAGTTCCAGGGCTGCAACATAACACTGATCCTGTGGTCGGCAGTTCCAGGGCTGCAACAAGATACTGATCCTGTGGTCGGCAGTTCCAGGGCTGCAACAGAACACTGTTCCTGTGGTCGGCAGTTCCAGGGCTGCAACAGGACACTGATCCTGTGGTCGGCAGTTCCAGGGCTGCAACAGAACACTGATCCTGTGGTCGGCAGTTCCAGGGCTGCAACAGAACACTGATCCTGTGGTCGGCAGTTCCAGGGCTGCAACAGAACACTGATCCTGTGGTCGGCAGTTCCAGGGCTGCAACAGGACACTGATCCTGTGGTCGGCAGTTCCAGGGCTGCAACAGGACACTGATCCTGTGGCTGTGTGTAGGAGAGCCAGGATGCACAGCTTGGGGAAACATGCCACTGAGTGGACATGGAAGATGAGAGAGAGGAAAAAAACAGAAGAAATAGTCGACAGACAGACAAGCAAAACAAGTTTCAAGACTGCTGTGACAGTGTAACCAAAATCGTGATCGGAGCAAAGATTGTAGTAAAATATTGTGAACCCATTCTCACCCAGCAAACTGTTTATGGGTGTTAGGTACAACCCCCCCCCCTTCCATCCCCACTTTCCCCACCTCCCCCCCACCCTCCCCTTCCTTTCCAAGCCCCCTCTTCCCCCCCCCCCCCCCCCCCCCCCCCCCCCCCCCCCCCTCACCCCCCGCTTCCCATACTTCTTCCACCCTGTTCCGTTCTCTTTCCACCCCAGTGGTCAGGAAATCTGCCAACTTTTGAGAGGCTTATACAGGCATCGGAGTTACAGGTTTGTTAGGACTGTGTTTTTTTGTTTCCGAGGGTATCAGTTTTTCCTCTTTCTTGAATTTTCTCTTAAAGCGCTGCTGACATCCTTAACCTCCTCACTGCGCTGTTGACGAACGGCATTCATCATGAAAAGTGCCGTCTACAATGCTCAGTTGACGAACACTGTTCGTCATGATTCAACACTCTTTCTGTTTCGTCCAGCATGGGACTTAGCAAAATATGATAGCAGTGAAGGGGGATAATCCATGCAGGTCTAAACTCCATTCTTGAGAACATGCACACGCACCACAGGCCAGAATATACACAGTGTAGATCTCAAACAGGACTGGGCTGGAACCGACCAGCTTACCAGACTAGCGACAGCTTCATCAGACTTGCAAGCTAGACAAACCATTGATGGAAGAAAAAAAGAAATGATTATGGACTTGCAGGTGGACCAGGATATGAGATCTCCTCTCAGGCCGAGCAGCTGGTGCAGCACTACCCGAACTGGGCCACTGTGGAGATGGGCGACTCTCAGACACAGGTAGGGAAGGGTTGCTTTGCCAGTCTGCTGGATGAAGTGTCGTTTTACTTCCAGTGTTTTATGTATGTCTGGATTTTTTTCTCTCTTTCTCCGTCTTACTTTATATGTGTGGGTTTTTTTTCTCTCTTTCTCCGTCTTACTTTATATGTGTGTATGTGTGTCTCTGTCTTTCTCTGTGTGTGTGTGTGTGTGTGTGTGTGTGTGTGTGTGTGTGTGTGTGTGTGTGTGTGTGTGTTTGAGCTGCTGTGTGTCTGTGAGTCTTCATGTCTGTGTGTATGAATGAGAGAGAGAGAGAGAGAGAGAGAGAGAGAGAGAGAGAGAGAGAGAGAGAGAGAGAGAGAGAGAGTGTGTGAGTATACATGACTTCAGTAAGCTTAGTTGAAATAAATAAGAAAGAGAGAGAGAGAAAGAGTCTCCTAAAACTGAATCAAATGACAAGCACTCAAGTTCTCTCTCGATACAACAAGAAAATGAGTCCTTGATATTTCAGACTCCCTCTCACGCATCAAGTTTTCATCATTAGAAACAAAGAAGGACTGTTCTATGAGAGAAATCATACTGATCAAACGACGTGCGGTTTCAGGACGTCTCGGACGCGCTGCTGCAGAAGATGAAAGCCTCCCAGAATGCCAAGGGCTTCATCGTTCAGGGTGTCCCCAGTGACATAGAGCAGTCCACGCAGTGTGAGAAACTGGTGAGTGGTGCTGTATGATGATCATGAGGGCAATTTGTTTAGTGCCTGTCCTAACAATGTATGATGGTGGGTGCTATACAAATGTCAACAAATCAATGTCTAAAGTAAATGCAGGATGCACACGTGTACGTGTACACATGCATACATGCACACACACACACATACACATGCACACACACACACACACACACACACACACACACACACACACACACACACACACACACACACCACACACACACACACACACACACACACGCGCACATACACACACACATACACACTGAATGCAAACATATAAACGACATTAGGTGTCCCTGTGGGGAGAGAATGTTAACGTTCCATATTTTATTCTATTGTCCGTTCACAAAGCAATATTTGCCCGATTATCCGGCAGTCAAAAACAATACTAAAGATGACGATCTCAAAGCCATTATTGATGATAAATCACTTCTTGTCACTGCAGCTAAATCTCTTCTTCGGAGTCCTATAGGGACAGCTCTGTAGTTTGCTCGTTTTGAAAATTTTAAAAATTTAAATTATAGGTATTGTTTATTGATGTTTTTTTTTTTTTTTTTTTTTTTTTCTCTGTCAAACATGGTATTACGTTGATGGGGGATATGAAATGACGGGGTATTCCTATTTGTGATAAAATACTAATGTCATTCAGGATGATTTCAAGGTCCGTCTAAAAACACTATTTTGTGAAAAGATGCTAAATCAAACGAAACAAAACAAAACACATACACACACACATACACACACACACACACACACACACACACACACACACACACACACACACACACACACACACACACATACACACACACACACATACACACACACATACACACACACACTCACACACACACACACACACACACACACACACACACACACACACACACACACACACACACACACACACTGTATACAACATGGTGAACAGCTCATTTGTGCATGAGCAAATGTGTGCAAGTGACAGATTGCAATTTAGTGATATTTCAAGCAGTATTCTGCAAGTGGGAATTAAAAGAGATAAGTTTTAAGTGCAGACTTGAAAATCATGAAAGAAGGGGCACGGCGTAGTTTGAAAGGTACTGAGTTTCAGTGTACTGCTGCAGAAAATGAGAATACCCTAGAGCCATACTGCTTTCAGTTTGATAAGGGAATTCATAAAATTCAGTCATCAGAGGAAGAACGGAGAGAACCGGTACTCATATCTATTTCGAGAAGGTCAGAGAGATAGGGAGACGCTTGACGTGACAATCTTATGAACAAAAAGTAGCAAACCAATGTCAGCAGTACTTGGTGGGAGGGTGGAATGTGGCCTAGAGATGTATCCATTAAATGTTGTGCGTATCCGGATATGAAGAGGGATCCAGGATCCCACTGACCCTGGCAGAGGATCGCAGTCTCTTGGGTGACCTTCTGGTTTTCATGGACATGATTTAGGAAAGCTTAGGATGGGTGGGGTTGCCAAGGTGACCGATAGGCAAGGAAAGTAGGTCCTATCTGCGCCCTGTCTGCGTGTGTGCAAGATGCATGAGTACCATGAGCAGCAGGTGGTTTATTTTCTACATCCACTTCCAGTTTTGCCTACTTTCCTTTTGAGGGTAATCAGTTTTTTTCTTCTTTTTCTTCTGTCATTGAAAAGATTTTTTTTTCTTTATTACACTCAGATGAATTGTCATCCTACACTTGGTCGTCCCAGGGACTCCTGTTCTCAATCTAACTTGAAAGAAATGTTACTGGATGGCTCCCCCACCCCCGACCCCTAGGTAAAGAACTGACCTGCCTCAATCCAAGATCCAGAATTCACTTGACCTCGGTGGAAACCTGTGGTCTCCTGAGTGTCCTTCCATTTCCTGAAGACACGATTCATGAAGACTGAGGAAGGGTGGGATAACCAAAACGGAACGTTAAGCAAGGAGGGTTGCTTCCCTGTGCTTCTTGTCTGTGTGTGTGCAAGTTGATTGAGCACCATCGACAGCTTTGGCTTACTCTGTATATCCATTCCCCTCTTTCCCTACCTTCCTTTCCAGGGTCATCAGTTATTTTTTTTCATTTTATTTTTTCCAAATTCCAACTGTTGTTACACAGAGACAGAATGTCAGCCTACGCTTCCTTATCCCCAGAATTCCTTTTCTAAAGCGAATTTCAAAATCTTTAATCAATCCTCCTCCTCTGATCCCTCAAGGAAGAACTGGACTGCCTCACCCCAAGTCTACTGGTATGATTGTCTTCATATCTCCACCCAGTTATTCTCCTTATCCATGCCCCCACCCCTTGAATACAGCAGAGATTGTTTCAGTCGTTCAGATGAGACAATAAGCCAAGGTCCTGTGTACATCACGCTTTTAGCGCACATGAAAAGAACCCACGGCAACAACAGAATTGTCCTTGTGACAAAATTTCTGTAGGAAAATCCGCTTTGATAGGTAAACGAGAACATACACAGAGTAGTTCCGAAAAAAGGAAGACAAAACAAATATGGAGATGTTGTGCTACATGGGAGAGCAACCCAAAATATCACAAAGAGAAATTTGTTGTGATGATGAAGTTTTGCAACATAGTGCAATGCAGTACAATGTGGTGCAACCCAAAATGTCACGCAAAGAAATTTGTTGTGATGATGAAGTTTTGTAACATAGTGCAATGCAGTACAATGTGGTGCAACCCAAAATGTCACGCAAAGAAATTTGTTGTGATGATGAAGTTTTGTAACATAGTGCAATGCAGTACAATGTGGTGCAACCCAAAATGTCACATAGAGAAATTTGTTGTGATGATGAAGTTTTGCAATATAGTGCAATGCAGTACAATGTGGTGCAACCCAAAATGTCACAAAGAGAAATTTGTTGTGATGATGAAGTTTTGCAATATAGTGCAATGCAGTACAATGTGGTGCAACCCAAAATGTCACAAAGAGAAATTTGTTGTGATGATGAAGTTTTGCAATATAGTGCAATGCAGTACAATGTGGTGCAACCCAAAATGTCACAAAGAGAAATTTGTTGTGATGATGAAGTTTTGCAATATAGTGCAATGCATAGCAATGCAATGGAACACAAGATAATGCATATCAATGGCGTGCAGCTCAGTGCAGTGCAGTGACGTGCAATACTATGCAATAAAATATAATATAATGCAACACAAGGCAATACAACACAATACTGTACAGAACAATAAAGTGCCATGTAATATAGTGCAATACGGTATACCACAATACCGAAATAAAAAATAAACGGTACAGTACAACGCAACACAGAACAACAGCGTACAGATTTGATACAATTCCAAAACAGAAAAACACAATACAATACAGAGCAGTAGAATCCAACCAAGTAGAATACAGTACAAATCTTCACGACCGAATCCAGTCCAATCTAATCAGTCTGATTTACATCTCTCTCTCTCTCTCTCTCTCTCTCTCTCTCTCTCTCTCTCTCTCTCTCTCTCTCTCTCTCTCTCTCTCTCTCTCTTTCTGGA
>CM031625.1:28258705-28263705 GCA_018398815.1 Conus ventricosus | reverse complement strand
GCAGCGATAATATCAAATGAGTATTTGAATATTGATTTTTCAAATTTAATGAACACACAGTCTTCAACATTCTTTAATAGTCGTTCCACATTGTTTGCAATAGACTTATGTATGCATACAACAACCCCACCTTTTTTAAAATTTGCACGCGTGGATAAGAAAACAGAATGGTCTGGAAAGGCGTTTTCAATGTCACTTTGTTTACATGCCCAAACCTCTGAAAAAGAGAAAATCTTGAAACTTGAACAGAACATTTAAAGGAAGCACTTTGTAACTTTTGAGAGAGACCCTGAACATTCCATGCCATAATATGAAACTCGGACATCTGTTTACTTTCTAACCTGGGTTGAGTGAACAAAGATGTGTAACTGTCCCTCGTAGTATTACGCGGTGCCACAGACTGCTGTGTGTCAAAATCAGTGCATTCTGTATCCTTATCTAGACTAGCTGAGCGCTCCGCCACACTGTTTGTGTTCACTGAATCACACATATAATGTTGATCATCACCGTTAGTTGGGGGGGTACAATCGGAAATCCTCCCTTTAGGATCATTGAGAGAAAGCCGGCCAGCCCGTCATTTGTTTAAAGTTTTTTCTTGGAGTTGTTGTGTTTCTGGGTCATAGATGTAGTGCTTACCTTCCATGACAAGGGAGTCGAAACGCAGATAGGCTCTCTTGTTTGCAGATTTGGCTTCTCTTAAAAAAGGGAGTAGCTGGCGGCGCTTTTCTCGTACCTTCAGTGTGAAGTCTTCTGACACAGATACGTTCGTTCCTTTCAGCTTCCTGCATTCAGACAGCACCCTCTCCTTGTCCTTGAATTTCTCGAAACGAACGATGATGGGGCGTGGGCCTCTCCCACCCTTCAGGCGGTGCGCGCGTTCCATGGGGACATCCTCCTGGATGCCCATCTTGTCCTTCAGCACTTTCTTCACCTTCCCTTCACAGTCTGCATATGTCTCCGTTCCTCCGTCACCAGCTGGGATGCCGTAGAAAATCAGATTTTTCCGTCGTCCTCTACTTTCTTGATCTTCAAGTTTTCCTTCCAGATTTGTCACTCTTTCTTTCAGATCTTCATTTTCTCTGCGGACTTCATCAATTTCGGTTTGCATTTCGTCCAGCTTTGAATCAAAGGTAGTCATCTTTTCTTCAATGTTTGTAATCTTTCTGTCCATACTTGTCAGCATTTTCATGACATCGGCCAGAGATACTTCACCTGCAGTGTTGTCACTTGCAGAATTGAGGGGTTTTCTTGCAGGAGAATGCAGTGTTGACTGTTTTTTGGGAGGGCCAGGATGAGGTTCAATGTCCCCACATTGAAGCAGGGATGCCGTGACGAACACCAGCACAAACACTGTTGACAAACTTCTCACTCGTATCTCTCGACAAAGTCGCCTTGTTGCAGCTCTCTCCTTGGCCCGTTTCCACATAAAAGCCTGAAAAGTCCAGTAAAACTGGCCACAGGAAGCTCGGAAACATACCGACGAAGTCGGCATGTTGATAGGAAACCAGTTATCAATGTAACTATTGTTTAAGAAACACAGTTAATCGCTAATTAACAAAAAACGCCGGACAAATTTGCAGCGTAGCCAAAACACGTCTGCCTGCTAGCGCTGATCGCAACTCACTCATTGGTAGCAATGAAGTGTCCATGTGTTTGAACTGTAAATGTTATTTATGTGTGTATGTGTGTAAATTATAAGTGTATATCTTATCATGAATTTTAACATCTCTCATACTTGTAACTTTTGATTTATTTGTGTGTGTGTGTGTGTGTGTGTGTGTGTGTGTGTGTGTGTGTGTGTGTGTGTGTGTGTGTGTGTGTGTGTGTGTGTTTGTGTGTGTGAGAAAGAAAAGAAGAAACGAGGAGGTAGTCTGTTTACAAATGTACATTGCTGGGTGTGTTTATGTTTATGAGCTAGGGATGGGAAAGAGAAGAAGGCCTTGGGGGGGGGGGGGGGGGGCAGGTAAAAAGGAGACAGAACTAGAAGAAAGAAAGCCCAAGAGAGAGAGAGAGAGAGAGAGAGAGGAGAGAGAGAGAGAGAGAGAGAGAGAGAGAGAGAGAGAGTTAAATAGAGTCTGCATGTATGCCTGGCTAGTGTGTGTTTTTATGTGTGTGTGTGTGTGTGTGTGTGTGTATGTGTGTGTGTGTGTGTGTGTGTGTGTGTGTGTGTGTGTGTGTGTGTGGTGTGTGTGTGTGTGTAAAAAACAGATACAGAAGACAAAGAAGGTGGGAGAGATAGAGAGAATAAGTTAGAATGTGTGTAGAAGTATGCACTGATAGCATATGTGTGTGCTTGTGTGTGTGTGTGTGTGTGTGTGTGTGTGTGTGTGTGTGTGCTTGTGTGTGTGTGTGTGTGTGTGTGTGTGTGTGCTTGTGTGTGTGTGTGTGTGCTTGTGTGTGTGTGTGTGTGTGTGTGTGTGTGTGTGTGTGCTTGTGTGTGTGTGTGTGTGTGGTGTGTGTGTGTGTGTGTGTGTGAATGTGTAGTGTTTATGTACGTGTGTGTGTGTGTGCGCATGTGTATGTATACAATTGATCCACATCCATTTCCGAACCAATCCTTTCAATCTGAAACAATTATGTCACCTCAGGACGTTGTCGACACCATTCTCCTGGAGAAGCTCAGGTCGTCCCACAACGCTGACGGCTTCATCATCCAGGGATTCCCCTACGACTTGGATCAGGCCTCAGAGTATGAAAAGACGGTAAGTCGATCTGCTTCTTCGACAGGTGTGAGTCATCATACGACAGATCTCTTTGATGGGTGTGTGTGTGTGAACAGGTGCTACAGAACAGCAGGTAGAACACTTCCTTCTTGATCTGTGGGGCTCCAGTCTGAGCCTTTTCAGTGCGTGGTCAGTCAAATGTGTGGCAGGATTTTACCAATCTCCCAGGTGAACACTTCCGCTGCTGATGGTAACACGTGGTGGTACTTGTGGTCAGTCAAATGTGGAGCAAGATTTTTATCGATCTCCCAGGTCATCGCTTTCACTGCCATTGGTGACAAATGGCGACACTTGTCGACACATACAGAGATTGCTGAAGACGAGAGTCGTCAACCAGAAGGGGCATAACTTTAACTTGCTCTCTACTTTTTTCATGAAAGAAGGGAAGAAGATTCTTAATGATATGTGACTAAGATAGACTTCTTTTATCATATGTCACTTGACATTTAACCCTTGCCAAGGGGTAGTCTGAGCGAGAATTAAATCATTCTGTGTGTGAACATTTTCGCATTTTGTGACCTGTTAGTCATTCTACCTCATTGTAAAGACTTCTATCTAAAAAGGCTGATTTCATGACATTTTTCAAGATTCTACTGAGTAGAGTTCAATCATACTCTTTCTGTTTGTTTGTTGTTTTTTTGCTGTTTGCTGTTATTTGAATTTTTAGAGTAAATATTGATGAATAGCTATGATACTGCATGCAAAAAGAAAAAAAAAAGAAAGAAGAAGAAAAGGATATGGTAAAATGTAATGAAATGAGATTAAACTCTATCAAGAAATGGTAATGATTTGGAAAAAAAAAACAAAGCAAAAACAGAAACAAAATGTTCAAAAAAAAAAAAAAAAGGATTTCAGTTATGTACCATAAACTTCGGTCTATTGAATGCACCTATATATAAGCCACACACACTAAATTTGTATAAATCTGAACTTTTTCACAAATAAGCCGCACTGGTTTATAAGCTGCAGATATATACAACAAAAATAAAGTTCATAATCTTAGGATTATCACATTTATTCAGTGTCATCATCGTCCTGTCCACTGAATCCCCTGAAGTCTTCTTCTTTTGTGTCAGAGTTGAACAGAAATAGTAGCACTTCCTCTGCCATCTTGTCACTGACTTCAGCCTCGTTTTCACTGTTGCTTTCCTCTTGAGGCAAGGTGAAGGTCGCTGCTGCTCTGTTGCTTGCACTGTCGTCTGCTGCAGCACACAGTCCAGCCTTGCGAAAACCCAGTCTTCAAGACAAATCTTAAATAAATGTTAGCGAACCGCCCAGAGAACGTGGACAAACGAGTCACAAGACAAAACACAACGCGTTTCGACCTCTTAGGTCTTCTTCAGGTGAGACATAAACGAATAAAACAACGAAAATTCACTTAGCTTTGATCGCTTCAGATCGTTTCAGAGTTCAGCGCAAGGAAGAAGCCTACCTTGCACTGAAGAGATCAAAGCTAAGTGATAACTCATTCATTTTCATTGTCCTATTTGTCTGTGTCTTGCCTGAAGAAGACCTAAAAAGTCAAAACGCATTGTGTTTTGTCTTGTGACTCGTTTGTCCATGTTCTCTGGGCGGTTCGCTAACATTTATTTAAGATTTGTTTAGATCTCCGCCTGCAGTCGTCTCGCTTTGCAACCAGGCTTCAAGGTCGTTTTCTAATTCAAGCCATCTGCACTTCTTCCCTTTGAAGGTCTTTGTCATCTTCTTGCAACAAGACAGTTCTCCGCGCTGCTTCCTCAAACGTCGTATCATCGATTCATTTATACCAAGCTCCTGTGCAGCTGCTTGATTGCCTTTTTCGATGGCCAGGTCGATTGCCTTCAACTTGAAAGATGCATCGTAGGCATTACGTCGCATTTTCGGCATGATGGAGGGTGTGTGCTTGAGCAAATGATCTGAATGCTTCAATGTGTGCAGCTTTGATTTAAAAATGTGAACAGTTAACACTTTAACATGGAGCTCATCGAAAAATTCATGAACAATAAACACGATATGGTGAGTTACAGAGAAGCTAAGAATAGATGAGGGTGTGATGCTCCTGGAGTCGGAAAAATCTGCAAATAAGCCGCATCATTGTTTAAGCCGCAGGGTTTAAAGCTGGGGAAAAAAGTCACAGCTTATAGTCTGAACTTGACGGTATTAGTCTCTGAGATGTGTGCATTTTAACCACTATGATGACAATGAACTTACCCTGAATGACATTTAATTTAAACTTAAAGCGGGGACTTGTGCATGATTTTCACATGCAGGATCACAAATGTTTGAACAAGCTAAGGG
>CM031625.1:28246205-28251205 GCA_018398815.1 Conus ventricosus | reverse complement strand
ATTTCTAATTCATTTCTGCATTCATTCATTGATGGATTTATCTGTTTTTTTGTTCTCCTTCATTTATTCTTTGATTTGTGCATTTATCGATCAGTTGATTTACTGATTCATAACTTCATTGTATTATTTATCATTAAGGTATTGGTTGATTTTTAGCTAGGTGTTGACCTTTGCGTCCATCTGTATTTTGGGTTACAAGCATGTGTTTGTGGTATTGTGTGATTTGCGTGCAGGCAACTTCAGTGAATATGTTGAGTTGGTTGCTGTTTCTAGCATTTGGTCATGTTTGTTGTAGGGAAACATTACACGCTTTATTACCAACTTCAAGTCCCATTCCATGAATGTCATTTCCACCATGGAAATGTCACTGTTTTGTATAGGATTCACAGATCTGATTTCTACAGTTGTCTACTCTGCAAGTCTATGTAAAGAGCATTTTCATATGATTTTAAAAAAAAGACTCATTTCATCTAGTTTGTTTTTCTTAAAGTTTACGGATAATGGAACAGAGAATCCAATGTGTATATTTTTGTTGCTGTATCCACCACATTCCTAACAAGAACCCCCAAAGAATCTGGAATCTTTGCTCGTTTGTCACCTTGAGCAGGACGTGACCGTGGACCTGCTGATGAACGCCCTGAAGGCCAACACAGACGCCCATTTCTTCCTGGTCGAAGGGTTCCCTCGCAATCTGGAGCAGCTGGAAGACTTCAACCGACAGGTGATCCTTTTGTGCACTGGTGCAGCCTAGTACTGACTGACATCATTCCGTGCAACCTTCTCCGCTCTGACCCTCTCTGACTCAGGATTTCTTTGTGCATGGTAGACTGCTTAGTGCCCCGTTCCATCTTGTCGATAAGGTGCTGTGTTTCTCTCGATCCAAGAGACACAGAGATTCTGTCCCTGCCTGGGACAGCCAGAGGGGTCTGAGGTTTGCCATTGCAGATGGGGGAGGGGTGGGGTGGGGGTGGGGGGTGGTCTTTCACGCTTGTTTCTTTGCTTCTCCTTTCTGCTCTGCTCTTTCTTTTCATTCTTTTATTTTTTCTCTTATATCTGTCATTCTTTCGTTCCTTCTTTCTTTTTGTTTTTCTTTCTTTCTTTCTTTCCTGCTTCCCTCCTTTCTTTCCTTTTTTTTTTCTTTCTTTCTTTGTTTCCTTCATTCCTTCCCTCCTCCATCCCCAATTTTTCTTTCTATATTTTCTGATATTTTTTTATTCTTTCTTTCCTTCCTTCTTGTCTTTTGTTTTCTTTTCTTTTTCTTTCCTGCTTCTTTTCTTCCCCCGTACTTTCTTTCTGTTTATCTCTCGTTCTTTTCTTTTTGTTTCTCCGTTTTTCTTTCTTTCTTTATTTCCTGCTTCCTGTCTTTTTTCCTTCTTTCTTTTGTCCTCATTTTCTTAGCTTTCTCTTCCTCCTTCTTTCACTCTTTTCTTTGTTTCTTTCCTTTCTTCTTTCTTTCATTGCATTCAGTCCTTTCTCTCTTTCTTTCTGTCTATCTTATTCTCCTTTTTCCCTCTTTTCTTCTCTCTTTCATTCTTTTTCTGCTTCTTTCTAGTGTTCATTCTTTCTGTCCTGTTGGTTGTTTTTTTTTTTTGGCCCCCCCCCCCCCCCCCTCTTTCACTTATGCATGCATGGTTTTGTTTGCTATTTCAGATTGGCGGCCAGAGCTTCACTATTCTGATCGACTGCGAAGAGCACGTGCTTCACTACCGCCTGACGGTGAGGGGAAAAGCCAGTGAGCGCATCGACGACAACCTGACGGCCGTCGGACGAAAACTGACCTTCTTCAAGAACAACACTCTGCCCATTCTGAAAGCCATCGATGACGGTGGCAAACTGGTCGTGGTACGTTTGATGAAGGAGGGAAGGAAATGGAGGTTGGAGGTGGGGGTGAGGGGGGGGGGGGGGGGAGAGAGAGAGGGACGGTAGGGGAGAGAGAGAGAGGGGGGGTGGAAGGGATGCTTTGGACATGAAACTGTGAGAGAGTGTTGGGGGATAGAGGGAAAAATAGGAAATAATGAGATACGGAGGAAATGGGAAAGTGTGAGTGTGTGTGTGTGTGTGTGTGTGTGTGTGTGTGTGTGTGTGTGTTTGTGTGTATGCGTGTGTGTGTGTGTGTGTGTGTGTGTGTGTGTGTGTGTGTGTGTGTGAGAGAGAGAGAGAGAGAGAGAGAGAGAGAGAGAGAGAGAGAGAGAGAGACAAAGAGGAAGACAGAGAGAGAGAGAGACAGAGACAGTATGAGTGTTTGGTCACATATAAGAGAGAGAGAGAATGGGGGGGGGGGGGGGGTATGCACGCTCTTACATGAGATTTCAAATATGACAGTGGACATTAAATAACCTATTAACCCCATCCATCATTAACGTTCCCCCCCACCCCCCCTCCCGGGAAAAAAGGAACGAATGGTGTAAAAGAGACAAAACAAGAGAGAAAGAAGTCCAGAAATTTGCGTTTGAAAGGTGACAAAGTAACATCTGGTGAACTCTGCAATGTTTGAGATAGAATGGTAATAAGTCTTTGTCACAAGTGGATAAAGGAACATATGCATGCAAGGGCTGTTACTTGCTGCTGTTGATGCTGCTGTCTCAGGTTCACACGACTCCTCAGAGCTGTGTCTGTCTGAGTCGTAGCATTTTGGGATGTCATTTTGACTGTATTCCATCGTTTACCATGGCGATGGCGGTCGTTGAGTTTGATGTTGGAGTGAAAGTCGGGAAGTAAACCTTTACACGACAAGTAACATCAGCAGAAAAGAACTGCTGGACAGATGTTTGTGAGCAAAATTATCAACTAATTTCAGCATGTGTAAGACGCTAAAAAAACCCCACATACACATACAAGAAAAAACTGGCTGATTTGGTGTTTTTTTTTTGTTTTTTTTTTGATGGATCCAAGAATTCATTGTGGCTACAGCTTCCATTCAAAAAAAAATCGAGCTTGCTCTGTGCACCAACAGCAGTTCAGTGTGTGAAGGGTCGTAACTTCTCAACAGCACGCATCGACAGAAGACTGGACTGTACCATGGCTCGCATACTTGTCTCTCTTTATACACTTGTGTCCTCCTGTACATTGAGTCATGCCTGACTTGATGGTGCTGTGTGCCAGGTGGATGGAGACCGAGACGACGAGGAGATCACCTATGACCTCTGCAAGGTGCTGGACTACTCCATTTATGGTAAACTGCCTGAGGGGCAGGTGAGTTCTAGTTAGGCTGTGTTTTTCTCTGTCTGTTCCTCTACTTAATGTTGTTGGTTCTCTGTCGTTTGTTTTGTTTGTTTCCTTGGCACCTAAGTAGTTCTCTTTGTTTGTTTGTGAATGACTGTCACGCTGAGGCTCTCTCTATTTGAAAATTCAGTTTAGAAGGAAAAAATCTTCTCGTTGTCTGTACCGGGACTTCTTCTGACTATGACTTAGACTGTCTGAAGACTTGGTATTGGAGGGATGGTCTTTTTGTTGTTTATACTAGACTGGTTTCTTCTGACTATGACTTAGGCTGTCTAAAGACTTGGTGATGGGGGGATGGTCTTTTCATTATCTATACTAGACTGGCTTCTTCTGACTATGACTTAGGAGGCTGTCTAAAGACTTGGGATGGGGGGGGGGGGGGGGGGGGTGGTCTTTTCGTTATCTATACTAGACTGGCTTCTTCTGACTATGACTTAGGCTGTCTGAAGACTTGGTATTGGAGGGATTGTCTTTTGGTTGTCTATACTGGACTGGCTTCTAGGACTGGCTCTGTGAAGGCTTGATACTGGAGGAACAGTGTGCTTGTCTATACGAGACTGACTCCACAAAAACAGCACTGTAAAGACTTGGTATTGGAGGAACAATCTTCTCGTTGTCGACACTAGACTTGAATTCTACCTAAGACTCTGGCTTGACAAGACTTGTTGTTGGAAGGACAGTGTTCTCGTTGTCTACACTAGACTGGCTTCTGCTTCAGCCTCTGGCTCTGTAAAGACTTGGTGTCGAAGGGACACCATTCTCTTTGTCTGCACTGGACTGGCATTGTAAAGACTTGGTGTCGAAGGGACACCATTCTCTTTGTCTGCACTGGACTGGCATTGTAAAGACTTGGTGTTGAAGGGACACCATTCTCTTTGTCTGTACTGGACTGGCATTGTAAAGACTTGGTGTTGAAGGGATAGGGTTCTCTTTGTCTGCACTAGACTGGCTTCTGCTTCAGCTTGGCTTTGTAAGAGCTTGGTGTTGGAACACGGTTCTCGTTGTCTGCACTAGGACGGCTTCTGCTTCAGCCTCTGGCTTTGTAAAGACATTGGTGTTGGAGGGACACCGTTTCTTTGTCTGCACTGGACTGGCATTGTAACGACTTGGTGTTGAAGGGACATCGTTCTCTTTGTCTTCACTGACTGGCATTGTAAAGACTTGGTGTTGAAGGGACACCGTTCTCTTTGTCTGCACTGGACTGGCATTGTAAAGACTTGGTGTTGAAGGGACACCATTCTCTTTGTCTGCACTGGACTGGCATTGTAAAGACATGGTGTTGAAGGGACACGTTCTCTTTGTCTGCACTGGACTGGCATTGTAAAGACATGGTGTTGGAGGACACGTTCTCTTTGTCTGCACTGGACTGGCATTGTAAAGACATGGGTTGAAGGGACACCGTTCTCTTTGTCTGCACTGGACTGGCATTGTAAAGACATGGTGTTGGAGGGTCACGGTTCTCCATATTCATACTGACTTCCACCTAAGACTCCAGCTCAGGAAACACTTGGTACGGCTGAAACAATGTTCAATTTGTCTATGCTAGACTGATTTCTTCTAAGATCTGATTCTATAAGACTTGATTATATCAGACTGACTTCTGAGACTGGCACTGTAAAGACTTGGTGATTAGGGGAAATTGTTCTCATTGTCTATACTTGATTGACTTCTAACAAAGACTCTGGCTGTGCAAAGACCGTGTTGGAGGGACTATCTTCTCGTTGATGCTACTAGACTGACTTCCAAGACTCTGGCTCTATAAAGAATTGGTTTTTGGA
>CM031625.1:28231205-28238705 GCA_018398815.1 Conus ventricosus | reverse complement strand
TACTGTTTGTTTATGTAATCATGTTTTGATGCATACATTATATCATTTAGTATTAGTTTCGTAGAACAGTAACGGCAAGTATGAAAAATGGCTAAGCCGATAATTTTACCGTTATGAAATAAAGAATCATTGTTATTGCCATTATCTGTGTCTGTCTGTCTCTTCCATTATCTTCATGCATCTCTCTCTCTCTTTCTTCCCCTTCCTCTCCGCCCTCTCCCCCTCCCCATTTGTGTCTGTACTCAGTCTGTCTGAGGGTCTGTGTTTCAGTCTGTCTGTCTGTCTCTCTTTCTCTGTCTCTGCCACTGTGTGTCTGTCTGTTTGGCTGTCTGTCTGTCCTTCTGGGGGGGGGGGGGGGAGGATTACAGAAAGGTTAACGTCGACAGACAGACGGCTGCAGTGCGGACGGTTAGGCATTTTTACACCAACCTTGGGCCTGTGCAAATGGACGGGGTGGATTAGGAAAAGAGACATGGAAATGGAGGGGATGGATTCTGGTGTTGTGGTGGTGTGTGATGTGGTGTGTGTGTGTGTGTGTGTGTGTGTGTGTGTGTGTGTGTGTGTGTGTGTGTGTGTGTGTGTGTGTACGTGCGCGCTTGTGTGTGTGTGTGTGTGTGTGTGTGTGTGTGTGTGTGTGTGTGTGTGTGTGTGTGTGTGGAGGCGGGAGGGTTAGGATGGAGCAAGAAAGGGGGAAGCAGTGACCAGAGATAGTGGAAAGGCCTTTCCACTATCTCTGCAGTGACGGAGATAAAGCCCCGACTCAGATGATCAAGCGCGCATCGATATCAGCAGCCAGCACCGCCACCTGAAACAAGAATCCCTGATTGTTATGCCTCCTCTCTGTCTGTCTGTCTGTCTGTCTCTGTGTCTCTCTCTGTCTCTGTCTCTTTCTGTCTCTGCCTGTCTGTCTGTCTGTCTGTCCTCTCTATGCCTCTCTCTGTTTCTGTCTCTGTCTGTCTATCTGTGTCTCTCTATGTCTCTGTCTCTCTGTCTGTTTGTCTTCTCTGTCTCTTTTCTTTCTATCTGTCTGTCTGTCTGTCTGTCTCCCTCCCCATCTCATTGCACACCAGTCCTCCCCTCCACTCCCCACCCACCTCTACCACTTCATCGCTATAAACCTCTTTCACCCAGGGCTTTTCTTGCCCCACCGCACCCCCACTCCTCCCAATTTCTCACTCCCCTCGCCACTTGTTCCCTTTCTTACCAGTTAGATCGGTAGTCTGTCATTAAGACGAATTTTTGTACTTGTGGTTTCGAAGATGACTTGGATGATAACGGAAAGAAATGAACAGAGGCTGAGGTTGTTACAACTTCCTTTCTTATATCTATCTATATCTATCATCTATCTGTATTAAACTTGGTTAATAAATGGAAAAAAACCCTAAACAGAGACTAAGGTTGTTCTTTTTTATTATCTGTCTATCTATCTGTCTATCTGTCTGTCTGTCTGTCTGTCTGTTGCCTGTCTATCATCTATTATCTATCTATCTATCTATCCATCTATCTTTCTATCTATCTATCTATCCTTTGTCACGACGACCCCTGGAGGTCTGCCTGACAGGATCGGTCTAGGTGGGAGTGAAGGGAGTAAACTGACCTCACACGCTCCCCCAAGAGACCACACAATAAAGATACGATACAACCCCCCATTTATTCACACCAGCAAAATAAACATTCCAACACACGCACCTGCACGATCACAATAAAGCACTCCAACGCACACAACATGCACAATCACGATCAAGCACCCCAACGCACAAACATGCACAATCACGATAAAGCACCCCAAACCCGCACAAAACATGCACAATCGAAATTTCAAGCACTCCCACACCCACAACATGCACGATTATAATAAATATTTCACCATACGACGTACCAATCACAATTACAGCATTCCAGCACATATGACATGTACACAATTATAAGAAATATTTCCGTATTGACCCTTTCTCACACCACGGAGTGCGTCCACACCCCTGCCCCTGTCAAGTCCGCAGGGAGCACCTGTCGCATAGGTGCTCCGAGCCGGGGTTGGTTCTCGCAGGGAGTCCCCCAAAAGCCGAAACCCTCGATCCCAAGCGGGCAGTGAAGAGCGTGTCCGGGGGGGGGGGGGGGGGGGGGGGGGGGGGACGTAGCTGTTTGGAGGTCCTGGACGCGGGTCCAGGCCGGCCAGTCAAGACGGCGGGCTCTTTAGCAGTCCCGGTCCCGACCAAGGCGGGGCCTCGACCAGCGCGTGGCACCATCCCGTCCGTGGTCTCAGCCAGAACGTGGCCTCGACCAGCACGTGGCCCATCCAGTTCGTGCTCCAGGTGAAGCCCCGGGAGGGGGGGGGGAGGACGTAGCTGGGAGGAGAGTCGAAGAGGGGGAAAGAAGAAGGAAGGAGGAAGGAAGAAGGGTACTGGAACCCTGCCGTCGTACCGTCTGACCATTGCTGTCAAGTTTAGCCACTCGCATGATGGGCGAGGGGAAGTGTATTCAACGCACACATTAAACCCATTGAATCAAGTCTTCTCACACGATGCAGGTAAAAGACTGCATTAAATCAACAGGTTAAAACAAATATGAATTATCTTAAACCTTCTCTCACTCACGCTTAACGTTTTCCTTCCTTAGGAAAATAAATCAACACGGGCGACCATTGCTTAATAACTGCCACCACATTTGAAAAATAATAATTCAATGGCACAAATGCACATTTTATAAACACATTTCAAAATAACACAAATTTCCAACCACGCATCCGAACGACAAATCATGCGCACCCCACGCTTGTAAACCCTAAAACTCGCTCTCCTTGCACACACAAACAGACGGTGCCGAAGGATAAAAGTCGGCGAATGTGAAGGGGCGGACGAGCGAGACCAAGCAAGTTCCAACCCTGAATCACCAGGTTCTCTCCTTCCCCACCGCTACCGCATCACCAGAAACATAAACAGGAGAAAAAATTTTTGGGAAAATAATTTAGAATGGCCAGGTTAAAGATGGAATTAACCAGAGAAAAGGTCTCACACAATATTTCTCTTACAATTTCGAAAACAAAAGAAAATTGCGCAAAAGCGAAGACTAAGCCGGCTAACAACAACAAACCAAAACAAACAGCCCACGAAACTGATGCTTACCTACCGGGGTGACCCAGAGGGGGTCAGAGGACTCTCTTTTACCCTCTGTCCAGTCGAGAGGACGAGGCGAAGATGCGGAAACAAAAGAAGCGATGTCCTCTCCTAAGGCCGACTGCAGGATTGAAAGAAATGACTGTACTCTCGATGATACGGAAAGGAACGAGACTGGAGCAGGCGCTCCCAGAGACATCTTCCGCTCGAGTGAAGAGCTAACCTCCCCCAGCAATGGCGGCCAACATGCCTTGCTGCGTCACAGAGTGAGCATACTTCAAACTAAAAAAAACGAAGCACGTGCGACAGGAAAAAAGACAGGCAAAGAGGCCGATAGACAGAAAGTCGAGAGAAAGGTTCCGGCCACCCGGGGAACCTGCAGGATGAATAGCACGGGCGGTGGAATTAGAGAGAGAGAGAGAGAAAGCAAACCGAAGTTGAGCTGAACCACACCAAGGTGCAACCGCACACAAGCCACACTAAGGGACGGGTACACGACAACAGCAACGACAATAAAACAAATAAAATAATTCCCCCACCTAGGTGGGTTCGAACGTCGAAGGCCTCGTGACAAACTCGTGACATCTATCCATCCGTCAATGTATATATATATATATATATATATATATATATATATTATATATATATATATATATATATATATATGGGAAATGAGAATGAAAAATCAGGGAAATGTATTATCAATATAAAATTCTTCACCAGCAGGGTATGCGGACCATTGTAACCCAGCCTGAACACAGCTCCGTTCATAATTATCGTCTGCTCCGGGGGCCTTTCGTCTGCTGGATCGAACTCGTCAGGGAGGCACGGCTGGGTTGTGTCTGTGCTCCCTTGGCATCACATAGAGATATACTACAGCTTACAATATGAATCTGTATATATATATATATATATATATATATATATATATATATATATTTTGTGTGTGTGTGTGTGTGTGTGTGTGTGTGTGTGTGGATAAACTATCCGTTGTTATCATGATATTGCATATCTCCAGATTCGTGTGCGATTTCCAGGTTTGAATTACCTTCCTCGCCCTTGCGATGGCGGCCAGTCGGGCCTCTAACCTGGAGCGGCGTTCATGGATGAGAGGAAAGCCAGATTCACGCGACTCTGGTAGTGGACGGCGTGTCTTTCCTTGCACGTGTTCGTTACCATAGCCGACACATTCAGGGCTGCTCGCGTGCTAGGAGGAAAGAAAGATGCTGGCGGCACAGTTGAATCGCATTTTGCCATGAATGAGCTCAGGTTGTCCGGAAAGGTAAACTGGCACGAATCTGCCCCCGAAAGGCGGATAGGAAGCAGCCCTATCGATCACGTAGCAAAAAAAAAAATCACCAGTTTTCGTTTGGGAAACCCCATCCAGATTCAAAGCTTTTTGCTGGAAGAGCCGGTCAAACCAGCCTCTGCCTCCGTCGACCCGTCTCTTTAACGTTTCTTTTTTCTTTTTCTTTTTAAATCTAGTCTCATTCGCGGCAAGGTTTTCTGTCACGGTCGTAAGCCGGACGGCCCCACCACCCCTACCCACACCTATTACACACTAGGCAGGGCAACACAGCACACTAACACAACTTTTCAATCACGCGCACCTCTTTATTTCACACACCAAACATACCATGGCGCCCCCATCACGTCCATCTACAACCACACACCCGGGATCCCACTTCTTCACTGACCCACCCCACCCTACTACGACCCTGAGAACCCTAACCTATACTAAAACACCAGTTGCGGTATATCACTGCGACTAGGGACGCAGAGATAGCCGCCACACGTGGTGGCTAACTAATAGGGGCAAAAATAACCAAGGGACTCTAAATTTAAACTGCTACCCCAACCTCTCCCCGGGCCCACCCTTTCTTTTGACCCGGGACCACTATCGCACTGGTCACTGCGTCCTAAGGGAGGCAGCGACAAGTACCCTACACTGTGCTGGCCCCTACGGTCCAAAAGGAGGCAGTAGCTAACACCCCTATCCTACTGCCTAACGCTACACCCCTTCTACAACACCCATGGACAACCTATGCCGGGCCCCGGAAAGCTTAGTCCTTGGCAAATGTCCGGGGACCCTACAGACCGAAATCCTCCACGGATGACTCCCCTCCTCAGCGTGTCCGTGGACCCTCGCGGCTGACTCCTCCACGGATGACTCCGCTCCCCAGCGCTGTCCCGGGGACCCTCACAGGCTGACTCCTCCACGGATGACTCGCTCTCAGCGCTTTTCCGTGGCCTCACGCAGATGACACCCCCAAGACTCTACACCCCGGCGCCGACCGTGATCCTCACGGTCTGACTCCTCCCCTGCGCTGGGCACGACACCTGGCGCACCCACACACCAGACGCCCTCTCGACGAGTCCGGGGCTCGAAGGGCACCTCCTCCTCTGAAGGCCCCGCCCGGGCACTGAGGGTGAGGGAAGGTCTGGTGCAGCGCCCTCTCACAGGACGCCGAAACCGGGTTAGAGCAACAGGTGGCTGGAGAAACCCCGGGGGAACCCGGTGCCGAAAGGGCGGCGACGGCCTGGATGGTTTCCCTCTCCCGGGAAAGCGCAGGCAACTGGACGCCGCCGCTCACCTGCCGGGACGCGGCAGCAGACTGCGGTGGTCTGGCCCCCCCCTCAGGGGCGGAAACAGGATACCCGCTGACAACACTGGACGACATACGTTCAACCCCACCCGTTCTGCAACTGGCTGAAGTGGCTGCCCAAAAGAGACGACACAGAACCCGGCACAGGCCAAGGGCACACCAGACCCCACGGGACCTGGCACTGACTATGACTCCGAAGTCACTCAGCTCGACTAACGGGGGCCCGCCGCCGCACTACAAGGCGCGTCCACTCCCACGAACACCAGGGACCCAAGTGAAGCTAGCCTACCCCAACGCATTCCGACCTGGTCGGAAAACCCCGCGAACTTACTCACAACACAAAACAGCGATTGGTCAGAGCAGCGTATCCCTCCGCAAGCTGACACGCCCGACCAACGGACTAGTTGTTGCTCGTGCAACGACAAAGACAATTTTCCACAACAACTCACAGATTGACAACACAACAGCGATTTCCTGCCCGCCTTCGATAGTGTAGAACCCAAGTAAAAAAAGGGTAACAATCGGGAATGAAACCAACCTCCCGCTTCCATCCCTTCAAACAAGTCAAGATTGGAACTCAAAATATTGTTATCTTATTTCCCACCCTACCCAGCATAACCTTCCCCCTTAACCAAAACCCCAATCTTACAAAACGCACACTCGCACACCACATATACATATGCACACGCGCACACGCTCTCTATTTCTGAACTACCATTACTCCAAACACAAAGAACGGCTGGTTTACTACTGCCGATCGGTGACAGTATCTAGGCATTTTTTACGGTGAAAAGCGCAGCTCTTTTAGACGGCAGAGACAAGGTTTGAACGGATGACCAGCTAGTGTATCTTGCTGGTTTTTTTTTTTATTTTTGTTTGTTTTTAAAATCTAGTCTCACTCGCGGCAAGGCATCAAGCCATTCTCACGGATGAAAACGCAGCTTATAGACGGGCAGAGACAAGAATTTGAACGGTTTAACCAGCTCTTGTTCATTGTTGCAAACTTGTGGGGAAGGAGGAGGGGGTGGGGGTGAGGAGGAGGGGTCAGTGTGTGTGTGTGGTGGGGGGGGGGGGGGGGGGGATAACGGAAGGGGAATGTGAAGGAGGGACGTTGAGGGGAGGGGGGAAAGTTGGAGGGGGGGGGGGGGGGATGGAAGGAATGGTGAGGGATAGGTGGGAGGAGAAAAATGGGTAGAATCGATTGGGATGGAAGTGTGGGTTTTCCCCCCCAAATTTAGCAGTGTTCTTTTTTTGTGTGTGTGTGTCTGCGCAATGTCAGTCTGTATTTGGATCTGTCTGGGGTGTCTGTCTGTCTTGGCTGTCCTGTCTGTCTGTCTGTCTGTCCAGCATGTCGTCTGTTTTTTCTCTCTGTTTCTGTCTGACTGTCTGTCTGTCTTTCTGTAGTTTCTGAGTGCGCGCATGCGCGCAAGCGTGATTGTGTAGACAGATGTGTGTGTGTGTGTGTGTGTGTGTGTGTGTGTGTGTTGTGTGTGTGTGTGTGTTGTGTGTGTGTGTGTGGTTGTGTGTGTGTGTGTTGTGTGTGTGTGTGTGTGTGTGTGTGCGATAGATGGAAAGATAGATAGACGGGCAGATAGATAGACCGACTGACAGATAGATAGTCAGATGGATTTGATAGATAGGGGGCAGACGATTTGATAGATAGATGGTGATAAAAAGGATAGTAAAAATTCGACCCGCGGGTTCAGGCACACCGAACAGGGAAAAAAAAAAAAAACAACAAACACTCACTGCCAGCAGAGGCCGACGGACAGCGCCCGGAG
>CM031625.1:28168070-28223335 GCA_018398815.1 Conus ventricosus | reverse complement strand
ACCCCAAGTACTGACAACCAGAAGTAAAACGCTTCACTATATAAACATATATAAATATTATGGTTTAACTTAGCTGCATCAAGGAAAAACTGCAGGCATGCATCATGGCTGTGAAAGTCCCCGCCTCAGCCTGCCTTGTGGGGAAATCAAGCCCTCATCAACGTCAGTTCCGTAGAAGAGGAGACGAATAATTTGATCTGAAATCTACGGTTAAAACCCTCCTCCACACCCATCCCCCACCGCCTCTCCAATCCTCTTCCTCTTCTCCTTCTCATGCCTGTATGTTGGTTTCAAGACCCACGGAGGAAAGAACCTAAACTCCACGGCAGACTGACGTGATTTGTTCATCGGGTTGTTCCACCTCCTAGCTGTTCACCAACAGAAACTTTGCTGAACGTGTTAGTTAAAGCCAGAGTCTGTATCCCTGCTTCAGCTGCTGTTGCCTTTGGGCAGACGGGCACCAAAGAGAGCCAGCGTCTCCTAAGATTCACTCCACCTGATGGAGGTGTCAAAACAGGACTGGAACCAAGCCAGGAAACAGATCCAGCACGACACAGTCCCACCCAGCAGAGGAAGACCGCAAAGCACGGCAAAATACAAGAACAAAAATTTCCAAACAGTAAAAAAAATAATAAAAAAGACGGACAAATTCATCCAAGCTGAAAAAGAGAAAAGAAAAAAATGTATATATATATATATATATATAAATATATATATATATATATATATATATATATAATATATATATATATATTCTCCGATCATGCCATTATGTGGACCTTGGAATCCAACGTGAGAGAAATTCTTTGGTCCTTCTTTTCTCTCTTTTTTGTTAAAAGACACACGTGCTGACATTACACAGTAAATTCAGTAATCGCGCAATTTATCACCAATTGAACAAATGTTAAATATTCTGTCATTTAGAGATTAATCTATGTAAATAAATGAATCAACTTGCAATTTGGGGACTCGAAAGAATAGGTGGAAAATTCTGTTTGATAATATCTTACACGCACACATTTGCAATTATATGCACAAGGATACATCTTACAAACATAACACTGCAAAGAGAAAGCATTATATAATATACTTTATAGATCTTGAAATATATACCACATAACATTATACTGTTTATCTAAAACATATAATCGTCTCTGTATACATGTGTGTGTGTGTGTGTGTGTGTGTGTGTGTGTGTGTGTGTGTGTATGAATGTTTGTTTGTGTGCATATATGCGAACACAAGATGTCAACCAAACCCATGTGGTACACACACACCACCACCCTGAAAGTCAGGACAGAGTTGTTTGATGGTGACCTGCATGCCCGAAATCAGAACAGACACCACTGTCCAGTACTGAAGTGACTCGACTGCAGTGCAGTATCTCTTCTGGCTGGTTGTCTCAGAGCGATCTCATACTGCTTGCTCCCTGTGGAATGTCACTACTGATGCTGGGAAAGGAATGGCATGGATGCAGCTGTGTACAGGTGAAGCTGGCATGAGTGGCGAGGAAATAATGACACCAAAGGAGCATGGAAGCGTAAAGGGGGGAAAAAAAATCTATTTACCCCAATTGCAATCTAAGTCATCTGATATGAAAAGATTCTTAAAGGGCGTGGTCCTATAAAAGGAGAGTGTGTACTGGACAGATTGAGTCATCGATAGCTACGTTTCACCACACAGTCTTGGGGGTACGTTTTCACCATGTAGTGTTATGGGGTACATTTTCACCACAAAGTGTTATGGGTACATTTTCACGCATAGTTTTATAGGTACATTTTCACCACACAGTCTTATTCGTATTTTCACTACATAGTCTTATTGGTATTTTCACCACATAGTGTTATGGGTACATTTTCGCCACAAAGTCGTATGGGTACGTTTTCACCGCACTGTCCTATGGGTACGTTTTCATCACACAGTCTTTGTGGGTATGTTTTCACCACACAGTCTTGTGGGTACGCTTTCACTACAGTCTTGTGGGTACGTTTTCACCACGCAGTCCTATGGACACGTTTTCACCAGTCTTGTGGGTACGTTTTCACCACACAGTCATATAGATATGTTTTCACCACACAGTCCTATGGGTACGTTTTCACCACAGTCTTGTGGGTACGTTTTCACCACACAGTCTTGTTTGGATGCACTCATGTGTGTTCATCAGATGCCTCCTATTCTTTTGCAGTCTCAGCCTCCGTGCCCTCTCGATCGCATTATTCTCAGACCACTTGGAAGTTGTCAGCATTGATTATCAATCAATACAGGGAGCTATCAGTATTGGCTATTAATCAATACAGGGAGCTGTCAGTATTGGCTATTAATCAATACAGGGAGCTATCAGTATGGCTATTAATCAATACAGGGAGATGTCAGTATTGGCTATTAATCAATACAGGGAGATGTCAGTATTGGCTATTAATCAATACAGGGAGAGTCAGTATGTATAATCAATCGGAGAGTCTATTGGCTATTAATCAATACAGGGAGATGTCAGTATTGGCTATTAATCAATACAGGGAGCTGTCAGTATTGGTATTAATCAATACAGGGAGCTGTCAGTATTGGCTATTAATCAATACAGGGAGCTATCAGTATTGGCTATTAATCAATACAGGGAGCTTCAGTATGGCTATTAATATACGGGAGCTATCATATTGCTATCAATCAATACAGGGAGATGTCAGTATTGGTTATCAATCAATACAGGGAGATGTCAGTATTGGCTATTAATCAATACAGGGAGATGTCAGTATTGGTTATCAATCAATACAGGGAGATGTCAATATTGGCTATTAATCAATACAGGGAGCTGTCAGTATTGGCTATTAATCAATACAGGGAGCTGTCAGTATTGGCTATTAATCAATACAGGGAGATGTCAGTATTGGCTATCAATCAATACAGGGAGATGTCAGTATTGGCTATCAATCAATACAGGGAGATGTCAGTATTGGCTATTAATCAATACAGGGAGATGTCAGTATTGGCTATTAATCAATACAGGGAGCTATCAGTATTGGCTATTAATCAATACAGGGAGCTATCAGTATTGGCTATTAATCAATACAGGGAGGTATCAGTATTGGCTATTAATCAATACAGGGAGCTATCAGTATTGGCTATTAATCAATACAGGGAGATGTCAGTATTGGCTATTAATCAATACAGGGAGATGTCAGTATTGGCTATTAATCAATACAGGGAGTGTCAGTATTGGCTATTAATCAATACAGGGAGCTATCAGTATTGGCTATTAATCAATACAGGGAGCTATCAGTATTGGCTATTAATCAATACAGGGAGATGTCAGTATTGGCTATTAATCAATACAGGGAGATGTCAGTATTGGCTATTAATCAATACAGGAAGCTGTCAGTATTGGTATTAATCAATACAGGAAGCTGTCAGTATCGTTATCAATACGGGGAGCTGTCAGTATCGGTTATCAATACAGGGAGCTGTCAGTATCAGTTATCAATACAGGGAGCTGTCAGTATCAGTTATCAATACAGGGAGCTGTCAGTATCAGTTATCAATACAGGGAGCTGTCAGTATCGGTTATCAATACAGGGAGCTGTCAGTATCAGTTATCAATACAGGGAGATGTCAGTATTGGTTATCAATCAATACAGGGAGATGTCAGTACTGGTTATCAATCAATACAGGGAGCTGTCAGTATTGGTTATCAATCAATACAGGGAGATGTCAGTATTGGTTATCAATCAATACAGGGAGATGTCAGTATTGGTTATCAATCAACACAGGGAGATCTCAGTATTGGTTATCAATCAATACAGGGAGATGTCAGTACTGGTTATCAATCAATACAGGGAGATGTCAGTATTGGTTATCAATCAACACAGGGAGATGTCAGTACTGGTTATCAATCAATACAGGGAGATGTCAGTATTGGTTATCAATCAATACAGGGAGATGTCAGTATTGGTTATCAATCAACACAGGGAGATGTCAGTACTGGTTATCAATCAATACAGGGAGATGTCAGTATTGGTTATCAATCAATACAGGGAGATGTCAGTATTGGTTATCAATCAATACAGGGAGATGTCAGTATTGGTTATCAATCAATACAGGGAGATGTCAGTATTGGTTATCAATCAATACAGGGAGATGTCAGTATTGGTTATCAATCAATACAGGGAGATGTCAGTATTGGTTATCAATCAATAGGGGGAGATGTCAGTATTGGTTATCAATCAATAGGGGGAGATGTCAGTATTAGCTATTAATCAATATGGGGAGCTGTCAGTATTGGCTATTAATCAATACAGGGAGATGTCAGTATTGGTTATCAATCAATACAGGGAGATGTCAGTATTGGTTATCAATCAATACAGGGAGATGTCAGTATTGGTTATCAATCAATACAGGGAGATGTCAGTATTGGTTATCAATCAATAGGGGGAGCTGTCAGTATTAGCTATTAATCAATACAGGGAGATGTCAGTATTGGTTATCAATACAGGCAGCTGTCAGCATCAGTTATCAACACAGGGAGATGTCAGTATTGGTCATCAATCAATACAGGAAGCTGTCAGTATCAGTTATCAATACAGGGAGCTGTCAGCATCAGTTATCAATACAGGGAGCTGTCAGTATCAGTTATCTATACAGGGAGCAGTCATTATCGGTTATTAAAAGAGGGAGCTGTCATTATCAGTTACTAAAACAGGGAACTGTGATTATCGGTTATTAAAGCAGGGAGCTGTGATTATCGATTACTGAAACAGGGAGCTGTCATTATCGGTTATTAAAACAGGGAGCTGTCATTATCGGTTATTAAAACAGGGAGCGGTTCCTTCAGGACAGCTTGCACGATTACAAAGGGTGCAAAACAGTGCAGCTCGACTTGTGCTCAAAAAGCGTAAAAATGAGCATATTACACCTTTGTTGCGTGAACTCCACTGGCTTCCCATCAAATATCGATGGCAGCTCAAAATTGCAGTCTTTGCCTATCGTTACTTTGATGGGACACTCCCACAGTATCTTTCTGCTTCTCTGTCCACCTATCAACTTCTCGGTCTCTTCGATCATCTTCTCAAAAACTTCTGAAAATTCCTAGGCGCTCGTTGAAGACAGTCAGTGAGAGAGCATTTAGCTTTAGTGCGCCCACTCTTTGGAATTCTCTTCCTGACAGCTTACGTGACCTGCCTACATTATCTAAATTCAAGTCAGAGTTAAAAACATACTTCTTTAGGAAAGCCTTCTTCAACCATATCTAAATGCTGTGTCTATTATTCTGACCTGACTTTTTATGTACTGCATGCAAAACTGTATTGTTTACGCTTGAACCGATGAACTTGATAAGTGCGCCTGTGTCGGTAGGGGTGTGTGTGTGTGGTGTGTGTGTGTGTGTGAACACATGTTAGTGCGAGTGTTTGAGTGTGTGTTGAGCGCAATGAGTTGATCCCAAGAATTGCGCTATATAAAATCTATACATTATTATTATCAGTTATTAAAACAGGGAGCTGTCATTATCGGTTATTAAAACTGGGAGCTGTCATTATCGGTTATTAAAACTGGGAGCTGTCATTATCAGTTATTAAAACAGGGAGCTGTCATTATCAATTATGAAAACTGGGAGCTGTCAGTATGGTTATTAAAACTGGGAGCGGTCATTATCAGTTATTAAAACAGGGAGCGGTCATTATCGGTTATTAAAACGGGGAGCGGTCATTATCAGTTATTAAAACAGGGAGCTGTCATTATCGGTTATTAAAACTGGGAGCTGTCATTATCGGTTATTAAAACTGGGAGCTGTCATCATCGGTTATTAAAACAGGGAGCTGTCATTATCATTATCATGAGGCAACCCAGCAGATGAGGCACTGCACAGCTGCTGCGTGACTTCTTTCATGTCAAGTGGCAACTGTCTGACGAGTAAAACACATTCTCACAGTAATACATCATTCGAGGTATAACAGCTTTCCAAGACAGTCAAGCTTTGGTCTGATTTGACCCCAATTTAGTGGGGAACACCCATAACATAATTCTACAATGTAAAGGGAAGAAAAAAAAAAGTAGTCAAGGTACAATTGCCACAACAGGTTCGCAAACTCTCATGTCTTCAGATCACTTTAATACAGCTTACTGGTAGCAGGGAGAAAGAACAGGTTGGTGATGATTTTTTTCCTCACAGAGGTGGATGTTGAAGTTCTGAACACAGTGATGAAATGAATCAGCTGCACCACCTAGGGCTGTATACATTCAGCGCTGATTTAAAGCGAGATGACAAACAATAGAGAGATACAAAACTTTCCTGCTTCAAAACCTACAGCACCCATCCTGAGAACAGCATTCAACATCAAGTCACGCTCTTCATTCGCATCAATGTTGCTAGCGCCATTTTGGGTGTCACTCTTGTATAAGTAGGCCGTTGGTCAGATATGGGTCGGAGGAGGGGGAAGAGGGGACAACAGGGAGGCACCTGGAATAAAACAGAGCCACCACGAGGCAGCCTCGCTGGAACAGGGGAAAGGCAGGTGTGGGCAAGTGTGGAGAAAGAGATGTAAGGGCATACGGTTTGTAGGAAGCAGCACACTCAAGGACTAGCATCAATACTACAGGCGCCGGTTGTGTGCTCCAGCTGCTCTCCACACACGGTGGAAAACTTGAACAACTCATCATTGTGTCATGGAGAACTTCACACTGTGCTGAGTATCACGAGTTCAATGACCGACAGATAAGATAAGATAATGTTGCTTATAGCCCAGCCGACGCAAAGGGCCATATCAGGGCTGTCACCACGTTAACAATGACCGACAGCTTTTAAAAACAAGGGGTCATTGTCCAAAACGATGGACCCAGTTTGAACTAGGGTATGTGTAACTGAAATAACTAAAATCAAGAAGAAGAAAAAAAAATGCATACCTGCACTTTATTGGTTGAAAAGGTCAATTTTGTTTGAATGAACTTTGCTTTCCCTTTGCCTCATGTAGGAATAACGTATGAAAGTTTCTTATTGAGCATAGTCAATAATGATACGCTTGTTCAGAAATTACATCTGTGAACCCAGAGAGATAATGCAATGCACATGGAGTCAAAAGGTTTTCATCAGTTTGCAGCTGTGTCCTCAAGCAGTGCCAAGCTTGAACAGTGACTTGTCACAATGATCTGATACAGACTGATCCATGTGCACTTCAATAGGCCTCATTTATGAACTAAAATCATGGTCATGGCGCAGGTTCACCCAAAACCTGAAGCTCCACATGATGTCTTCCAAATACCCACTGAGCACAGGGCACTGCTCATGAGTCAAGGGGCAACAGGGTTCATGCTGCTTATATGCATCTGAACATTCATCACTGCATTTCTCTAAAATTTCAGTAATGCTTGGTGCTGCCTGCTCCTCTCCTGACATCTTGGGACATACTGGGCTTTCGGACATTTCCTGAGCCCGCAGAATGCTGTTGTGGATCGTGAAATCTTTAATGAGTAGATCTGAACTTCTACATGCTTATAACGTAGCAGAAGTCAAAGCGCCTAATGGAGATTGAAAAATATCTCCAGCCTTCACCCACCAACCGTGGTCAGGATTCGAACCTGTGACGCTCTGATTCAGGAAACACCATCATGTATACCTTTTGAGTGGTTACTCACAGCTTCAATAAATTTGGAAACACTCCCTTACATTCTTTACAGAGGCACTGCATCACCCCAGATGACTGAACATCTTCACACAAACATCTGAATCTTTGTCTTGGCAATATTTCTATCTCATACATCTTTCGAAGGGTTGTGTTCAATGGAACACGTCCACAGGATGGATTCGGTGATATATTCAAATCTATTCTGTTTCACTGCACACATATTCAGTTGTACATCAATATTCATAACTATTCTTCAATTTCACAACAAGCATGCTACATGCATACATGAATACTTCTTTTCCAAGTCTATATGACTCTGAGTCCTACTTAAAATTATACACACACACACACCACACACAACACACACACACACACAGAGAAAGCCATGCACACACACACACACACGCACGTGCCTGCACAGACAAACACAGTCTCACACACACACACACAGACACACACACATACTTTCGTTTCTAGGTCTGAACATATACAGACAATCCTCCAACAATTCGCTCTCTTGAAAACTGTACACAAGTTCAGACTGCATTTTCCTTCAGGACAAAGTCGTACAATAACAAAATACACTGCAAGCTTTTCGATATTAACTGAGACATCAGTAATCATTCTCTCTCTCTCTTGCATAATTTCTGACACTACTTCACACTAGACAATGTACGCTTATAAATGCTGGCATTGTAAAAACCAAGAAGAAGCAGACAGACTAGGCTGGCACAAACACAATATGGTATACAGAGCTACAACACACATGGCAAGAACAAAAAAACCTACCAAAAAATGCTTCGGGCGTAACGCCTTCTTCACACAAACAGAAATGAAAATAAACTCCATGAAAAACTATGCTGGGTTGCTCATATTTATATATAACACCCCCACCCCCCACCCAAAAAAAAAGATTAATGTGAATGGTTCCAAGGAAAGAAAACTGGTGCATTTTTAAAAATAAAATTTTTGAAAGTCTCATCAGGTGCTTTTTTTCCAAAAAAAAAAATTCATAAGCAAACTAAGCCAGTGCACTCTTTTCTAAACACACACACACCACACACACACACAACACACACACACACACACACACACTATTCCACTCTCCCCCTTACCAACCCCATCCCACCCACCCCCACCCCCTAAAAAACAAAACAAAAAAAACAAACATAAAAAAACAAAAAAGAAAGAAAACCATGAACCAGTCCACCACATTCTTGAGACAAACAAGCAAACAAACCAAAACAAACACTGGTGCACAAGTCCTGTCTCCTGTTTTGACAGCAGCCATGGCAACAAAAACATGTGACGCTTGATCTTCCCTTTCATATCAAGGCCCACTACTGCTGGGCTCCCTACAAGGGGAAGGGGCCCATTGGTCAGTCAAACACAAAACACAACAAAGCCCATTGGTCGATCAAAAACAAAACAAAACAAACAAGCCAGCCAAAAAAAACAAAAAACAACCACACTCCCTCTCAGTAGCATGGTCTGTTGTAATGCTTCTCCACTGGTTGTCAGGTCTTTCGTGGTGTCGTCTCCCCTAGTGCAAATTGACCATGGAGCAAAAGGTTTCAGTTTCAGTTTTATCATAAACCCAGCCAACCAAACAGGAGCTCTTTTAGGTCTGTCACTACAAAGAAAAATGAGTTCTGTACTGTGAAGAAAAAAACAACAACAAAAAAAAACCCAAACCAAAAAACCATATAAACATAATCATTCACACAAATTCATTGCGTCATATTGAACTACGACATCTTTACGGCAGACAAAACTTAGTTGTGTTGAGGGCGTCTGGCATTCTGCTTAACAAAGAAAGGTTAAAACATAGGAATAAAGAAAAGAAAAAGGACATAGGAACAACCAGTATCATGTAGACAGACTTCAAAATTTCACCATCCAGTCACGACATTGTACCTAACTGGCCTGGTACCCATGGTGAAGTGAGAAAAAAAAAGTGCAGAGATTTTCTAAAAACAAACACAGGCAAACAAGTTCAAACAAACGAAACACACACAATGAATGACCGTAAAAGAAGTTTGACAAAAGCAAAAGTAATCTGTGCTGGTGACCTCAAAATGGAACGAAAATGGAAGCACATAGATATAAGTAAAGAGAACGCCAAAAGGCCCTGGTTTTCCATCCTCTGAAGAGAAATGCAGTGCGCTAATGCACCAAAGTAAATGCTGGCCATTCTCCCCATGGAAGGGTTGCTAACTCTGGCGGCCAGCTGCACTGAGGGACTCTGGACTGCTATGAGAGGAAAGCACGCTGTACCATTCAATAATTTTCTCACATGTGTTCAAATGGCAGTGTAAGATTGTTTTTAAAAAATTCCTTTTTCTCGTGCCTGTTGTCTTTCAACTTGTAACATGCACAGAGGAGCTTTTCTAGAATTAATCTCAAGAAAACATTTAAAAAAAAAAGATTGAAAAAAAAGGAGTCTTTCAGAAAAAAAGAGGATGAAGTCTTTATGGGGGGGGGGGGGGGGGGGGGGGGGGCGGGGGGCAGGTAAATCTTCTATGGGAGGTAAATCTTTTTTCAACTAAGAGGAAATGTTCGGCAAAAGTGTCTCTTGAATAGCCACTGTGGTGCAGTGGTTAGCGTCGCAGACTCCCGGTGGGAGGTTGAGGGTTCGATTCCCACGAGTCATGTGGGATTTTTCAGCCCCAACCGGCTCCTACCCAGAGTTGAGTTTGCTACGGGTTCAGTTAGGAAGACTGGGACCACACAGTCGAGTTTCATCCACTTAATGGATGCGTCTCTGAGAGTGTTCTCAATATTTCCTGACCAACACTGCAGGTGTCTGTATCTCTCAACCTGGTTGACGCCGCAATATATCATGAAAGGAAGCATAGAGTACAGCCCTGTCATGCAGTCTCAGACGGAATGGAAATCCGTTAGCATCATCTTTATCATTCTCATCAATCAGCATTAAAAAAAAAAGTCTCAAATTCTGTGGCCCTTCATGCCTGCTTCATGGTGAACTCAGTTTCGATGTCCTCTCCAAAACCCTGTGGCTTGGGTTTGGGTTCCGTGGGGCATGTATCGGCGGTCAGGGGGGCTGTTGTCACTCAGCGGCCCCGGACTCAGCAATTATCGTCGTCGTAGGGGCTTAGTAGGGGGTGCCCTGCGTATGTTGGTCAGAAAGGTGCACTAAAACATACTGAAGTGACTCGGCGCAGTGCAGAGTCTCCCCCGTGAGCTGCCTCTTGCGATTGAAAATGACTGCCCCGTGGGGGTTTTGCTAAAGCGGGGCTGGGAGGGACTGACCGGCTTTGGCTGTGGAGCGGGTTGTTGGAAAGAGCAGCGTGGGTGCCTCCCACTGAAGTGGCACAGAAGAGGGCCAGAAAAAGAAAAAAAAAAGTTCTCTTGAAGGCAGTGTTTTTTTTCCCTTTTAGTTTTACTGTAACCAAAAAGGGAAAACCAGAACACAAAGAAACTTGCCCGAATTCAACCCGTCACAACATGCTACTCAAGTGCGACTTTTATACAACGATCTCATGCTACGCCAAAAAAAAACCCAAGTACGAATGCAAAGTGAAAGCAAAACCATCAAAAACCACGAAACATGACCGGGCTCCAAATGCCAAATTTTTTTTGGGAATGTCAGCAACCATAAATGTCAAAAAAGCTGGATCACCCGACAACAACGATAATGATACTGTGTTAACCTATAATGATACTGTGTTAACCTTCTTACCATTAACCCTTTCCAAAAGAACAAGCGAAAGCACAAAGCAAAGTGGCGAACAGTACAACTCTTAACTCGTATAAATACATCGTGGTCATTGCATGTTCTGTGGATACCTTAATTAACAACAACAATAGCAACAACAAAACTAAATAAGGCCACAAAAAACTAAGCTGAAGTAAAGTTTTCATAAATTGCTGTTCAGTTCCGCAATTAAGAAGCCGACCTATTAAAAAAAAAAAAAAATCTGATACTGTCATGTATCACGGCTCATTAGGTCAACCAAACGTCACCACCATCCTGCCAGAATTACACCAAATTGAAGTTTCAACTTGCTCTATTTTCCCATCAGCCATGAACGTATGATATCCGATCAAACTATGTATCATATGACCCTGTTTGCATGCTTTTTAATAATCTTACTCGAGTAGTTTCATGATGGCGGACCATTCAGATACACACTTTTGTCCCCCGTCTTAACTTTAGCAAGACTGCCAGAAGTGCTATCACCGGTGCTGTTTCTCTGTGGCTACTTGCATAGTCTGGGATTCTTTTTTTTCTTTACCAGTGATGGCATGCAGAGGAGAATGAACAAGCCTGACCATGGTAATAATCTTTGTCCAGCACTGCCTCACACTCTCCGACTCTCGAGCGGTCAAACGGTACAAGACATGTTTGTCCACTCAGCACATATTATGCCAAGTTACAAAGTTGCCCAATCGCTGATCAGTCCCTTTGAACAATGACAACTGCTGTAACTGTGAGGAGCGTATGCACACAATACTGAAACACTAAAACACACACACATAATGGAGCAGTGATCCAGAGATCTTCATGTTAAGCCAAGGCCACACTTCCAAGGTGAAAGAGTGGCAACCTGCACAGCGGTCCATGGACAGACACACCATCCCAGGAGACCTGGCCAATGAAGGGTCTGCAGCAAACTTGATTAAAACGGCTGCTGTCTGCATCTGAGCTTTCAAAGAGGAAGAATATGCCAAGATAACTCCTGAGGAAGACATACACACCAGACCATCCCAAGATTAATCCCACTTGAAGACAAACATATTGGTTAGATAAGTGTTTCCACTGCAGTTTTCTCAAGTTAATGACAGTTGTGATGAGTGCTATAATATCTATCACTGTTCAAGACACAATCAACAGCAAATTATCAATAATAAGAAAAATATATTTAACTTCAATAATTTTGACAATTTTATTTAGAGCTGACGGTAATATAAAAAAAAAAAACTGACTTGAAAGAGTTTACTGCCTCAATTGGGATGAAAATCAACTTAAGAAAATATACTGTTTGCGTATTAAGGTTTTGAATTACCCCATTGAAAGATCATGAAAAGGTTTCATAATGCATGACTGTAATCAGTATGGAAAGCTAGTACCATAATAAAATAGCAGTCAATCAAGGCTTTTTCTGGGCATGAAATTATTTGAGATTTTCAGAGTACGATCACATTTTAAAAAAATACATGATAATTCTTAGAATCTTTGTTAAATGCATGAACAATAACAGTTTCATTTTGATTGCAAAACATTACACATCTACAGGTGCTGTACTAGTTTCATTTGGCATCTTGGGCTCAATGAACACGACTCTTGGAATCTGTACTACAGTGGAATATCTAAATAACCACTTCTAAAGGCCCTTAAAAAAATGCAGCGTTTGGTGGGAGGAGGTAAATTTAGTGCAGAGAAACATGTCCTCCCCCCACACCACTTTCCTCAACAGAATGAGACTTAACAGGGAGCAAGTCTCAAAACTGGGAAGGTCGTTTCTGGGAAGTTTGGCGATACAATGAAGAAATAACCTTCAGCCTTTGTCGACAGGTTTTTTCAGGTAAAACATCTGCAAACTGGCGTCAGTTTGTATGGGTAAACAAAATGACTGGAAAATAATTACCCCTGCTGACAAGGAAAGCAAGTACTCCCCTGACAGGAAAGTATGTATCTATACTGACGAGGAAACTAAGTACTTTCACCAACAAGGAAACAAAGCACGTCCACTGACACGGAAGCAAAGTACCTCTACTGACAAAGAAACTAAATATTTTCACTGACAAGGATACTGAGTACCTACATTGACAGGGAAACTAAGTATCTCCACTGACAAGGAAACTAAATACTTTCACTGACAAGGAAAGTAAGTATCTCCACTGACAAGGAAACAAAGTACATCTACTGACAAGGAAACTAAATACTTTCACTGACAAGGACACTGAGTACCTTCAGTGACAAGGAAAGTAAGTATCTCCACTGACAAGGAAACGAAGTATCTTCACTGACAATAAAAAAAAAAAACAACTAAGTACCTCTACTGCCATGGAAATTCAGGGTGCAGGATCTTACAAATTCACGTTTCTAATCTCTTATATGTTCACTGTCTTGCAACCTCTCAACAACCACCACCAGCACTCCTGAAAAGAACACTGGCATCTTTATGAAGTGAATCTTTGTTGAGAGTGAGGGGAAGGGAGGGCTGGGGCGGGGTGGGTTTGGGCGGGGTGGGGGGGAGGGGGGGGCGGTCAAACTGGCATTGCTCAAGAGATAAACATTCCTGCAAGAAAAGGCTGTCTTTACACAGAGGGAGGATTTGTTGGGAGGTCACTTCAACACTGAAATGTTCCAGAAAAGAAGGTGACCTTCGCGGCTTCCTGTGAAGCAAATGAAGCATAGGCTACGAGGAAGCATAGGCTACGAGGAAAAACAAATTCAGAAATAATTTTTCAATAACAATTCCTGAACATTTTTAAGAGTTGGCTGATATGCAACTGTATTTTCTTAAAACACGAAAGGGAGAGATGGATGGAAGGGAGTAAAGGTAGTAGGAAGAGTAAAATTCAAAGACATAAAGATGGAGATAAGAGAGACAGACAAGGAGGGAAGAGAATATGACCTGAATGCTTGTGATAATCAAGGGCAGAGTCAAATACAGGCTGCTGACAACAAACCAGACAGACACAAAGACACAACATGTTGGCAAGTTAATCATATTATTCTCAGAGAAATTCATGGCACTTTACCTTGTATGAGCTACCTTATACCTTTTAACTGATGGCAGAGAGAGAGAGAGAGAGGAGAGAGAGAGAGAGAGAGAGAGAGAGAGAGAGAGAGAGAGAGAGGAGGAGAAAGAGAGAGAGAGACAGACAGAGAGAAGAGAGAGAGGAGGAGAGAGAGAGAGAGAGAGAGAGAGAGAGAGAGAGAGGAGAGAGAGACAGACAGACAGAGAAAGTGTGTGTGTGTGTGTGTGTGTGTGTGTGTGTGTGTGTGTGTGTGTGTGTGTGTGTGTGGTAGGAAGTAGAGGGGAGACACACTAAGAGAAAGACGAGCGACAGCAGCAACTGCTGACAAGGACCAGAGTGACCGAACATGTGTATAGCTGTACTACCATATTCTCCATGTGAATGTGTTTTACCTTGTCATGCAACATGCGTGTATGCACATGCACATACATGTGCATGTTTATGGCTCTGTTTTCACACTTACAATGAGCGGATGGTACTGTATTTCTCCGTGAGCGCATTCCCATCTTTAAGTGTAACGGCTATGCCCACAAAAAGTCAAGCACGTCTGCTTATGTTAAAAAGCACAGACTGGTATTTCAGAGCAAATGTACCAAAAACCAATCAGTGTCCAGGTGCACACGCACCACCACCATTTTGTTCCACAGTGCACTTGTCACAAAAGGTCTGAAGGCTGGAGCAAGTCGGGACTGGCAAAAAATGGACCTGTTCATTACATCATGAAAACGGAAGGGGTGGGGGGGGAAGGGGGGGGGGGGCAGGGGAGTAGTCCCCTCATCTGCTATCACTGACAGCCGTTGCTGCCCCGCGTGAGCCGCGTCTCAGAGTTCATGTGGTTGAAGGCCTGCAGCATCTCCTGGTGGACCCTCTCCGTCAGGGCCGGCACGTCGTCCGGGGTCAGTCCGGTGGTGGGTATTCTGGGCATGCACGTGACAACCAGCTTCCCTGAAACCACAGCCATCCTTATCAGGTTTCCCCCGCCCGTCACCTGGCAATAGGGGGTTGGGGGCGGGGTTCCAGTTGGGGAGGGAAGGAAAGGGGGATAAGACAGGGGTGGGGGCAGAGGGGAGACTTGCAAAGTTGGGGGCGGGGTTTATCGTGCACTGAGACTGAAGTTTACTTACACTGCATGCATGACAGTGTGACGTGAACTTCAAAGAAAAAAAAAAGAAAACTCTAAGGGTATATTCAAGTACTGGAAGCAACAGCATCAAGGATTTATTGATCCAGTTATCAAACAGACAACATTCAGAAATGCTTGTGACCGGGGGACAAACAAACTATGCTGCACGAACAATCCAAGTGAAAACTACTCATGTTTAGGAGACGTCCGTCACAGTCTTATTTGGGTCGCAAAGGCTTAACAGGGTTTGAGAAGGACAAGAAGCATAGACCACTGCGCTATCTTTGGTTCAATGATGTCATCGCAAGCTCTCTGTTTCCAAATAAAACAAATTTTCTCTGTGAAGGCAGCGGGCCTGGTAAGGCCTCGAACAGCCAGCCAGGCACAAAGCAGGAAAAAGGCACTGTGTACAATCTTAAGCAACATTCTCTTGCATTAAAGATCTGAAATAGCAGTTTGTCACCCTCCCTCCTTTCCCCCATCGAAGGTTTTCAGGAACAGGTCTATTGAAGAAAAAAAAAACCTATGTTTTATTTTCTCTTGCCTCTCTTTGTTCCCTGCGTAAGGTAAATGATGTTTGCAGAAGAAAACACCCTAAGGACGCTTATGTTCTGGCTTTCACTACGGACTGCAGTGGACCAAAGAAAGTTTTCACTTCCTTAGTTTCTAGCTTTCCTGTGTCATCAGGCATCAGTTGTCTGGATATCCATAAGGCCAATCACCTTGCCTGTCCTGAGAGAAACAAAAATTCATGCTTGTCAGGGCTTATCTGGCAGGCCAGAACTGTGTTGAGAGTCATGGGGATTCCGGGTTATAGAGATCTCTGGAGCTCAGAATCCCAGGAAATCCTGGAGACTCAGGATCCCTTGGAATCCCAAGGGCGTAGGATTCCAGCAAATCCTGGGCGCTCAGATTTACAGCAACTCTTTGGGACTCAGGATTCCAGGGAATCTCAGGGACTCAAGATTCCTGAGAGCCCTGGGACCCCCTGATTTCAGAGACCCTACAGACTCCAGGACGTCCCAAGAAGCCAGGATTCCATGGAGCCCCAAGGACTCTGAATTCCACATGGATAATTTTGCCAGAGAGACAAAAAAAAGGCCTAAACAGCTCTTTGTTTCTTTCACCACATACCTACCCTTTCAGCAACATTTTGCAGTCCCAGCGTTAAGAAGGAATATACAGCAAAAAGAAATAACTCGCTTCTCTAAGTAGCAGATGATCCCAAACTCCATCTTCTGTAAGATGCAACTTGACACACATTCAATTTGAAAATTTAGAACGTCCTACTGATAGGCTAACAAACCTAAAATGCATTCTTTGCATTTCTTCCATTTCTAATAATGCATGGTTATGTTCTACAAAAAAATAAACCTGCTTACCAATTACTTCTGGAATTTTTTTTTCCATGTGTCATGTTTTCCGGTGACAATGACATAATTCTGTGGATAAATTAAGTGAAGGAAAAGAAGTTTCTTCGTCTTGATTTGAAATAGGATTTTTCACATTGTGAACACTTGCCTGGCCCCTCTTTTTGGCACATTGAAGAGCCAGCCTTCCCAAGATTAGTGTCCCCCCACCCCCCCTCCTCAAATTTCCTCAAAACACCCTTCAATGAATTACACAATTGCTACTGGTCACTGACGTGATGGTCACATCCTACTGATTGCTTATGCCAGCTTGGCAGCAGACGTACCTGTGTCAAACCGTTTCTCTTTTTTGCTGTAGAATTCGTTGTAGGAAGAAAACACCACAGGCACAACAGGGACCTAGAGGAAGAGGCAAAGGCAGGCCTTTCATTTAAACCTCGAGTGAAAGGCCACTGGCCTTTTTACTGCAAACCATATCGTTAATTACATTTTGTTACAGAAAGAACACAGCCATCCAGACTCAGAGAGAGACAGAGGTATGATAAGGTAAGATAATGTTTCTTAAAGCCCTGCTGACCGCAAAGGGCTATATCAGGGCTGTTACTGCATTGAAGTCAACTCACAAGTCATTATTTTTTTTATTTATTTTTTAAACAAACCAATTAACACAACCCTTTACAAAACACACCTGTCCAAAAACACACTGGAAATTTGTTTAAAAATGTTTCCTCCGTAAAATCTTAGATCAGATGAAAAATGTTAATTTCCTTCAGAAATTCAAAGATCATATATCAGGTGAGACATCTCTGAGAGAGACGCAGTCAGAGAGAGAGAGAGAGAGAGAGAGAGAGAGAGAGAGAGAGAGAGAGAGAGAGAGGGGGGAAAGGCAGGCACAAAGAGAGCAAGTGGGGGGGGGGGGGGGGGACTTCCATCTTAAAATTTCATTTATACAAATGTGTCCTCTCAAAGGATATGAACAAAAAACTGAACGTAAACTTTCTACAAATTTTTAAAAATTAGATGAAGATATTAAAAATGAAAGTTCTGTTTGTTAACAGTCGTAGTTATCAACAAGAGCCAGGCTGATTGCATGCCTAAGGCGCACAATCTTACTTTTAGTTCATCCTTCCATATTTTTCTCTCATCCAGCCTTTTCTATGATCTAATACTTTTGAAAGCATGTCAGTCTACACATGGAAAGAGATATGCAATAATAATATTCACAGTACCTCCATAAGTAAATGGCATAAAAACAAGGTTTCTCTTATGAGTGATACAGAAAATACAATAGACAAATCATGACTGTTTACTTCAGTCACTCCACAGTTCGATTCATACATTGTTATTTTAAATGCACCAATCTTCAATTTCATTCACCCAAACTCTGTTTCTGTTTATACTAACAAAATGTGTGATCTGATACTGGGAAACAGTTTGAAATTTTTATTTGATAGCAACAGAGAAAGAAAAGGAGAGAAAGAGAAAGAGAGACACAGACTGGGACAGAAGTAGGAGAGAGAGAGGGGAGAGAGAGAGAGGGAGCTGAATGCTATCCAGTGGGATACACTCCCTACCTGTGCTTTCACTGCAAGGTGGAAAGCCCTTTTTAAAACCCTTCATACCTCCATCTGGTTCCTCGTTCCTTCGGGGAATATGAATATTTTGATCTGAAACACACACACAACACACACACACCACACACACCACACACACACACACCTATGTACTTACAGAATCATTCAGCTCTCCCTTCTCCACTGACAGCACAGGTGGACTTCCTTGGCAAACTATTACATTCCTAACCTTTTGCAATGCCTTTGATTTGATCAGTAGGTAGCAGGTTTCCCACCAACAGCTCAATAATGTTGCTGGTCGCGTCTTTTTTCACACAATCAGTTGTTTTTTTTGTTTTCTTTGTTGCTGATTTCACTTTCCAGAAAATCTTTACAGTGGATAGAAATTGTCAACAACAACAAACAAGACAAAAAGGAAGGGGTTGGAAGGGAGGGACGGGCAGTGGGGGGGGGGGGGGGGGGGGGGTCAGGAGGATCTGTAGAGCAACAGAAAATCACAATGGATGATAAGGAGAGTGAAACGTGAGCTGACGATGGCGTGGACAACAGGACAATGTCAAGGGAGGGATGGCAGTGAGAAACGGGTGAAAAAGTGTGATGGTACTGTGAATATTGGGTGAAAAGGTGTGATGGTACTGTGAATATTGGGTGAAAAGGTGTGATGGTACTGTGAATATTGGGTGAAAAAGGTGTGATGGTACTGTGAATATTGGGTGAAAAGGTGTGATGGTACTGTGAATATTGGGTGAAAAGGTGTGATGGTACTGTGAATATTGGGTGAAAAAGGTGTGATGGTACTGTGAATATTGGGTGAAAAAGGTGTGATGGTACTGTGAATATTGGGTGAAAAAGGTGTGATGGTACTGTGAATATTGGGTGAAAAGGTGTGATGGTACTGTGAATATTGGGTGAAAAAGGTGTGATGGTACTGTGAATATTGGGTGAAAAAAGGTGTGATGGTACTGTGAATATTGGGTGAAGAGGTGTGATGGTACTGTGAATATTGGGTGAAAAAGGTGTGATGGTACTGTGAATATTGGGTGAAAAGGTGTGATGGTACTGTGAATATTGGGTGAAAAGGTGTGATGGTACTGTGAATATTGGGTGAAAAAGGTGTGATGGTACTGTGAATATTGGGTGAAAAGGTATGATGGTACTGTGAATATTGGGTGAAAAAGGTGTGATGGTACTGTGAATATTGGGTGAAAAAGGTGTGATGGTACTGTGAATATTGGGTGAAAAGGTGTGATGGTACTGTGAATATTGGGTGAAAAAGGTGTGATGGTACTGTGAATATTGGGTGAAAAGGTGTGATGGTACTGTGAATATTGGGTGAAAAGGTGTGATGGTACTGTGAATATTGGGTGAAAAGGTGTGATGGTACTGTGAATATTGGGTTAAAAGGTGTGATGGTACTGTGAATATTGGGTGAAAAAGGTGTGATGGTACTGTGAATATTGGGTGAAAAGGTGTGATGGTACTGTGAATATTGGGTGAAAAAGGTGTGATGGTACTGTGAATATTGGGTGAAAAGGTGTGATGGTACTGTGAATATTGGGTGAAAAGGTGTGATGGTACTGTGAATATTGGGTGAAAAAGGTGTGATGGTACTGTGAATATTGGGTGAAAAGTTGTGATGGTACTGTGAATATTGGGTGAAAAAGTGTGATGGTACTGTGAATATTGGGTGAAAAGGTGTGATGGTACTGTGAATATTGGGTGAAAAGGTGTGATGGTACTGTGAATATTGGGTTGAAAAAGGTGTGATGGTACTGTGAATATTGGGTGAAAAGGTGTGATGGTACTGTGAATATTGGGTGAAAAGTTGTGATGGTACTGTGAATATTGGGTGAAAAAGGTGTGATGGTACTGTGAATATTGGGTGAAAAGGTGTGATGGTACTGGTGACTTGATACTGACAGCTCCCTGTGGACTGCTGGGGCTGCGATGGAACAAGCCAGGGTGTGGGTAAGCGATCTGGGTGGCAGGCAAGTAACGTTGCTGAAGGGGCATGGTTCGGGGTTTGTTTTTTTTATGTTCACAATCAAGCTGCATTCAGTTTTCTGCTATTATGGACTTACAAATACCAGTGAAATACTTCAGAGCAAGCATATATACGCAGCTTATTGCTCATTCACTACGTCTACTTCAGCCTAGTGAAAGCAACGTCCTATTCACAGGAACTACACTCTGATGGGGTGTTTTCCAAACCCAAAGTCTGGGAGCGGGCAGGTCTTTCCATTTCTGGCTGCTCAGGACATGGAAGTCAGGTATACCAGGACTTTTCCATGTCACACGCCTCTAAAGACAAAGAGAATAATGAAGTCACGGGTGCAAACAAATGTAAAGACCAGTCCCTATTAAGCCATCAAGCCAGTTAACAGAGGTTCTAAGTTTTAACACAAACTATTAAGTTAGGAGCTAGCATTTAGAAAAAGTGCTCTGACTCACTTCAGTTGTATGCAACTTGCCAGCAACAACCACTGTTCTTTCCCTATGAAAATGTACCTGGGAGGTGCACAAAACATCGTTTTCCTTGACACCCCTACACTCTGTCCTGCAGATCTCCAAAACATTAACTTTCCTTGAGGTAAGACTTGTGTCCCTGGCTTCTCCATTTTTCAGATAACAGACTGAAGACCGTTACCTTTTTCTGCCTCACAGTGGCAGCCACACCGTCCATGGTATCAACTGCCCGGTCCCTGTTTCCCCGGTCCACAAAGACAGTCCCAGTCACTGTTGCTGCCAGCCCAAAGGGCAGCATGTACTGCAGACTCCGCTTGGCCAACGCCGTACACCGTGACGGCCAGATCTCCATCATACCTGCACAGGTGTCAAATAAAAGAACAAAGCACATAAACTTAAGTATGGAAAGATGACAAATACTGAAATAGACTGGAATCATAGAAAGAAGATTAGAATAAGAGGGGTGGAGGGGGATAGGGGCTATGTTTAGTTAATCTTAAATATCTAGTTAGTTGATACTTTCATTTGGTTTTAATCTGGTCAAACTCCAGGCCCTGTAATGAGTAAAGGTATACATTTCAATTGTCAGACTTTTTCAATGGTAATAGCAATTTGAGCTCCCTCCATATGGGACATTTTCTTTTCTTCTTTCTTTTTTTTTTTTTTTTTCGAATGGGATAATGCAGCAAAAGTGATGCCCCCTACCGACTAGCAGACAATGCCGAGTTCCTTCTGGTTTCCTTCATTCTACGACATTTGTTTGGTTGTGTTGTTTGTGTTGTTTGGGGGGGAAGGGAGGGGGAGGTGGTGATGGGGGGTATGGGTTTGACTAACGCAGTAAAGTGATGCCCCGCCTACCAACTTAGCAGACAGTGCCGAGTTCCTTCTGGTTTCCTTCATTCTATGACATTTGTTTGTTTGGTGGTGGTGTGGTGTGGTGTGGTGTGGTGTGTGTGGTGTGGTGTTGGTGTGGTGTGGTGTGTGGTGTGTGTGTGTGATGAGAGGGTATGGGATTGACTAATGCAGTAAAGTGATGCCCTGCCTACCAACTTAGCAGACAGTGCTGAGCTCCTTCTGATTTCCTGCCTTCTACAGCTGACTCAAGCAACCAAACGGATCTTTACAACACTAGAGGGAATGGAAGGGCTGGACTATGAGTCTAAGTTGGCATGGTCAGTTAATGCTTGGCAAAACAAAGACAGGTGGATGCTGAAACAAAGGGAACAAGACAGGTGGAGGAACAGTGAACTGAATCATGAGACTGCACCTACTGAGCAATCTCAGCCCTATATAGTAATGCCAAGTAAGGGAGAGAAAAAAAAACTGTGTTAGCCACAGAAAACTACTTTCTACACATTGTTAAGTCAAGAATGATACGGCAAAAATAGAGTAAAATCTGAATGCTGTTCTTTGTGATGCATCTGACAATAGGATAAAAGAAACCAGAAGCCACTCTGTGCGTCTGCTGAGGCAGTGTAATGGTTGGTAGGTGTCAACTGCTTCACCCACAGAACATTAGCTGCAAAGTGAGACGACTTCTTGTGGAAATCTAAACAAATCTTAAATGAATGTCAGCGAACCGCCGGAGCGACACGTGGACAAATCGAGTCACAAGACAAAACACAATGCGTTTCGACCTCTTAGGTCTTCTTCAGGCAAGACACAAACAAATAGACAATTGAAGAGACCAGGCTAAGTGACAAACTCGTTCATTTTCACTGTCCAATTTGTTTGTGTCTTGCCTGAAGAAGACCTAAGACTAAGAGGTCGAAATGCATTGTGTTGTGTCTTGTGACTCGTTTGTCCACCTTTCTCTTGGTGGTTCACTAACATTTATTTAAGATTCACAGAACATTAGTCAAACAGAGCTAGTCAAACTAGATTTCAAGTGTTTGACACAGTTCAGTTATAAGATGCCAAAATATCATTATATTGGGGGTAAAAATCGGAACAAGGAATTACAGATTCAAGCAAAATAAAAACATGACCACATGGAACTGTATGACATGTGTGTAATTGTGAATGTGTGTGTTTTTTCATGTGTTGTGTGTGTGTGTGCGTGTGCATGCGTGTGTGTGTGTGTGTCTGTGTGTGTGAGAGAGAGTGTGTATGAATGTGTGTGTGTGTGTGTGTGTGTGTGTGTGTGTGTGTGTGTGTGGTGTGTGTGTGTGTGAATGTTGTGTGTGTGTGTTGTGTGTGTGTGTGTGTGTGTGTTGTGTTGTGTGTGAATGTGTGTTGTGTGTGTGTGCTGTGTGTGGTGTATGTGTGTGTGTTGTGTGTATGAGTCTTGCAGTCTGTGTCTATGACATATTTTTTTTACTCATAACTGTTTTCACTTCTCATATTCCAGAAAAATTGAAATCGAGACATTGTAACCAATTCAGAACAATTCACAAGTTTGAATAAGTTTATAAGACGCATAAATAATCAATGGGAGGTACAAATCAACAAAATGTCAATTGGCCAACTTAACAAGAAAGGTTTAAAAATGACATTTTCCGTGGTAATTTGATTTGTGTTATTGTGTTGTTCTGTTATGAGTACTCGTGTAGTAGATAGTGTTTGTATTATGTATTTTGTTATATAGAAGTGATATGTTAGGTTCTTGTTGTGATGTTGGTTGTGTGTGGTTGTGTGGCTTGCTGTTGTTGTTTGGTGTGTGTGGTTGGTGATGTTTGTGTGGCTTGTTTCTGATGCTATGTGAGTGTGGCTAAATGAGGTGATGCTGTGAGGTGTGTGGGTGTGTAGTATGTCGTGCCATCTGTGTCGTGCATGTACCTATTTTTTCTTACTCAACTACACTGATTTTTAGTATCAAATTTCCGAAAATTGCACATTTGCCACGAGAACGTGATGAACCATATCTTCGACACGCTACAAGGAGATATTCAAGAAAGTAGACTAATACAACCTGAAGATCAAAACCCAGAAGACAACCAATGTGCCCCAATTGTGGGAATCCGTCTCACGTGTAGGAAAATATAGTTAAAACCGCTTTTCTCGTGGAGCACTTACTTTAAAAAGAGATCTGAAATGTATGTTATGAAAGAAAAATTCTCATATATATTTATTTTATATTTATATATAAGTAAATTATTATATATCTTATTTATAATATAATTATAATCAAAAGCGATGACCTCCGAAATCATGTATAATAGGGCTGAACTGAACCCTATTCATGATTCAAACCAAACACCTCTTTTTAGTTTTGATTTTCAAGAGGAAACCTCAACTCTTTTTTTTTTTTTTTCTGCTCATTCAATTATGCCACCTTCTTGTACTTTAATTTTACTGGGACTTTTTTTTGGGTCCTGAAATGATTCTTAAAAATTAAGACAAAAGAAATAATGGTAATATTACATTTCTGAAGTCTTTCTATTTCTTTTTTTCTCCTTTAAATGTGAGCTGAGAAAAAAATGAAATGAGTAAGGGGAAATGAATTTCAAGATAAACAGACAAGAGAAAAAAACAACAACTGACAGAATCACATTATACGAACTGTAGTAACTTGTTGATAAGTGTCTGCAATCCCCTCCATCTCAAACTCTTTCCTTCCCTCCTCCCCTCTTCCCCTGGGCCAACCCTCACAGCATACATAACCTTCCCACTTTCAAAATGTGGACTGATCATGGTCTATTCTTTCGAACAAAGTGCGAATTATCCAGTGTTTTACATATACATACATGTATGATAATTGATATAATGAATAAGCTTACAGTGCGAAAAATAACATGGGACAGGAGGGAAAGCAGAAGCAAGATGGGTCCAGACCCATCCAAAACCCCACATCACACATACATGCGTGCACACAACACACACACACACACACACACACACACACACATGCAAACAAATATACACACACACATGCACATGTGCACACACGCACACACACACACGCACCACACACACGCACGCACACACACACACACACACACCAGAGGATCTGATAGCATCTCATTCTCAGCACACTCCTGAATATGTATCTTCAGCTAATCATTATAAGCAATGTGTGTATAATGCCTTGCATGCCCTTAATCCTCAATCCACTGATCATTTGATGAACATACTTCATTTGTAAAACAAGGACAATTTCAGCCACATCAAATGCCCCCCAGCCCTCCCCTTCCCATGCTTAACGTTTTAGTCACTGTGGACCTCTAAGAAAACAGAACATACAAATAATATGCATACACAAAAGTGATGACACTTATCTGACAGCGTACATGCATACATACTACATTCAGAGTATGAAGTTCTGCAGTACATAGCTATAGTTATCCACATATACATTAGCATGATGAATGTCAGATGGTTAGTAAATTTGCAGAAGGTCTCATCTGGTTACACTTACTTGTTTTCAAATAATCGATGATGGCTGAGCTGACGTCACAATAAAACTGAAATGGCTGAATGAATATCTGGGTTTTAGAAGAAGAAGAAGAAGAGAGAGAGAGAGAGAGAGAGAGAGAGAGAGAGAGAGAGAGAGAGAGAGAGAGAGAGAGAGAGAGAGAGAGAGAGAGAGAGAAGAAGACAGACAGACAGAGTGACACAAAGACAGCGGGACTGAAAATAAAGACACATTATAGAAAGACAGAGAGATAAGGGGGGGGGGGGGGGGGAACAGAGACACAGAAAGAGAGAAACAGAGAAAGAGAGAGACAGAGACAGAAAAAGAGACAGAGAGAGAACTAAACATAACAAGAGTACCAAATAAACAGAAGGAAGTAAAAAAAAAAAAAAAAGGCATCAGATCACTGTTTATTCCTTTACCCATGAAATCCAAAGAAGACTGATGGTTGGCTACCAGCACGTATGGCTCTTCCCCAGCCAGATTTTCCTTCCCACGTACTTCCATGTCAATGCCAAACATATGGCGGATTTCACTCCCGATCATTACAACATAACTGTTAAAAAGAAAAAGTGGGGGAAAAAGAAAATTACGCAAAAGGTTAATTAAGGAACCGAAAGAACGATACAAAAAAAATATATATACAGGGCAGTTAACTTAAGAAGACAATTTGAATCTGTCCACTGGTGTCAATGTTCTAAGCCTTCATCAGTAATCTACAGATTTTGCCAGCCTGTGCTGAAAAGGAAACCAGTACCAGCAACAGCAACAACAACAGCAACAACAAAAAGACATTACTAAGTCAAGAGAGAAAGCTGCTATTCACAGACACTTATCCACATGAGCATATGAATGCCAGATGGCTCAACACTTTCCTGACATTGCCACTGTGTACATAAGATAAGATAAGATAATGTTGCTTATAGCCCAGCCGACCGCAGAGGGCCACATCAGGGCTGTCACCACGTTAAAATCAACTCACCAGTCATTTGAAAAAAAAAAAAAAAAAAAAAAAAAAAAAAACCCAACTTTCACACATCGCATTAAATGACATCGTCTAGAAACGCACCAGAAATTGCATTAAAAATCTTTCTTCCGTAAAATCTTAAATCAGATGAAAAATGTTAATCTCTTTCAAAAACCCAAGGATCACATCAGGCGGGACATCCCTGAACAGGATCTTCATGGACTCCGCTGTAAAATGTTTGTGTCTCACATCGTGCAAGTCCCAACACTCTAAAAGAACATGTTTCATTGTGAGTGGCGCATGACATGGAATACACCACGGAGCTTCTTCACTCTTTAAAAGATAGGAATGGGTAAAATACGAATGGCCGGTGTGCAGCCGGCACAGAACCGTTTCCTCTTTACGACCACCGACGTAGATGGGAGGAAGTCCTTAAGGGTTGGACGGATCTGAAAGAGTTTGTTATTCGTCTGTGTGTTCCAATCCTCCTGCCAGAGGTCTCTCACATAATCGTTAATTTTGGGTTTCACATCTGAGCAGGGGATATAAATGTTGGACAGTTTCTCTCTTGTGGCGTTCTTGGCTAAACGATCAACCATTTCGTTCCCGCCGATGCCAACATGACCAGGAACCCAAGCAAGAGTAATGTTGTAACCGTCCGCCTTCAACTTGCTAAAAAGTTACTGTGTACATATGACCGACATAACTTAACCCACAGACTGAGGTAGACAGAGAGAGATGCAGGGACTGGCAACAATGTGATGGCAGCCATCTCAACTGCAACAATATCACATTCATCGGGATGGGGTTTGAAGGAGAAGTGGGGTGCAGGTTGGTTAAGTGGACAGGGCAAAGGAGGAAGGAGAGGGGGTACTTATAAACCTGATGTCATCTGGTGTCATGTCAAAATCGAACAAGACTACTGCTGAAAGAACAACTTGTTCCTACAAGCTTTTGCTGAGAGCCCTGACGTAAAACTCAACTACTCTATTTCTTATTAGTCAGAATCAAACTGTTGATTGCTGCCAGTAGTTTGATTTCTTTCAGTGCTGTAACATAACCTTCTTAAAATGGTATTTTATTGCATGTGGCCAGTTCATCCACATACTGTTCATGATACTGTGGTGACACTGAAATGAACTAAACTTATTTGGGGAGTACAAACCTATGAGGATTATGACTGCACTGAAATACCTCTTCTCTGTGTGTCACAAAGGAAAACATTTGATTTAGAAAACAACAATAACAATAACAAGGTTTTAAAACAGTCTGAAACTGCCTACTAAGGGTTCGCAAGCCAGACCTTCTAACTAAGATGACTTAAGATTGGTGGGTTTTTCCACAGTCTGATAGTTGATGGGAAAATGTCTGCAGATACACATTATTCCATGTTGAACCTACAGCTGAGTGCCTTTTTTGAGACTGTGACTGAAGCCAAAAGAAAGTGAAATGCTAATATGTTTGGGTGGTTTTCTTTTTCTCTTTCTCCAACAGTCAATTCTGTTGAGTGTCAGTGGGTGCGTGTATGTGCTTGTAAGTTGCACACACACACACACACACACAAACATATGCATGTATATGCATACATGTGTATGGTATGTATACATGAAATCAGTTTAGATCTCTGCATAATTTCATTTCAATTCATTATCCTGTTTGGCCATTTCAAGAGTAGTACAACTGTGTATTCAACTAGAGTTCTACAAAGTTAAACTTTAATTTGATGTATGAATTTTAACATTAGAAATACAACTCTAAATTGATTTTTTTATAAATTTTTTAAAAAGAAAAAAACTGACCCAGCTATCCCAAGAAACCTATCCTCAAGAAGTAATAAATTGGGAAAAGCAGGGTGACTAACCATGCTTGAGGACTGAAGACACAAAGCTGTGAGATCAAGTCAGTCCACTTCCCAGGCAACAGAATCACTGAGAAAAAAGAACTAGGAAGGCAGAGAAATAACAGGACCTATGCAAACCAACAGACATGACTGGGATCAACAGAAATGATGTGGTCAAAGGGAAAGGGGAAAGCTAAGACAGACATAGTAATTAAAGAAATGAAGAAAGAGGAAGGTGATACCAGAAGGATACAGATCCAACTAGGCCAAAAAAGGCACTTAACAACAGGGGAAAACACTCTCCAAAGAACTTAAGAAGTATCAGCTGGAATTGCATATGACTAGATGGCAGACTCTCAAGATTGGCTTCATCCCAAAATGTCTGCCTTCTCTTGAATTCAAACCTGATGAAATGAGAAGAACCGGATGACATTATGTGCCCCCTCTGTCAGGGTAAACATGCAATGGAATATCCTGAGTTCATGCAAAGTAGTCCTAACCCAGGGAAGGTACAAATGGGTACACAACTATGTGCTTAAAGAGGTTTGTGGTCAACCTGCCAGACAAGACACTACACCAGAAGCAGCTCCAGCAATGACATTCCTAACAGGAGAAGGCTACAGATCATGCTCTGAAACAGCTGTGATATCAAGAACATGGAAATGGAGTTTACTGGAAGGTAAAGATGACTGGGAGTGCACAGCAGACCTTCCAGAATGTAAAAAAAAAAAACATCCAGAATTGATCAGATCAGTGACAACAGACCAGATTCATCATTCAGAGGGGATAGAGAGAGGGTGCTGCTGATAAAAAGTTGCTGACCATTGGTGGCACTGTTTTTCTCAACACTCCAGATAGAAACATCTGGCAAAGTCTCTAACACCAATACTGTTATAAGTCAATCACTACTAATGTAATACAGTTAAATATAAAACATACATCACAACATGACATTTTAACTGTTGACAAAATTGTGTACATGTGCGAGAGAGAGAGAGAGAGAGAAGAGAGAGAGAGAGAGAGAGAGAGAGAGAGTGTGTGTGTCTGTGTGTGCGTGCGTGTGTGTGTGTGTGTGTGTGTGTGTGGTGTGTGTGGTGCGCACATTTTTCATTTTCAAAAATGTTTGCCAAACAAATCAAAACTAGAAAAAATGGTTGCTAACACTCCATACAAATAATTAATGAATGTTAGACATGATTTATAGACCTGAAAAAGGAATCATTCTAAATGTTTACTCAATGATTGAATCAATACAACATGGGTTTATTCTTCAGATATCTTTAATGTGTTCGAACTGAAGTTCATTTAAGTTTATATGTCATCAATCACATCAATCATAATCGAATTCTGTTGGCAAGCATTCTTACTGCCACTGTGAGAGTGCTCAGTGTCACTGAGATTGTGTAAGTTAAACAATCGATTATCAGTGACAAATAAATGAAACTGAAAGGACTTGCGGCTAATTTTTTTGATCAACCAACGTGAACGACTGATCGTTGTAAAAAGACGAGAGAAGATGTCAAAGACAGCTGACAAAATATATCACAAAACGATACAAACGTTGCAGGATATCTATATGTGCAGCAATGTTCGTAAAGAAGAGGTTTAATCACTAGTATCGGAACTTGTGTTAGTGTGTAAACCACAGTGTCACCATCACCCCGATTGTGTCATTCTCGATTCAGGATCTGGAACAACTTACCGATAATTTTCAACGTCTCCTGGCGCCACAAAGAGAGCACGATCACAAAAACAGCTGACACGTTTACAACAAAATAGTATAAACATATTTTTGCATAATATCTAAATGTGCTACTCAGTTCATAAAGAAGAGGCAAAATCAAGAGTACGGCTACGAGATACCACTGGACGTCAAGCGCCATGTTTGTTTTTGTGTGCCACAGCGATGCACAGGGGTCAAAGGCTATTTTATGTGACTTTTAACCATAATCATACCAACGAACAATAATAGTTACAAAGAAGCCTACAATGATTTTTGTTTAGCTTTTTAAAAATTTATTTTATTTATTTTTTTTTTTAAAGACCCTTTAGCCAACCTAAACCACGGGTTTCGTAGAGGATTTTCATGTGAGACGCAGCTGGTCACCACACTACATGATCTGTCAGAGCTTTGACAAGAATGTTCAGACCGACATAGCAATCCTAGATTTTTCAAAGGCCTTTGACACGGTCCCACATTCGAAGCTCTTGGAGAAGCTGGGAAGCTACGGCATCAGAGGCCCACTCTATCACCGGTTCACCACTTTCCTCACCCAGCGGAGTATGAAAGTGGTGGTAGATGGAAAGTCCTCTTCTTCTTCTTCTTCCTAAAACACTGGTTCACTCAAAAACGAGTAGGTCACCAGCGCGCATGTTAAAAAGTAAAATAAAATAACATAAAATACTGCGACTCAGTCTGTTGGCCCTGGAGCAAATTTGGCAACAAGGGGTCGCACTCGATATTCAAGAAGTTAAAAGCAATGGCCAGGTTCAGGCCAAGGTAACCATAAAATATCTGGGAAGTTAAAATAGAAAATCGTCAATATGCAGATCTCAAAACTGTCGTATCAATTCGCTTTTTTAAATGAGACTGCATTTGTGGCAATCTTGATGGCACCCGGCAGTGAGTTCCACAGCCGTACAGAACTAGGATAAAATGAATGTAAGTGGCTGTCAATATTTAATGCAGGTATGGTATAACATTGACCGCCACTCCTGGTGCTACTTTTATTCAATACTAGTTGTTCCATTGGAATATCAATTAGATTAGCTCTGCCTTTGAAGAAGATGTTAAGTTTGATTAAAGCTCTTCTTTCTTCTAAGGGTTTCCATTCTAATTTCTTCCTGTTCTTCCTAGTATTCCCCTTTTCTCGGATGTGGTTCCCTGTTACGAACGTGTTGCTCTCTTCTGAATCTTTTCGAGGTTATCAATGTCCTTTAGATGGCAAGGATCCCAGACTGTGCAACCATATTCCAGTACTGGTCTAACTACTGTTTTGTAGCAGTCGTCTTTAACCTTTTGGGGCAGTCATTGATATTCCTGTATAAGAAAGCTAAGATGTTATTTGCTTTCTTACACACTAAATTGTAATGTTCTTTCCATTTGAGACGACTATCTATAATCACGCCTAATATTTTGCAGCATTGGTTTCTTTCAGAATAGTATTATGAATAGAATATTCTGATCTAGTTGATAAGCGTTTATTACATATACGCAACACTTGACACTTTTGGGGATGAAATTCCATTTTCCAAGTTCTTTCCCACTCTTGTAAAGCGTTTAGATCTTCTTGTAGAATGCGTGTATCATTCTTGCTTCTGATTGTTCTATATACTAAGCTGTCATCTGCAAAAAGCCTTATAGTAGTTCCAGGAGAGAGATTTCTACGTATGTCATTTATATAAATTAAGAAAAACAAGGGCCCCAGAACAGTTCCCCGTGGTACACCCGACAAGACTGGTTTACAATGGGATGACGACCCTTCCACAACAATTTTCTGCGTTCTCCCAACGAGGAATGATCTAGCCCATTTTAGCAAAGAACCGCCAATGCCGATGTGTTCTAATTTAAGCAGCAGGCCCTCATGGTCAACCTTATCAAAGGCTTTAGAAAAGTCTAATAATAAAATTGCATCTATTTGCTGTCTGTTGTTAAGACAGTTATAAAATCATTGAGCGTTGTTATAAGTTGAGTCTCACAACTCTTTCGCTGTCTAAAACCATGCTGGGCCTTATTTAAGAAGTCATATTTGTTAAGATGGTCTATTATGCTACTATATATTACGTGTTCAAGTAGTTTTGCTGATATGGATGTAAGAGATACAGGTCTATAGTTCTCTGCTTTTCTTTTGTCACCCTTTTTGAACAAAGGAACAATGCTCGCATCTCGCCACTCATCAGGTATTACTCCCTGGTCCAGTGAAGCTTGGTAAAGTAGTACCTCACTCAATTCATTGGCACATAATTTTAAGAGCTTGCCAGAAACGCCATCAGGACCAGTAGCTTTGTTTTCATTGATGTTGGTCAGTAACTTAAATACTCCTGCTTTGTTTACTTTGATGTTTTGCATTTCAGGGAGTTTATCATCATCCTTTAGTCTAACGTTAAGTAAAGGCTTGGGATTTGAGAAAACCGAAACAAAACTGCTTGTTTAGTAAATTTGCTTTCCCTTCAGAGTCCTGTATTAGGTTATTCTGGTTGTTTCTAAGGTCTGGAATCCCAATGTTGTCCTGTCTCTTACTCCTTATGTAAGACCATAATTTCCTGTTTTGATGATCACCTTCTGAAATCATCGAATTAACATAATTGGAGTGAGCAAGCCTACATTCTCTCTGACACCTTCTCTTAATATGTTTATACCTAATCAGTAATCTTTCTGAATTAGGGTGTAGTTTCAATTTCTTAAAGAAACGATGTTTCCTTCTCAACAAACGTTTAGTTCTTGTATTAATCTATGGCTGGTGGTTCTTGCTTGAAGTTATTTTAGTAGGTATGTTGTCATCCATAATAAATTCCAAGTTAGTTTTATAACACTTCCAAAGGTCATTGACATTATCTTTAACACTATGAGACCTAAAAAAAAAAAAAGACGACTGAAATCATGAGTATCCCTGCGTAATTTTGGTAAGTCTGCTTGGTTCCAGAGTCTGATGGTACGTTTAGAGGGTCTTCTTCGAAAGTTGCTCTCTAAGAGAATTATATCATGATCACCCAGGCCTGCAATTAATTCCTGATTGCCTAAAGCGCCTGGACAATTGGTAAAAAATAAATCCAGGAATGCCTTACCACGTGTTGGTATTTCAACTGACTGCACTAATCCAAGGTCTTTGGTGGTATCAAAAAACTGAAAATTAATGTTTTTATTGTATTGATTACCAAGTATGGCATCTTCACGCCAATTAGTATCTGGTAAGTTGAAGTCTCCACCAATCCATAATATTGCCTTCCTATTGGCCAAAACAATGTCAGAAATGTCTCTGCAAATAGACGAACATACGTTTTCATCTGAGTCTGGAGGTCTGTATACTGATCCAACAATGACAGGTCTCTTATTCTTAAAATTAATCCTACAAAATAAACTTTCACTATTTTTGCCTTGATATAAAAACTCACTGGCTAAGTTCTTCCTTATGGCAATCAGGACTCTCCCACCTCTTTTTCCAAGTCTGTCCTTTCTATAAATATCAAAATCCTCCATTAGAAGTTCACTGCTGGATGTTCCAGTTTCTAGCTAAGTTTCTGTTCCAATTACAACATCAATGTTTCTTTTTAGTGACTAAATTACTGAGTTCTTCCTTTTTCTTCATAAGTGATTGAAAGTTTACGACTATACATTTAAGTTTATCTTTTTCTATTAATGATTTGGAGTTCGGTTGCACTTTACGATTTGGGATTTTATCAGTTTTAGAATCAGGGGTGGATGCAAACTTAGGACAAAATTTCAAGTTTTCTTTTGGGATCGGTCTGGTGAGATGGGGTCAAAACGGTTGCTTTCTGAGCTGCAGTCTTCAATAGAATCTTCAAAAAGTCTCGAACTAAGAGCTTGAAGGTACACTACTTGGCCCCCTACTATTCTTATGCCACATCAATGACCTACCTGCCTCCGTTTCATCTCAAGTCAGGCTTTTTGCAGACGACTGCCTTCTGTATCGAGAAATTAAGACTCAGGCAGACCACATCGACTTGCAAGATGACTTGAAAAAAAACTAGAAACCTGGGCTAGAGAATGGGGCATGAGATTCAATGCAAGAAATGTTACATCATGAGCGTGCGACACAGATCACCTTTCTTCTACCAGCTGGACAACCACATCCTACAGCAAGTGGACTCTTACCCCTATCTTGGAGTTGAAATAAGCGAAAACCTGTCTTGGTCCGCTCACATAGACAAGATCGCGAAGAAAGCAAGCACCAGCCTGGTATGCTTCGTAGGAATCTACGCTTTTGTTCTGAAGCCTGCCGCAAAACAGCGTGTGTCTCTCTTGTCAGGTCCCTTCTAGAGTACAGCTCCACTGTCTGGGACCCATATACGCAAGGCGAAATTGATAGGATAGAAGGCATCCAACGAAGAGCAGCCAGATACATAAAGCGTGATTACCGGTCCCGAAACCCAGGCTGTGTCACAGCTATGCTACAGGACATTGGCTTCCCTTCGCTGCAGGAAAGAAGACGACAACACCGGCTCACCTTCTTATTTAAGATCATCGAAGGACATCTTCCTGGCATACAGGCGGATAAATACCCGACGCCTGTCCAAAACAAAAGACTTATAAGACCCACAAGAGCGGAAGATCAAGAAAGGAAAAAAACCACAGTGGAGCAATATGCAAGGAATCACCAGCGCTGCTTTAGCATCCAGAATACTGCAACACTTGTCTTCAAGAACAGCTTTTTCCCCACGAACCATCAGGGAATGGAACAACTTAGACAACAGTGTTGTTTCTGCAGGGACTGTGGATGAATTCAAGAACGTCCTCCAACAGCACCCCCCCCCCCCCCTCTCCCACAAGAGAAATAAACAAACACCTCCCAGCCCCCTCCCCCCTTCCCCCACCTCCCCCTCTTCCTCCTCCCCCCCCCCCCCTCCCTTCCCTTCTTTCCTTTTCCACGACTGCTGCAGAGGCCTGGCATCATGTCAGTGCACGCCGAACGTGCGCTGGCTGGTCAGACCATCAAACGTAGATTTTCTTCTTCTTTTTTTCTTCTTTTTTTGTGTGTGTGTGCTCTCCCCAAGTTCTTCCGTCGATGTTATCCCGCAATGTGGCCCTATCGACCATACTTCAAGATCAAGATCAATATCTAATGCATTATACCGATGTTTGAGAGAATATCTACCGGTTTCTCCATAAACCAGTTTACTCGAGGCGTGCAGGGAACATTCAGAAATCTTTTTAAGGTGACTGAGTGCGCAGTTTCTATCATTTCACTTTCTCAACGCCCAACTTCGGCGGCGTAAGTCAGGATTTGTTTGAATCACAGAGAGAGAGAGAGAGAGAGAGAGAGAGAGAGAGAGAGAGAGAGAGAGAGAGAGAGAGAGGAGAGAGAGAGAGAGAGAGAGAGAGAGAGAGAGAGAGAAGAGAGATGATGATGATGATGATGATGATCTTTATTTCCAAGGGTAACAGATAAGCAAAACATCCTTTTTTTTTTAATCTGGCCCTTGCCCCGCTAAGGGACTAACTAAGAATGACTAGCAACTAAAACTGACAAAACTTTTTAACAAACACACCTACCTTCACAAATGCATTAAAAAGTTGAAGAGTTGTTCCTCCATTAACATTGAGGCGTAGACGAATTTAAGTTAAAAAGAGAGAGAAAAGAGAGAGAGAGAAAAGAGAGAGAGAGAGAGAGGAGAGAGAGAGAGAAATATGTCTTGTCTAAATCGTATTACTCAATTTGTTTTCATTTTCTACACACGGCAGTTATGAGAAAAAAAGGCACTTGCCTTGGACGTGGAAAATAATGGATGGAACAACCAAGAACAACCTGAATGCCATTTAGCAGAACTCAAAGAAACGAAGGAATGTGGAAAGTATCCAATCACTTTAAACACCTCTACCAAATAGCCATTGTTTCCAGAGCTTTAGGACACTGCCGAGAAAAGCAGAAATTCAGAAGCAGGTTGGAAACCTTGACACAAAAACAGATATCTACGCTGACGGTTCCGTCACCAAAGGTCAGTCAGGATGGAGATACAAAGTGAAGCAAAATGGCCGAACTATCTAGGAAGACAACGGTGCATACAGTTTAACAACTTCAAGTCTGATAGTCTGGCAGAAACCTATTTAACCTATTTTTGTCGTCCACACAATTGTTCTCGGCGGTTTTGGGTAGTTTGGGGCATATAGATCAAATATCCGACTGATGCCACTCTGGCATCATTGAGCATTTTTCACAAAAATTAAATAAAGAAAAATTAAAATGTATGATCTGTCCTTTTAGCCCACGCGGAATACCGTAGTTTTCACTGACTGCGGTACCAGAAACCAGTACGATTTGCCTCACTATTTCACTCTACATACAGCTGTTATTTCTTCGTTAAATCAATTTCCGTTGTTAAGTTATAAATCAGTTTATTCTGATAATAATCCATAACCACAGAGGATATAATTTGCGCTTGAATATCTTACTTTTCCAAAATGTACCACGGGGCCAGAACTGACCGAGAACAAATTCGGGTGTGACGTCAACTCCGCCACAAAGTGCAGCAAGTTTCCAACTTTTGAACGGATTCTTTAAATGGTAAGTACTCTTATACATTACACACAGACGATTAATTTGCTTATCGTGCATGATATGATAATATATATATATATATTATTTCTTCATTTGTTTGGTATTATTATTATTGTACACTTTTGTCCCATTAACATATAAATAAATTTATCACGCAATATTCTTATCTACATTTAAATCTACTTGCATTTTACAATTATTTTTCTCTACATGTCAAAGCGGAACTATATTAGACCTATGTTGAAATTCAGCACCGTTCTCCATGTCACCGAGTCTCAGGGTAAGCAGACCGCCGAGTTAAAAAAAAAAAAATGTATGGTAACAGCATAGGCGTCAAAAGTTGATGTTCGTCTGTCGAAATTTTTCAGTTCTGGAGCAGAACAGGAGTACGAACAGCTCGGAAAATCGGCCCAAAACACGCAGAGTATAGCAGTCGCAGAGGTATGTGCATGCGTGTGTGTGTGTGCGCGCGCGCGCGCCTGTATGTGTCACGCGCATGCTTGTGTGTGTGTGTGTGTGTGTGTGTGCGTGCGCGCGCGCGCGCGGTGTGTGTGTGTGTGTGTGTGTTGTGTGTGTGTGTGTGTGTGTGTGTGTGTATTTAGTTGAAAAACACTGTTATATTTTTTCATACAATGACACGAGAAACGTATGCAATATTTACTGATAGAAACCATAATCTTTCCATATTATGTCATTAATTGTGCGCATGTCCGTATATATTTGTTGTTTGAAGGTAAGATCTGATGGCACAAAACTGTGTGTAAATGTTTTTGTGTGTGTGAGAGTGGCTTTGTGTGTCTGTGTGTGCATGCGTGTGTAATAGAGTATACTAATGAGTGTTTGTGTGTGTGGGGTGTGTGTGTGTGTGTGTGTGTGTGTGTGTGTGTGTGTGTGTGTGTTGTGTGTGTGTGTGTGTGCGCGCGTGTGCGCACGCATTAAAGAATATGCTTTCTCTCTCTCTCTCTTTTCAGGTCCAGATGGAGGTGTGTTTTTTCCAACAACACTTGAGTTCACTCCAGTGCAAACAATCTACATATGTTCCAACCACCAAATGCGGCGTGGACAGAATCACCAAAATCATCCAGTCAAGCAAAAAAAGGGGAAGACACTATTCACACAACACTGGAGCAGATGGTTTCGTCTTCTGAAGCTACTTTCATATACTGTCACCGCAACTGTGTATCCACTTACACATCTTCAGTTCACATACAGCGCCATCTGAAACGCAAAAATGCAACTGTCCAAATTTCAAAGCAACCATCTCCGGCGAAAAAAGTCAGAAGGTCACAGGCTCAATCCTTTGATTTTCACAAACACTACATATTTTGTGGAGATGAATGCGTGGTTAAAAGAGACCCCAAAAATCCAAGCAGATTCAGGAATGCATTTGAATGCAGAACCGCAGATAGAGGAGCTTCCGGGGACTTCAAAGAGGTTCTGGTGTGTGTTAAAAAAGAAATGACAAATGGGCACAAGAAGTGCATGCTCGCCTGCAGGGTGCTGTAAGCGACCTACATGCTGCTGAAGGACGATACCACAATGACTGCAGAATCAAGTTTATGGCACCCAAATCTGTGGATGCTGCAAACAACATCGGGTAGCAAACCAAAAAGCCGATGATGCGTTGTGTAGAGTCATTGAACATCTTGAAACAAACAAGACATCTCTGTTCACATCTGTTGGTATACAGGACGAATATACACAACACGGAGGAACAAGTCTATCCAGAATGCAACTCCAACAGCAGTTACTTGATTACTCCAGAGATGACCTAATTATTCTGTCTTCAAAAGGACTTGCCAACATCCTCGTATTTCGTGAGAAAGCTAAAAGACTTGTCAGTCTAGTTGAAGAAGAGGAGAGGATGTATCCATAGGAAGAGTGGCGACGATTGTTGCACAAGAAAGCAAAGATTCCGTTTCTTGCAAACAAACCTACAAAACCAGAATTGACATTGAGACAATCACCAGCAGTGTTAGTCCAACACTGATGTCCCTCTTATCTAAGATATCTGACAAACTGAACCAGACACTACCAGCTATTCTGATTGGCAACATGATCACCTCGCTCATCACACCCCTTTACAGGTTGCTCTTGGTGTGCTTGTGAGACAAAAACAACTACTGCAAACCATGTATGACTTTGGAGTGACGTGTTCATACGATGAAGTTACAAGATTCAGAGCATCAGCAGCAGCGCACACTGAACTTGAAAGTGACGTGAAAACAATAATGGATGCAGACAACGGTCTTGTGCAGGCAGTTGCTGACAATTTTGATGCCAACATATCTTCACAAAATGGCCTCAAGTCTACACATGCACTTGCTCTTTTGCTTACCCAAAGCCAGCCAAGCATCACAGAATCAACGAGCTATCCAGAAGAAATCAAAAGAAAAAGCAAATTCCAGTTTCATCTACAACAAGAGTCCACGTCCTACAAAGAACCAAAGAAACCTGCCATGCCCCCAACAGGATCCCAACCCTCCAGATATGTGCCCCACAGAGTTTGGGTGGTACAAAACAGACTCGACCCTTCTGCCTGTTAGACAACCCCCTGGCGTTGAAGCTGCTCCTGCAGAAGTGCTGAAAATGTTGAAATTTTGGCTGCAGCACAGATGAGCCATGTCAACAGCACGATGTGGATGTGCCACAGCACAGATGACTTGCACTGTCTTCTGCAAGTGTTACTGCCAGAACCCGTGGACCAAGCGTGCTTATGTTCAAGACAGAGAAGGCATTGATGAAGAAGAGGAATAATATGACACAGAATGTGCAGTGTAACTGATTTGTTCTTGGATCCAGATACGGACTTACATGTGTCAGTCATAATACATGATTCTACTTGAGTACTTTCTGTAATGTTGTGGGACCCGATAAAACAAATCTCTGATTATGATTTTGTGCACAATGTGTCATCCTCCTGTAGACATTTCAATCACCAGCTTTTCCACTGGCTGTAGAAGGGATTTCACTGCTTGAGATTTTGGGCGTTACAGCGTAAGTCAACAGCATGAATATTGCTTGTGTAAATGTTTGCAACGCATGTGCGTGTACACTCGCACGCACACACACATTAATATAAAACCACACACACACACCACGCACACCACACACACACACACACACACACACAGAGGCAACTACACACACACAAATGCACTTTTATTTATACTGTTTCTATGATTCAGTTCTCTCTCTCTGTCTGTGTGCTCTCTATTTCTTTATCTCTTTTTAATTCTTTTTTTTCTAATTCCACTAATCCTCGATGTGCATGAAACATTAAAAAAAAAACTCCTTTGATAACCATATAAATCCCATATCTTATATATTCCAATTCTAACTCAGGAATCATTCAGATAATACAGTGTTCATTTTTATCAGAAACGCGGTGATTGTGTGAACCTGCGGAGTCACATTTCAAAGTTATGTTGGCCATCTTGGCAGCACTTGTGGATACGAGAATCATATATTATGCTCATAATTATGCTGTAACTACATACTGTGCATATGTGTTATATGAAACAAAACTAATGTTTGAACTGGTCTTTAAAACGCATGTTCTATGGGATGTGGGTCATTTCATTTAATGATTCATACTTGAGCGCCATAATTGGCGGCCATCTTGGATTCATAAACATATATTTAACAGTATAGAAACGTTTTATACTGTCAAGTAACCTCTAAGTGTCATTTTAATAGCAAATTGTTTAAAAGAAACAGCACTATTTGGGACATGGGGAAATTTTTAAAGATTTTTTTTAATTTGACGGCCGCCATCTTGGCGGCCATATTGAATTTCTCAAAATGCTCAACATTGGTGAGGTGGCATCAGTTGATATGTTATCTATAAGCATCAAGCAGCTCAAAAACACTTAAATCAATTATGTGTCCCAAAATTTTAGGTTAGGCTAAATATCATCACTTGGCAACCGGACTATGACAATGGAGGTAGACGCAGTGACACAAGCACTCCATTGGCTCTCATCCACAGAGCAATTAAAACTAAAACAAGCCATGCCAATGCCTGACTCCATGAACCTACTTTAAAAAATGGAGCGTGGAATGTGAAGCCTTGCTTGGCATGAAGTAACGTGCAGTCTTCCGTTGGAGAGTGTCAACCTCGGGGTATGTCAGCGGAGGAAGGACTAGCGCACAGCCCAAACACACTCACAGCTTGCTTACAATCTCATTCATATATCATGCATTCGTCACATCAAACCACTAGTAAAGTCTATAACTTTACTACACATAATCATGGAAGAAAACATCAATGCGCATGGAGTCAAACAACATAAAACATTCTCTCTTTTCTTGAACTCACAAAACCATTTATCTAAATCATCATAACTAACCCGGTATAAATAGATTTTTCACTTTACCTGCCAGGGGATCTTAAACTATTTACGAATCACTGTCTTTCCTTTTCTTCTTTTTTTCTTTCTTTCTTTTCACTGTCACTTTCACAAACACCAGTCACGACACAACTGCTGGCACTGGTCAGGTGGACCGCTGGCACTGGTCAGGTTGGACTGCTGGCACTGGTCAGGTTAGACCGCTGGCGTTCGTCAGGTTGGACTGCTGATGAAAGTGGCGCTGCCAGTATAGGTCGAACCCCGGTTCAGATTGAACAGTGACTACCAGACATCGATCTGTTCTCCTTTCTTCTTCCTGCATTAACGCATTGCACTCTCCCTCTCTCTCTCTAGTCTGCTCTATCAAATGGACATGGTTGCTTTTCTTTTCTTTTTTCCTTTTTCTTTTTTTTTTTCTCTTCATCAGTTAGCAACTCTCTCTCTCAACATCTCTCCTTAGTCCTTCCTCTGCAGACTCTATCTGGTGCTAATGCTTCAACTCGGTTCTCTTCACTCCTCCTCTCATCTCTCTGCTTTCTCTCGTGCAGAGCCTACACCCAGAACCTCTTCCTCTCTCTCCGTTTTTCGTTCTCTCTTCTCTCACTCCCCTCACTTTCTTATTCTCATCCTATGTGTCAAAAGGGTGAGTACCATTGGTCAGTATTTTTCCCGCCTTGTACCGAGGTTACCTCCCCTCTAATTCCATTGGACATTCAAATCGTCAAAGTCACATCTACCGGCCTTGCTCTCTGTGGTGGTCAATGGGTCATTTAATTAATTAGCTTGATTTCACCCCCACCACACAATACCTTCCCCCTTCCTACTTCAACCGGCGACGTCTGGCTTAACTGTGGGTGCTGGTCTTGCAAATTAGCCGCATCAGTCTGACCCAGATGCCGAGATCCGTCTGGCCAGACCTATTGAGACGTCGGTCAAGCCACTCAGTCTGTCTGCGAACAGTGCTGTCTCCGTGAGGACTAAAAATAGCCTCTTCGCTGTGCCTAATTGGCTGACGCGACACATGAAGTCGTCTGCCTGGAACCAGGATGTTTGAGTTTGGACTTATGTCCAATTGAACTGGCTGGCGACTGACCACGAATTCGGTTTTTCTATTTTTGTCCATGACAGAGAGACTCGCGTAGATAGATAGATAGATAGATAGATAGATAGATAGATAGATAGATAGATAGATAGATAGATGGATAGTGTATTTTATTCAAGTGTATTTGTTCTTGAATTCTACACATGAAGGAGGCACTTCAACTCCTGCCACCCTAGACACTGTCTGAGAGGCATCCCCTACGGACAGACTATCCGCCTGCGAAGAATCTGTTGTAAAGATGATGTGTTCCTGAAACGATGCAGAGAGCTGAGAACCCACCTACATAACCGTGGCTATCCATTAGCTCTGGTGGAATCTGCCATCAACAAGGCACAGACACTTCCCAGGAAGGATGCACTCCAGTACCAACGGAGGAACCATCAGTCAGACAGGGTGCCATTTGTTATCCGCCATAACCCTTCCAACCCTCCTCTGGCCTCTTGGCTGAAGGAAAAAATGACGGAGCTCCACAGAAGTAGACGCATGAAGAGAGCCGTTCCCAAACCTCCCACTGTTGGTGAGCGTAACTTTCGCAATCTGAGGAACCTTCTGGTACCCAGCAAACCACCAGCAGTGTAACATCAAGCGTCTGCTACAGATTCATTGGTACCAGGTTGCTTCAAATGCACAGCGAAACGATGTGTTCTGTGCAAGGAACACCTGGAGGAAACGACCTCGTTCAAGAGTGTTCGCACGGGTCACCAGTTCCAAATAAGGGACTCAGCTACATGTAAAAGTACCAACCTAGTGTACCTGATCAACTGTGGACATTGCCAGGATGTACAGTATGTTGGTGAGACGGGAAACACCCTACACACACGCTTCAGTGGTCATCGCTCCGACATCATCAGAAAGCAAGATACACCCGTGGCACGCCATTTCTGTGGACCTGGACACCAGCTGTCAGATTTGAAATGTGTGATCGAACTCATAAAGACCACAGATGTACAGAAAAGAAAAGACAGAGAGAGGATGTGGAGACACAAGTTGAAGACCAACTACCCTTTTGGTCTCAGTGTGTGGGATTAGTTGGTTTCACGTGAACAATCTGCCCTGGGAACTTTGCCCTTCGCTGAACCAAGACTTCACCCAGGCATCACTATTTATCATACAGTAATGAGGGGGTGAGGGTAGGGGATTAATGACGTAAAAAACACACATTACGTCAACTAGTTTTGACGCCGACTTCCATGGTCAGGTGAGGAAGGTTTGCAAAAACCGAAAGCGCTTTTGTAAAATGCTTTGGGTGTTTTTTAATTTATTTTTTATTTGAATGATAGATAGATAGATAGATAGATAGATAGATAGATAGATAGATAGACAGACGGACACATAGATACACGCTCTCTCTCTCTCTCTCTCTCTCCTCTCTCTCTCTCTCTCTCTCTCTCTCTCTCTCTCTCACGCACACACACACGCAGTCACGCACGCACGCACGCACGCACGCACACACACACACACGTCAACATGCCGAGTATAAAAAAAACAAAACAAATTACTATCACAAACTCAAATAACTGAAACTGCACGCATGCACATGTCAGTAAATGTTACGTTTTCCGGCAGCTCAGTAAATCTGTCCACTCAGTCAGTATGTTCGGCCGGTTTCTCGATATGAATCCGATGAGCAATGGTTTGTGTCTTTTCTGAGTGATTTCGCCCCATAGACACTCAACGTGATGTTTTTCGAACGAAACAATACGTTTATATGTAACAGTCTGACTGATATATAGAATTAAGCCAGTTTGTTTGGGAAGAATGGGGTCAAGTCTTACGTGTGGAGTGGATACGTCTGCGTCGGATATCTCCTTCTTCGATAAACGTAATTCCGCACAACCAGATACGTGAAACTGTTGGCCAGAATCAAACAGAATATAAGATAACTCATCTAATTTGTTGAGAACATGGCTGATATTTAAGAAACCTACTGGAGGCCGTCCCTAGAAAGGCCACGCATTCACTGTGAGCATTGCGACCGAGTGGTGATCAGAACAATAGTAACGTCCGTTCTAAGTTCGCGTACAACAAAAAGCTGATTCAGTCAGCGTGAATGGAACATGTGCATCATAATTATGCTACTAAAGCAATGAGTCTTGATAGGAATGCAGGAAAGAAAAACAACGCCATCTAGAAGACTGGGGCAACAGGTCACAAGACACAACTGAACAAAATACTCAAAAGAAGATCAAATTATTTCGTAGCAATCGTTGAAATGCAAGCCTAGTAAATATCGCTAATTAAGCAATTACACAATGAGGCATGCAAAAATATTAACAAGCAGGCAAAACTCTTACAGACCAACAAACAAGTTCTTGATTGAAAAGAACACGAAATAAAAATCAAGGTAAATTGAATGACAATACAATTAACAGCAATGAAAACATTCCAAAAACCAGTTAACAATGACAAGTCCACAAAAGAACAAAGACAAAGTAATCTGAAAAATCAAAAGGCGAAAAATGTACATAGAATATTTTACCGTAATCCAAATACATTGTGAATCAAAATCGAGTTTCCCTGATCCGTTTAATACTGTAACCATAAATACATGCCGAGCCCGACATTTCCATCACACACACACACACACACACACACACACACGCCCCCCCCCCCCCCCCCCACCACACACATAATTATGTGCGTGCACACGAACGCGATGAATATTCATATGAGCAACGTCACTGATGTTGATTGATCGCGACAAATGAGCGCTGCTGGGACAATAGCCGCGATGCCATTTTACACAATTCAAGAACACTGGCATTTACAGGGTTTGCACCAGGAGCCGTCTGATAAGACCTTAGAACAGAACTATTATCTGGGTAAAAATTTGTCATCTTGCTGTTCAGATCACCACATATACTATTACATGATGATGATTGATTTAATTTAGAGTCTGTTCACAACGATGGTGATATTAGACAAAAACAAAAAACAAACAAACAAAAAAATGTATGTAAGTGCTTATATGAGTGTGTGTGTGAGCGCGTGTGTGCGTGTGTGTGCGTGCATGCGCGCGCCCGTGTGTGTGTGTGTGCGTGTGTGCGCGCGCGCGTGGTGTGTGTGTGTGTGTGTGTGTGTGTGTGTGTGTGTGTGTGTGCGCACGGAGACAAATATATGAAAGTTTGCCTATTAACGACCAAACAATAATTATAAACTGATAAATCAATTACAACAAATGAATAATAACAGAACTCGATATAGCCTTTGCTATATCAATCATTTTGGGGCTGTAAAGTATTTCTTGTAAAGCCCCTAACGAAGCAATATCTATCTTTAGAATATATATATAACGATGTTAGAATTGGACATTCGAAAAGAATATGTTGAATAGATAATGGGAGACCACAAGCGCAATCTACATCCTTAGAAAATTTGGTTTTCCACGAGTTCAAACGCATTTTATAAATTATACTGGACAATGATCTTTGGCATAATAACACTGTCGTTTTTGCAGGAAGTTTTTCATTGCTCATACAATTTTCCAATAGAGAAATGATTTCATGTTTATCCAATTTCAATCCACTATCTGGAATTTTTCTAAGAGCACCCTCTTTTGCTAATTTATCAGCTATTTCATTTCCATATTACATCAATGTCATCAAGTGAACACAAGCAGTCAGCCAAACAATCTTCCAACATAGAAATACAATCATCAGCATAAATAGAATTATAAAAGGGAGAACCTTCGGATTGAATATAATGCACAAACCACAGCAATATTTTTCGATGTCGCGCGATTTTCCGATTAAAAAGACACACGTCAGGACAATCAAGTTCAACATAAGATACGAAGGGAACAAATTCTTGTTTTATCAAACAAACTAGCCCACCAGATCGTCTCCCCTGGTGACAGAGTTTTAAAGCAGCTTTACAAAAGGCTTCATATCCGACGAACACATCCACGTTTAATGCTTCAAGGAAGATTCCTAAAACAAATAAAATCAAAACCACAGGCATAGGAAACAAATGCTCTGTCAAAACCTTTTTGAGGATAAACCATTCACATGCCAAGAAAGAAGCTTTAACACTTTATTATTACAAAGGGGCACGTCCAGACCTCGGTTATCAACATGACTGTTACCAAATACACAATTTTTCATGCTTACATAGATATCGCTAACCACATCATCATATATAAAACAATTATCATTCAAATGCCTGTCTTTCAAACCTTGATCCGGTGTAACAGCCTATTCTTATTCACACCCCCCCCCCCCCCCAACCCCCCACGGAACTTACCACAGGATAAGTCTGGGCTAGCCTGCTTTTACCCCCGGGTCATTACAGGACTAGCTGGAACTGACCCCCCCCCCCTCTAGTTGGAACTGACCCCCCCCCCTCCCCCAGTCATCTACATTGTACAAGGTACACAGGCACTCAGGAGACATTAATTAGCTGTAAAAATAGTTAAAATCTCTGATGTACATTAAAGTAAGCAATGGTCAGTGACACTGACCACTGGTTGTCTGCGGGGTGTGTGTTGGAAAAAGGCAGAGGAAAACCCTGAATAACGCTCTCTTGTTTGAAGGTGGGGTGGAGGAGGATTCCAAATAGTCCTAGATTGACCCTGGGGAAGGGGAGGGGTAAATCCAGGCTAGCCCAAACTTACCCCCGGGGTAAGTTCCAGAGCGGGGTAAGAACGGGCTGTTACAGTCTGACGTAGTAGCTGTGTTTTTGTTGTCGGTTGTCACACAGGTTTTGCTCAAAGGGTTATTTGCCTCTTGTGTCGTGTCTGAGTCAGTCGCCGGGTGGTTGTCATCAGCTGTCACTGATTTGTTGTCGTCTTCCCTAGTGTCAGTCTCTGGCGTTGATGTGTTATCTTCAGAATGATTGTCAGTGTTATCTACTAGGATTACACTGTGTAACAGCCGTTCTTACCCCTCTCTGGAACTTACCCCGGGTAAGTCTGGGCTAGCCTGCTTTTACCCCCGGGGTCATTCTAGGACTAGCTAGAACCTACCCCCCCCCCCCCCCCAATTGGATCTTACCCCCTCGGGGTAAGTTTGGGCTAGCCTGGATTTAAACCCCCCCCCCCCCCCCCCAAAGGGTCAATCTAGGACTATTTGGAATCTTCCTCCACCCCACCCCACCCTTCAAACAAGAGAGGGTTATTCAGGGTTTTCCTCTGCCTTTTCCCACACGCACACCCGCCTTTTAAAAAAATGTGTTAGCCTGCATATTTACACCCCCTCTCCCACTTCCTATATACAGTCAGTTGGGTTTAGACAAAGTGTAGTTCTAGACTCTTCTCAATGGATGGACCTCCTGCTTCCCCAACCCCCCTCCCCCCACACACACCCTGGTTCACTAACAGATACGTATTAACATTTCTCGCGCTAGTTTACACACGTGGGTCAATATTCGGGTGTGCGAGTACGCCCGTGCATGCGTGGGAAAGAAAGACGGCTACATGCCAATGTGACCAAGTGCCAATGTGACCAAGCGTAGTTGTGACAAAATGTCGTTGTGACCACGTGTCGTTGTGACCAAGTACCGTTGTTGCTTCATCCCGGTTTGCCTCTTTTAACTATTTTACAGCTATTTAGAGTCTCTTGAGTACCTGTGCACCTTAGCTTGTACAATGCAGATGACTAGTGGTCAGTGCCACTGACCACTGGTCATTATGACGTAAATCGGAGATTTTAACTATTTAACAGCTAATTAGTGTTTCCCGAGTGCTTGTGTACCTTGTACAATGTAGATTACTTGTGGTCATTGCCACTGACTACTGGTCATTATGACGTAAATCGGAGATTTTAACTATTTCACAGCTAATTATAGTCTCCCGAGTACCTGTGTACCTTGTACAATGCAGACGACTGGTGGTCAGTGCCACTGACCACTGGTCACTATGATGTAAATAAGATATTTCGACTATTTTACAGTTAATCAGTGTCTTATGAGTGTTTATATACCTTGTGCATTGCAGACAACCAGTGGTCAGTGTCACTGTCCATTGGTCACTTTAATGTATATCAGAGATTTCAACTATTTTTACAGCTAATTAGTGTCTCCTGAGTGCCTGTGTACCTTGTACAATGTAGATGACTGGGGGGTCAGTTCCAGCTAAGGGGTGGGGGGGGGGGGGTAAGTTCCAGCTAGTCCTGGAATGACCCCCGGGGGTAAAAGCAGGCTAGCCCAGACTTACCCCGGGTAAGTTCCAGAGGTGGGGGGGGGGGGGGGGGGAGAATGGGCTGTTACACCGGCTCTGAATTACGATTTTGTTAGCTGTGTAGTAAATGTGGATCTTCAGGAGGTTTTTTTTGTCTGGGTTTGATCTGAGCCTTAATTCTTAGGGTTGACTGGAACAGGTCTGGCGGTAGTCTGGAAGGCCTACAGCTAGTGGGTAAACTTTTGTTGTAAATGTTGTGGTCTGATGTGTAGTCGATCCGTGAGCTGTTGATGCCAGTAGGCTTGTAAGCACCAGCGTATCTATGAAATAATGTATATCTCCAATGTGGCATTGATTGTGAATTTGTGTCAAAAGTTTTCTGGATGGGATCCATGGTATGAATGATACGCTCGAGAAAATGTTCCCCGAGCGTCACACCTTTGTCCTGAGTCATGCATCGCGTGATGGGACCCATGACTGCAACTGTACCCAGAGAGAGAGAGAGAGAGAGAGAGGGGGGGGGGGAGAGAGAGAGAGGGGGGGGGAGAGAGAGAGAGAGAGAGAGAGAGAGAGAGAGAGAGAGAGAGAGAGAGAGAGAGAGAGAGAATCAAAAACTTTGTTATGAAAGCTTTATAACTTTTGTTTTCATCTATCATGCCTCCTCCTCCTCCTCCTCCTCCTCTCTCTCTCTCTCTCTCTCTCTCTCTCTCTCTCTCTCCTCTCTCTCTCTCATTCCTCTCTCATAAACTCAATAATGACTGAAACTCTAGCTAACAAGTTAAGTTCGATGCATATTGTGTATCAGAATATGTTCGTATGATTCTGACGTCTTTTTCTCATATCGTTGAGGTAAAGTGTGTTTCGAGTGGAAATAGAACCATTATCGTGAGTGAAAAAAAAAAGTTGATCCATTTAAATACCTATCTGTGGTGATATCAATACAAGATATATTTGGGGATTATCTGATAGTCACTTTAGTTACCTTTTAGAAATCTGAAGCATAAGAACCAACTGTGGATAGAGAGGAACACTCTCTCTCTCTCCTCTCTCTCTCTCTCTCTCTCTCTCTCTCTCTCTCTCTCCTCTCTCTCTCTCTCTCTCTGTGGATAACCAGATTCTGGATTCACATACGTTCGCATTGAATTCAGACTATCAATTGTTGAACATTTCATGTTAGGTTTACAAGGATGAATTTCATACGTGTATTTGATGGAAAATCGTCGAATTTTCTTCAAGTTTCCTAGTCAGCATGAGTTAATGGATTTATTGTTGGCTCCTTTGTTACTTTTGTAACAAATCCTCCTAAGCATATGATAACTTAGAAAGAAAGAGTGTTGCTGTGGAAGTGCTTAATGTTTTCACTTCTGGTACAAGCTTTGCTTGATATTTGAAGGCAGTTTAAACGTTTCCTCGCTGTGTTGAAGAAATACTCAATTGAGAAATTTCAGATCAGTTTGGATTTGAAAATATGATCAAGTATAAGAAGAATACCTGCTTAAGTGCTATCGTTTCCAGCTTAAAAGATAGATCAGCGTGATCATCACCATTGTTTAACAAAACCAGGCTTGTGTGTTTGTTTGTTTTTTGGGTATGTTTCAGTCTGTTTATCAGTTTTGTTTGTGTGTTTTTAGGTTTCTGACGATTTATAAACAAAGACACATTGGATTTTTTTTTTCATCCAGCCCTGCCCATTAAACTTTTCTGTAGTATTTCATGAATGTTTTGGCGTACTTTCTCTTATGCAAGCATTTCTCCACATACACAGATCATCGGTAGACTACACAACTGTGTTCTAAGTTGCGTTTTGTGAGGTCGCACAAATATAAAAAAAAAAACAGTGTTGAACATTAGAGCCATCACCGAACCTTTCATCTAGCAACTGCATTATTAGTTTGTGTCATAATTTGATAACATAATCAGTGGTTGACCTTCTTTGCCTAAAACCTCCAATTGATAGAAGGTCTAGAAAGATACCTATTTTTTCATAATTTGATTTGTTCATACTTTTTTTAATCGTAAGGGGAAACGCTCTTGCAAAGAACGATGACTAGTATAGCCGCTATGCTTTTGAAGTTACTTTGTTGTAGAGTGAGTTTGCTCTTACCATGGCTGTTAGATTACTCTGTTACAGAGTAACTTTACTCTCATCATTGTTGGCGATTTTGTTCATTTCATTTGCTTTTATGTGTTTTTGCTGTCCCAGCTTCCTTGAATGTATCCCAGCTGAAAAAATTGTGGTCACATTTAGGTATTTTGTCTTCTTGTAAGTCTAGAATAATTACATTTTACTCGGAGTCATTTTGGCTGGCAGATGATCGCTTCCAAGACTATTCTCATTTTATTACCATATATGCAATTTAAAAAAAAACAAACCTTATGTGGGGAAAAATCAAAAACAGGTCTACATCACTTGCTCAGTGGGTAGGAACATTTAGAATTCTATTTCCCGTCACTGAGCAAACGCACTACGTTTTCAACAAAATGGCTGCCAGTTATAGAACAACAACTTTTTTTCCCGCAAAATGGAAAGTGAATATCTAAATTAGTAACCATTGCTTATTTTTATTGTTTCTATTGCATGTGACCATAAAGTATCTGATCATATACCCCCTTGAGTAAGAAATACACGGAAAGGACACTGAAAACACATTCGTCGCTCAATTCTACACTGTCCACACATAAATACATGAATAAATAAATGGGATACCAGCTGGTGCAAATGATGGACGTTTAGAATATTCAGTGGTTTTACTGATACAAATAGCAGGTTTGCTTTTTCATCCTTGGAATTGGAAATTTGATGTACAGCAGCATAGCAAAATCGGAGTATTTTTGGTAATTGACAAGTGTACACTTTCACTGTTGACAAAGAAATAACCGAAAGCTATGACCTGCCAAGTGTTCAACTAAGACCTTCTGTTTCTCGGCACTGTTTTGGCATTCCAGGTAAACATCGTGATCGATTAATCGGGCATGTCTGTAATGACTCGGCAACAGTTCAGCTATGGGAAAATAAGTTTGTTTTTTTAATAGTACACGTGTGAAGTAGGTCAATGAAAAGCACTCCAAAAGTTGCTGAAAGTCTGTTGATTGAAGTGTGCAAGCCACATTGTGAAGACGAGAGAGAGAGAGAGAGAGAGAGAGAGAGAGAGAGAGAGAGAAGAGAGAGAGAGAGGGGGGGGGAGGTTAGTTTTGAAACTGCACACATTCCCCTCTCTCCTTCATTTTGTCATTCTTATCCTGCTCTTCTGGATACTGGGGCAGTTTTATTCAGTTTGTTTGCTTACTGATTGTAACGTCTGAAGAAGACTATTCGTCGACGTTTTACTTGTCTGTTTTGGAATGTAACATCTGCGTTACTTTACACTTCCTTTTGTCGTTCATCTGTATTTTGCTCTGCTTTCCTTTTGCGCTACGGCCTTTTTCATTTTCTTCAAAATGGCCTAACTGCGACTTGCGGCAGATGTGTGCGGAAATCAAAATAAGTGTGTGTGTGTGTGTGTGTGTGTGTGTGTGTGTGTGTGTGTGTGTGTTGTGTGTGTGTGTGTGTGTCTTGTGTGTGTGTGTGTGTGTGTGTGTGTGTGTGTGTGTGTGTGTGTGTGAAAATTGAAAAAATAAATCTTCTAATACAAGTGGAAGAAAATCAACCGACAGCTTGAATGAAGAGATTCTTTGGAGAGGGAGCTCATTACTCTCTCGGCTCCTTTCATCTTACACTTTGTGGAGAGCTGCATTCAGTTCATAATTCCTGGATTCCCTTTTGCTGTCAGGAGAAAAAACAAAAGCACTGCCGTGATGCCAGCCTGCACTTCCGGAATGTCGGTGCGCCTTCAGAACAAGTCACCTTAGGACAGATGTCTTAACAACGTAGAATCTTAGCTCGAGAGCCAAATCTCCCTAAAATGCCGACTTCACCGACAAAGGTGTTAGTCATGTAGATGTCAGCTTCCTCCATTCCGGTTTCACTTCACTTATGAGTTCAAATATTTCCTCGTGTAGTACGTACGACCTCTTCATAAACGCTTGGTAGTGCCTTCGTGCGTATCTTCCGTCGGTCAGCGATACTTTGAATAAACCTTGCACGTGTTCCACATTTATGTGTCCTGACAGCGGGACATGCAGCCTCAACCGATTCCCCCCCCCCCCCCCCCTTTTTTTTTTTTCCAGGGTCATGTTGGAGAACAGATGAGTTACACTCGGCGTCGTTGAATTCCCCTCATTTCCTCAGGTTTATGTTTGAAGGCAGATCTGGCCATGAAGCTGACCCTAAGAGAGCCACATGTCATGTTTCACTCAGGCTAAGACTTGGTCAAAGTGTACACATTTCCGTGCACTTCCGCCTGAACCGTTGCCCGTGTTGTAGCCTCGTCGGACTGCCTTTTGGCATCCTCATCCACTGAAGCTATATTCACTTAATGGATGCGTCTTTGGGAGTGTTGCTCAAATTTCCTGACCAACACTGCAGGTGTCTGTATCTCTCGGGCCTGGTTGACGCAGGATATATTATGAAAAATAAGCACAGAGTACAGCCCTGTCATGCAGTCTCAGACCAGAATGGCAATCCATAGCATCGTCTGTGGCCCTTCATGCCTTGCTCTTATGGGGACCTCAGTTTCGATGTCCTATCTACATTATATGACTTCCGTTGGATTCTGCCACGTCGGGGTCACGGATCGGAGAGTCCATGGGGGCTGTTGGTTGGACGGACGTGGTGACGCCCTCCGGAAGAAGATCTCACTCCGGACCGGCTCCGCGAATAAGCAATTATTTGATCAGCAGGGGGCTTAGTAGGTTGTATTGCGCATCTGTTGAGTCAGAACAGGCGCCACTGAACATCACCGCAGGTGACTGCGGCAGTAGTGAGTGTCTCCTCCGGTGGTTGCCTTTTGGTGGTTTGACAGTGACTGCTGCCATGGATTGCCAATGCCGGGGCTGTGGCAGATCGGGCCAATCTGTGGCTGTGGACGACGGAGCGGGTGGGGGGGGCGGGGGGGGGGGGGGGGGGGGGGGGGGGGGGGGGGGGGGGGGGGGGGGGGGGGGGGGGGGGGGGGGGGGGGGGGGGGGGGGGGGGGAGAATGAGAGCGGCGTGTATGCAATGGCACTGAAGTGACGCAGAATATGGGACAGCCAAAAAATAAAAACAAAAAAATGGTGTCCCAGTTTTACTGATAACGGACAGTACCTGAATAGGCAACAAAGCTGGACCATGTTGAGTTATTTGATTTTCACCTTCCAAAGCGACCCCAGGCAAAAATAGTACATCTTACAAATTCAACTAAAACTCTTTAGTCTTTTATACTCAACAGCTTAGCAACTTACTATAAAGTACATTACAACAAAAGGCATCAGAAATGAGAAATTGGTTGGCGTTTTGTGGCGCACGATTAAAGCAAAAATTATCTAATTTTAAATTTCCTTTTACCCGAAAGAGGCCATTTTCAGATGTACGGTGTTTGTTTCAAACCATCAATCTGTATTCATCTTGTAGGAGTTGATTATATACGCACTTTGATCAGCTGCCATTAATGATTCTGGCCAAGCGCCCCCCCCCCCCCCCCCCCTCACACTCAGACGACATACCTGAAAAATAACATCATACATCTTTTTCCCCAAAACGTTCGTTTTCTCTCTCTCTCTCTCTCTCTCTCTCTCTCTCCTCCTCTCCTCTCTCCTCTCTCTCTCTTCTCTCTCTCTCTCTCTCTCTCCAACCTAAACCAAAAAGTCTATTCTCTCTACCCGGCCCCCTCCCCCCCAAAAAAGTATACAAACAAGAAAGGATATACGTATCACAACAAACATGCCTGGCTACCATCGGTCTGATAAGTTTTTAATTTATTTTTTTTATTCTTTCATTTTCGTTTTCAGTTGCATGATAGTCCAGGAGACCACACAAGATGCTTCCTTTCCATTTTCGTTTTCAGTTACAGAATTGTCCAGACGACCACACAAGGCGCTTCCGTTTCATTTTCATTTCCAGTTGCATGATAGCCCAGAGGACCACACAGGGTGCTTCTGTGTACATTTTCATGATAGTCCAGCCCAGCGCTTCTTTCTTTCAGTTTCTTTTTCAGTAACATGATAGTCCAGCCCAGCGCTTCTTTCTTCAGTTTCTTTTTCAGTAACATGATAGTCCAGCCGACCATTCAGGATGTGGTCTTTTTTTCAGTTTTGTTTTCAATGAGATGAGAGTTCAGTCGACCTCACTGAGTGCTTCTGTTTCAGTTTCGTTTTCAGTTACACGATAGTCCAACCGGGTCTCACCGGGAGCTACTGTTTCAGTTTCGTTTTCAGTTACATGATAGTCCAGCCCTCATAGGGAGCTTCTGTTTCAGTTTTCGTTTTCATTACATACAGGACCGTCCAGAGTCGTCACCGCGTTGAAAAAAAAAAAAGAGAAGTCACTGATGTCATAGTAACACCCCCACCTCCCTCCACCCCCAAGGAAAAAAACCAGACTCATACACAGGATAATCATGTGACAAATAGCAATCTGTCAATTCAAAGATAATCAAAATGTCAAAGCTAGCTTGTAAACCAAAATTTGGAGTATTTCTTACATTTCTTTTAAACACCTGGCAGTATACTTTTCTTCTTCTTAAATTAGTATCGGGGTGGTCGCATAATAAAACAAAAGTAAACCTCAATAAAAGTGAGAATTACTTTTCAGCTTTACAGGTTAAATTCGACGTACATTTCAGAATATTTGGAAAAACATCAGGCGGGTCTGTTGATAGTGTGTGAAGACATTTCTTGTACTGTTGCCTAGTCGTTTTGTGGGCGTAGTTCTCTATTTTTCTTAAATTAGTGAATTCATTACATCTTATGTAAAAGTTCTTTCCTTCAAACCGTACATCGTATAAGGGCACAACTATTAACCTTTCACACGACCAAGCTTTAAAAGAACATCCACCGGTATTGCTATAAAGTGTTAAACAACACAAAAATGAACTCCAGTCATGTGGTAACGGAGGCCTTGAAGGGGTTGGAAATAAGCCATGTTGAATGCGCTGGCCATTCTGTTTAGTAAATCACAATCACTTTTCATTCATCGTTTCAAAATAGGATTTAAATATTTCAATGCAAAAAGAAACAAACAAACAAGCATACAATTGCCAGCGCAGTAAGCAGTGCCGCAGAATACAGCTGGTTTCCATTCTAGAATTTCACTAATTAGTCACTAGATTCCAATATCAACAACAAGGGAAAAAAATAAATAAACAAAAAAAAGAGCAAGTATGTTATGGTTTATAACGGGAAAAAAAAGTACGGAGGATTCCTAGAACAAATGCAGGTCTTTGGGTCACAAATGCAGTAGGGGGAAAAAAGACGACAAAGAAGAAAGAGAAGGGGGAAAAAATAAAGTCGAAGACCTACAGAGGCAGCAATGCCATGAAGAGCAAGAAGGCAAACAATATCATCAGCCGGT
>CM031625.1:28088070-28160570 GCA_018398815.1 Conus ventricosus | reverse complement strand
GCACTCGCCAAACTTTTGACCGGTCTCAAGACTGAGTGTTTCACGAGATTTACATGATATACCCGAAACGGGAATGGCTGGTAGTCAAAACGAGTCAAGTCAGACTCCTAGAATGTTTTTGGCATGGCGGCGCTATCAATGAGTAGGCCTATGCGAACTGGGAATAGGCGAATCGGACCCCATTCCTTTAACCCGCTTGTTGGGCTAACACGTAGGTCAGGCATCGGCTATGTGGCGCAAAAGCGCCCCTTTCTCTCACATCCAAAACAGGCTCAACAAGATGTAAAGCATGTACACGTACTCCCAGTTTATCTTCTTGAAAAACGTCACAATCAACCATGCGTCATAATGTATTTGACGTCACAATCAAACATGCGTCATAATATAGTTCGTCATTGAGATTCCATAACGAAAAAAAACCGTTTGGGCCGTTATAGCCGTTAGTAAGGGCTATTCTGATGAAATAAAACATCAGGCATCATCCGTGACCCATAATGAACATAACTACAAAATTTTCAGAAAGATCGGCCCAGAAGTTTTGTCTGCGAGTGGAACACATTTTGACCACGGACACACAGACAGACAGCAATGCTTCGTTCCCATTGTAAAGTACTTCCTTTTCTATAAGAACTGGGGGGAAAAATCTTTAAAAAAAAAAAAAAAAAATAAAAAAGCACTGGGGTACCGTGTTTGCAACCTCGTAAATTCAAATCCTGTTGCCGACCAACATAATAATGGCTTTTCGCTACCTCTTCTTGTATTGTCGTTCCGGTGGTACGTACGTAGTGTTGGATGGCCTACTCCCCTCTCCGTTATCTCTCATCAGCCCATTCTCTTCAGATGGTTGATCCCATTTGCCTAGACAGTTCGGGTGAGTTTACCTAACCCTTGCCAACACCATCCCAGTTCATTTCTCCAATAACGTCGTTAACGAGGTCATGTTTTCATTCGGGTCCGTGGTACAAACAAGATTACCACAAAACCCACAGAACCGATTTTAACCAAATTGTGTACAAAAGACGCTATTTCGAGCCGGAATAGCTCAGTTGGTAAGCGCCGGACTCGTAGTCTTGGTGATCTTGACGAACCTACAAAATTTTTTGTGTGCATCTGTGATGTGGACACCGATCAAATGGTGAAGACAGAATTCGTTCATCAATTGAAAGATAATTACAAATTTTCCTATGAGCGTGAACACTATGAGGTCACCGACGAACTGTTAATAACTTAGGAACTGATGCATGTCATGGAATATTAAATCTTTCTATGGATGTAAATGTTGAGAATTGCTGTGTTCCATGTCCTGTTTGTTTGTTTGTTTCTAAATTACAAGGGAAGCAAGTCTAACAGCGGGGTAAAATGACTGTGTTTTCATGTCTGAACTGACTCTGATAGCGGATCCAAATCCGTTCGACCTCAGCGGAAATTTGCACTCTTCCCGTGGACGTCATTCTGGTACTTTTTATTTGATTTGGTTTTTTTTACCGCACACTATGTGGTCTCAGATACCACAGTCAATGTGTCATAATAATGGATGTAATCGACGAGTCCCAAAGAAGCGAGTGTGAGTTTCAATTTCATTAAGGAGGTGTAACTGTGTGCGGACAAGTCCATAATTATACACTGCACACCATATCTGCCAAGCTGCCAGACCACAGCGTACAGGATTTATGTACAGGTATGGATAAATAAATCAAGTGAGCGGCAGTGAATCCTTGTTGGCAAAGGAAGTGAAAACTGGAAAGAACTGCGGAAACAAAGATCAGCGAGAACATTGACTCCAGAAAAGAAGAGTAATGGGAAAAAACAAATCGACACACACACACACACACCACACACACACACACACACACACACACACACACCACACACTATACACACGCACGCACGCACACACACACACACACACACACAACAAACACACACACACACACAACAACAACACACACACACACACATATACACACGCACGCACGCACACACACACACACAACACACACACACACACCGCGCCGCGCGCGCGCGCGCCGCGCGCGCACGCACACATACCAAACACACAACACACAGATGAGACAGACGGAGAGGAGACAGACAGACAAACAGACAAAGACGAAATACAGTAGACAGACCAGTCGAAGCGTCAAAGAAGACGGGCACCACACAAGAAGACAGACAGACAGACAGACAACAGAGTCCATACCTGCCCGTTCCAGCTCTCTCCACCGCCAAAGATCAGCCACCCGAGTTGCCGATGCCGACGATGAGGACGTCGTTTGCCGACGAAGGGCGAGGGGTCCCGGTAGTCGTGGGAGTGCAGCACCTGCCCCGTGAAGGAGCTCCAGGCCCGGGAAGCTGGGCTCGTGCTGTCCGTGTGGTGCCCCGTACACACCAACGCGCGTCATACGTCCGGTTCTCCTATTCGCCAGCTACCGCCATCTTGGCGGTCCACCACTGGTAAAAAAAAAAAAAATGAAAGGTAGGGGGGGGGGGGGGGGGGGGGGGGGGGGGGGGGATAGGACACAGGGAGCGGGAGGGCGAACGAACAAAACGTTATATTATTGAGGGAGGAGAGAGAGGAGGAGAGAGAGAGGAGAGGAGAGAGAGATTGATTGATTGAGCTTTAATACACAAGATGGAGATTTTAGCCAAAGCCTAGTCTTACAATCGTCCTTGTCATGCATACGTTATTTCAGCACATATCATTCATACTGACAATTCACATAGCAACATGGTAATCTAATTCTACAATGATAAGCAAACTACTCATAAAAGCACTAATGAGATGGGGATGGTAAAACAGAAGGAAACTTACAAACAAACAAACAAACAAACAAAAACTACAGAGAGAGAGAGGTCAGAGGATGGGTGGGGAAGAGAGAATGGTAGGTAGGGGGAGGAGAAAAGGGATGGTAGACAGAGTGGGAGTGGGGATGAGCGATTTTAACGGAGTATGTTTTATGTTTAGACGATTTATTCAAAGTATGGTTCACAGAAGACTTAGCGAATGGGCGCTATCATTGTAATAGAACAATTTAAACTACTGAGACATAAAATGTTTATGCAAATGTTCCTTGAAAAGTTTTAGAGTATTCATGTTTTGTAGATTCGGTGGAAATGAGTTCCAGACATATGGTCAGAGGCTTGTTTTTGTATAGATCAATGCGTGGGTAGGGAAGAAGGAATTTCGTCGAGCCAGAAAAGTTGTTCGATCTTGTGAAAAGGGCATTGATATAACATGGCATAGTATCTGTCAAGATTGTAAACACAAATGATGCCTTATTGAACTCCAATTGTCTATTCAGAAGGAAGTATGTTCAGCGCTTTTAGTTTTTCGTCTGTTGTGAGAGATACAGCTGGATGGAGTAGCTTTGCTGCACGTCTATGGAGAGAATTCAGCCTTTTTTGTGGACGTCACTACTGCCGTCCCACACTGTTGAGGCGTAATTGATACGTGATATTATGTGTGCATTGAAGAAAAGTTTAAGCACATTACTGTTGACGTAGCGCTTTAATTGAGATAACAGGAAAAGGTGTTTTGAGACTACCTTGCATACTTATTGAGATGAATTCCATTTCAATATCTTTACTATGTTAACCCTAAATACGATGCTCGTCTACCTCTCAAATAGAATGCCATTCAAACTGAAGTTTTAGGCAAAGAGTTCAACTGTGTTGAGAGAGAGAGGAGAGAGAGAGAGAGAGAGAGAAGAGGAGAGAGAGAGAGGAGAGAGAAGACAGAGACAGAGAGGAGAGAGAAGGGAGGAGAGAAATGTATATTTAATGAGGGAGAGGAAAAGAGGATGAAGTCAGGGGCTTTTTTTTTCTTCTTTTTTTTTCACCCAGCCCTTAAACAAAGAAAAACAGCTGCAAATATATGGAAAAATCAAAACAATGCCATAACACTGCACATTAAAAATTTATAGACTGTGGAAAACATGAACAGTTAAACTCAATATTACAATATACTTTACAGGAAGAGTGGGGGAGGGGAGGAGGGTTTACAAGATAAGATAAGATAATGTGCTTATAGCCCCAGCCGACCGCAAGGGCCACAAAGGGTAAAAGGAATAGAGAGCAACTGAGAAGAGAGAGAGAGAGAGAGAGAGAGAGAGATAGAGAGAGAGAGAGTAGAAGAAGAGGGGGGGAGAGAGGGGGGGGGTGGAAGAGGGGGGTGAGGGAGAGAGAGAAGAGAGAGAGAGAGAGAGAGAGGGAGGGGGAGAAGAGAGAATAGAGAGAGAGAGAGAGAGAGAGAGAGAGAGAGAGAGAGAGAGAAGAGTGGAAAACAGACAGACAGACAGAGATAGAGAGATGGGTATGGCATAAGAGAGCAATTTACGTGGCGCGTCGTCGCTGTCTTTGGTGAAGACCGTCATCTTCTTTACCCTCCCTCCCATGACTACAACCCTTATCTTCTTTTTCTCCCGTGCTCCTCGCGTCTTCTTACTCCTCATCCTCCCGTTTTCCTCCCCCTCCTTCTCTCCCTTCATTCATTCATTCAGTGTGCCCATCGCTCCTGGTGGAGCATAGGCCATCGACAAACCCTTCGCCATCGCACTCTGTTCTGGGCTGTTCCGGTCATTCCAGTCCAGTTGGTCCCTTGTTGTTTCAACTCCGCCTCAGTGTCTCGCCTCCACTGTTGCGAGGCCGGCCTCTCTTCCTCTTTCCCTGCGGTTCCAGGTCAGGGCTTGGCGTGTGGTGCTGGATGCTGGCTTCCTGAGGGTGCGTCCGATCCAGCCCCACTTCCTTCGTAGTATCTGTTTGGCCACTGGTTCCTGTCCCGCACGCTCCCACAGATCTTCGTTTCGGATCTTGTCCTGCCATCGGATTTTGTAGATGCACCTCAGACAGGTGTTGAAGAATGTCTGAATCTTTTGTTGCATCGTCTGTGTTGTCCGCCATGTCTCGCATCCGTAGAGCAGAATTGATTTCACACTGGAGTTGAAGATGCGGAGTTTGGTTCTTATGCTGATTCCTCCAGATGCCCAGATGTTCTTGAGCATGACGAAAGCTGCTCTTGCTTTGCCGATTCTGGCTGTGACGTCTCGGTCCGTGCCTCCCTGTTGGTCCACCACGCTTCCCAGGTAGACGAAAGACTCCACCTCCTGATGGGCTCTCCACCAACTGTGACTGATGTGTTGGCAGTGGTGTTGATTTTCATCAGCTCGGTCTTCTTCCTGTTAATCTTGAGCCCTGTCCCGCAGATGTGGTTTCCAAGCAAGTGGTCTTGTCCTGCATCTGGCTGTGGCTGTGTGACAGGAGCGCCAGGTCGTCAGCGAAGTCGAGTACGTCGAGCTGCGTCCAGAGTGTCCACTGTATACCGTTGTTCCTGCCTGTTGTAGTGGTCTTCATGATCCAGTCAATGAACAGGGGGAAAAAGGAACGGCGACAGCAGGCACCCCTGCCGAACTCCGGTCTTCACCTCGAAACTTTCGGACAGTGGCCGGCGTGGGCAATCCTGCAGTTCATGTCCTGGTAGGTGCACCGGACGAGGGAGATGATCTTCTCGGGGACTCCGTAATGCCTCAGCAGCTTCCACAGCGTTTCTCTGTCCACACTTCGAAGGCCTTCTCATAATCTATGAAGTTGATGTAGATGGGGGAGTTCCACTCCAGCCACTGCTCCACGATGATGCCCAGGCAGGCGATCTGGTCAGCACATGATTTGTTCCGCCAGAAGCCTGCCTGCTGGTCTCGGAGCTTGGGGTCGACAGCCTCTTTCATTCTCTCCAGTAGAACCCTGTTCAAAACCTTGCCTGGCGTTGACAGGAGCATGATCCCTCGGTAGTTGCTGCAGTCCCTGATGTCTCCTTTCTTCGGCAGCTTGATGATGATTCCTTCTTTCCACTGGGCCGGTACCTCCTCCTTCTCCCAGATCTTGCAGAAGAGGCTGTATAGCATGTTGACAGCTGTCTCTGTGTCTGCTTTGATGGCTTCTGCTGGTATCTCGTCCGGCCCTGCAGCCTTCCCATTTTTCAGAGTCATGATGGCCTTCTTGATCTCTGCTTTTGAGGGTTTGTCACAGCTAATGGGCAGTTCTGTCTCCTGCGGGTGGGATGTCTGGTGGTGCGTCAGGGCGGGGGCGGTTCACAGCTGCCCAAAGTGCTCTGCCCATCGTTTCAGCTGTTCCTCGGTTGTTGTCAGTGGGTTTCCGTTCTTGTCCTTCACTGCTTGTCTGTCTGCTGGAACTTACCCGTCAGCTTCTTGGTCACCAGGTACAGGTCCTTCAGGTTCCCCATGTTCGACTGCTGCCTCTGCTTGACTGGCCAGGTCGTCAAAGTAGTCCCTCTTGTCCTTCTTGGTGCTCCTCTTTACTTCTCTGTTCGCTGCTGTGTGCTCTTCCTGTGCCTTTGCCTTTGCTGCTCTTGTTCGGCTCGTGTTCAGCGTAGTTTTCTTCTCTCTCCTTGTTCCCAGCTTGTGGATGGTGTCGGCAGAGATCCATTCCTTGTGCTGGGTCTTCTTCTTGCCAAGGATCTCTTCACATGTGAATGCCAGAGCTTCTTACAGTGTCCCCACTGTGTCTCGATGTCCGTCTTACCATCTTCTATCAGCTCTTGTAGCAGCTGGAACCTGCTGGAAAGGCTGATATGGAATGCTGCTTGTGTGTCCCTGTTTTGAGCAGTCCGACATTATACTTTGTCCGTGTGTTGTTGGCGTTGGTGAATCTCTTGAGGCGAAGTCTCACTGTTGTTAAAAGAAGGTGGTGGTCTGATGACAGCACCTCTCATCACTCGTACATCCCGCCATGATCTCCTGAATTTGCGGCTAATGCAGATGTGGTCAATCTGATTCTCCGTGACGTGGTTTGGGGATCTCCATGTGGCCTTGTGGATGCGCTTGTGTGGGAAGATGCTTCCTCCTATCACCAGCTGGTTCAGGGCGCACAGGTCTGCAAAGCGCTCAACCATTCTCGTTCATCTGTCCCAGTCCATGTGCCCCATGATGTCCTCGTAGCCTGTGTTGTCCATTCCAATCTTGGCGTTGAAATCTCCCATCAGTATAGTTATGTCCTTTGCTCCTTCTGTCTATCACTGTCTGTAGTTGCTGATAGAAGTCATCTTTCTTATCTTCCTCTGCATCACTGTGGGAGCATAGCACTGGTTGATGTTCAGCCTGATGTCCTTCTTCTTCGTGGTAAACTTGGCTGTATGATGCGGGAGTTGACAGGTTCCCATCTGATGAGTGCCCCTTGTGCCTCCGGTGCCAGCATCAGGGCCACACCCTCAGTGTGGGGGGCTCCATCGTCTGTGTGTCCCGAGTACAGCAGCTGTCCTCCAGATGAAAGTCTCAGCTGTCCTGACTGTAGCCACCTTGTCTCACTCAGTCTAGCACTCCGATCTTGTAGTTTTTCATCTCTCTCGCAACTTGGGTGGTTTTTCCTGTTTCGTACATCGTCCTGATGTTCCATGTGGCTGCTCTCGTTGTTGTCCTGGTGTTAGAAGGGGAGTCAGCCTTGCAGCTTCCTTTGGCTTTCACTGCACTGCATCATAAGTCTCCGGATGGAGACCCTTCCTTGCCCAGGTGAATGTTTTGATTTGTTGTCGTCGATGCTTCTGTAACTGGTCTTTTTTACAGTAGGGTTGTTAGCCCTACGCAAACCCCTTTAAACCTCGGGGCGAGGTGGTCCTGCCTTAGTCGCCTCTTACGACATGCATGGCAGGGCAGTGGGTCTATTCTATGCCCAACCCACAGGGCGACTTCTCTCCCTTCATCCGTCTTTTCTCTTCTCCTTTCTGTCCTCCGATCCCTGTCCTCTGCCTACTCCTCCATCTTCTCCCCCCCCCCCCCCCTTTCTCTCATCCTTTTCCTCTGTCCTTCCTAACCCCTCCTCCCGTCCTCCTCCACCTTCTCTCTCTCCTCTTCTCTCGTCCTCTTCCTCCTCCTCCTCCTTTCTAACCCCCCCCCCTCCCCCCGCTTCCCTTCCTTTCCTCTTCCTTTGGTCCTCGTCCTTCTCCTTCCTCATCACTACACCAACATGACCGTGCTGATGTCACATCCGCCGCACACCAACCCAAAGGAAGATTAGAAGGAACAATACTTTAAGTAGTGCTGGTACTATGCTCTCCCTCCGTCCCTACCTCCCTCCTCCCCCCCCCCTCTCTCTCTCTCTCTCTCTCTCTCTCTCTCTCTCCTCTCTCCTCTCTCTCTCTCTCCATCACAAAACGCAGAGATCATTAGATTTTTTTTGCTAGCGTAAGAAAAGTTGCTTGATCTTGAATTACCAAATGTACTTGTCCGTTGAAGGCAATTTAGTGCATAGTGCCGTGTATGAACTAATAAACCTTTGTTGTTTGTCCTTATTTCCTTAACTCTCTTTATAAGTTGTAAAACGCTTCCTGTCTTGTCTTCCGAAGTAGTTTTCGACCTTTTGATAGATGGACACTATCATCCACTTTTTTTCATATTTAGTCTATTATCGTTGCTCACACCTCTTCAAATGGGGCTTTGACCTTAATGAATAAAATGAATTCTGTTCTGTTCTGTTCTGTTCTGTCCTCTCTCTCTCTCTCTCTCTCTCTCTCTCTCTCTCTCTCTCTCTCTCCTCTCTCTCTCTCTCCTCTCCTCGCTCTCTCTCTCTCTCAACACGCAGCGCAGTTCCAAAGAAATCAGTTTGTAAGTATGAAGCATAACAATGCAACGTAGGTCCGCTCGACCCACGACAGCAGTGGCAAGAAGAAAAGAAAGTGAATAAAAACCAGAACTAACATGAGGTTCTGTGCATCATCTCCCGAGTTGTGATGCTATACTGTATGAGGTCTAACAGAACCCTAAACATCATCGTCCCTGACAGCAGTAGCAACACACATCAGTCATCGCCACCCCCACTCTCGGTCATCACTGTTGGATGTGATGAAAACATGAATCGAGTGCGTGCGTGCGTGCGTGCGTGCGTGCGTGCGTGTGTGTGTGTGTGTGTGTGTGTGTGTGTGTGTGTGGTGTGTGTGTGTGTGTGTGTGTGTGTGTGTGTGTGTGTGTGTGTGTTTGTCTGTCTCTGTCTGTTTGTCTGTCTGTGTTTCTCTGTGTGAGAACTTTTAGGGATGAATTCGCTTTGGATTTAAATTTCGGTATTTCCTAGTTCTGCAGGTTTGGGTGTGCTGTTATCTCCAATCGCCACCAAAGCAGGCTGGAATAGACTTGTATTGTAATGTAATGTAATGTAATGTAATGTAATGTAATGTAATGTAATGTAATGTGATGTAATGTAATGTAGTGTATTGTATTGTATTGTATTGTATTGTGTCGTGTTGTATCGTGTTCTGTTGTATTATCTTGTGTTGTATTGTTTTGTCTTGTATCGTGTTCTATTATCTTTGTTGTATTGTATTGCATTGTACTGTATTGTATTGTTTTGCATTGCACTGCTGTACATTATTTATTTTCACAACAGAACTCGTTCGCGCTACTCTGGACACGGTTCAGTGCCACGGTTTTCTTTTTAAGTTTTTTTATTTTTTACTTTTTTTTTATTTTAGTTATTTGTTTTTTTTCCTGCTTGCGTGTCTCTTGGGTTGTGTGTCCACGTAGAGTTTCACACAGAATTGGAGGGTGGGGTGGGGGGTGTGGGGGTGGGGAGTTGGCGTAGTGGCTAAGACGCCATTACTCTTATTCTAAACATCTAGGGTTCGATTCCGACTCAAGACAGGCTGAAAGAGATGTCCTCTTTGGAGTAACCATGTGTGTAGACTCTATTCGCCTCCCTGGTTCTTCCAATGAGACCTTAACCCGAGGTTCCGCCTGTTAACGCATGTATTCCACACACACACCACACACACACACACACACACACACACACACACACACACCACGCTCTCTCTCTCTCTCCTCCCCCCCCCCCCCCCCCCCCCCCGCCACACACACAAACACACACACAAAACTCACGCGCACGTTAACTACCAGTAGAAGAGTAGGCCTTTGTATGCTGGTGGGATTGGGTGACACGAAAATGCAAGACATGCACACTGGTGTCGTGATTAACATCAATCCCCGAACACGGAATATGGCAATCCTAACGGAGGGTTAAAAAAAGGATCGCATATGGAAAAAAACAACACCACAAAAACAACTCACTAATCAGTGGTGAATCTAGAGCTCCACACGACTAGCGAAGAAGGAAGGGACGTACAGAATTTTGCCGGGGACAAGTGACATTTCGCCATGGGATCTTTTACGAGCGATTGGATACATGTTGCACACTGGACCTTGGATTAACCTTTCATCCCAAAGACTAGCATTCAGACTTCCATTCATGTCTGGTGAAAAGGGGGGAGAGAAGAAAGTGATGCCAAACACGAGGCTTCAGCCACAGACCAGGGAATCTCTCACCTCTTTGGGAAGTGAGTTATCGATTAGGTCAGCTGTGGGGAAAACACACACACACACACACACACACCACACACACACACACACACACACACACACACACACACACACACACTTGAACTGACTGTCACCAGTAGTTTTAGTCATGAAGGGCATTCAGCTGTGGCGGTGACCATGATGCTTCGTGAGAGTGTTGGTAACAGTGTGAATCACTGCAGCTCACATTGGCGCCAGCTTGAGCCCTTCATTGCTCTCCGTGTATTTTGGTCGAGCTTTTCTCTTGACCTTACTATACAGCCGACACCCTACGAAACAGAACTCAACCCATCACCAACGGCCTAGGTGGGCTGTTCCCACGAGGGGACTGACGTGTCTAACACTGAATTTTTACAAGGTACCAGTCACATCTATGTTTATAGAATCCGGCATTCATATATTCTGACAATGATTATTGAGAAACAGACATGAAAAACAGACGATGTTCAAAACAACCTACTCGCTCACACAGCTTTTTTCCCCCCTCTTGTTAAAATTGGCTCAAGGTTCAAGACAATGTGATACTTGCACTGAAGGGCTAGAGGTCAGAGAGGAAGTATTTTCCAATCAGGTACCGCCGCTATTTTTCAATGCACCGTGAGTAACTTCCCTGACTGGTGCACGAAATCCTCAGAAGAACCCCCCATCTTGCGCCGATTTTGGGGAGGGATTGCTCATTCGGCGTGTTCATTGACCTGAATGTTGCTAATCTTGTCTGAAGAAGACCTAGGAGGTCGAAACACGTCGTGTTTTGTCTTGTAATTTGTTTGTCCATGTTAACTGGTGGGATTTACCTCAAATTCTTCTTAAAATTTGTTTCGATTTCTGCCTGCAGTCACCTCACTTTGAAACCACCATCATCGTGTTAAATGACTCTGGCAACAGAGAATGAGAATTCTGACGATGTCATGCACCAATCAGGGACGTTACTCGAGGTGCATTGAAAAAACAAGGGCGTGACATGATTACAAAATAACTTCCTCTCCGTACGTTTACCCACTTCATTCCACCGAACCTAGAGCCCTTACCCGTCACGTCCCAGCGACCCGTGGTTTCGAAATCCGCGGTCTTGGTGACAGCCGTGACTTCCGTGTTGTGCCGGATGTGGGGGTGGAGGCGGAAGTGGCAGCCATACTCCTGCAGGTAGCGCCACACCATCGTGTTGTGCATGTAGTTGGGGAAGTGGGCGGGGACGGGGAAGTCGCTGTAGCTCATCATCTCCTTGCTGGTGTTGATGACGGTGGATTTCATGATGCACCCCTGACCAGCCTGCACCTTGTCGTCGTACCGCCACAAGCCTCCCGCCTCGCCGAGCGCTCGAAGCATACTGGGACCAGACCCTCGTCCAAACAGCATTTGATGGCCGCAAGTCCGCTACACCCCGCGCCAATGATGGCCACCCGTTTCGCCATGCTTGCTTATCTTTTTTCCCCGCTTTCCTTTTCCTTTCAAGAGTTTTCTTACTGTTTGGCTAACCTTTGTCCTCCTTTCCTCTTTTGAAAATTTTCTTAGCGAGTGTATGCAAGTTTGGTTTCTATACACGACGCTTCACACAAAGTTTGGCTGGATTCATTGAGGCTTTTTTTTTTCAGACTGACGCAGACAATTCAGCAACAACAGGCCAAATACACATGACCCACACTGTTTAAATGTGACGCCTGTCCCCTTTGTGAAACTCCAGATGCAGTTATATCGTAAATATAGGCATTTCAATGCCGTCATAAATCAGATAAAAAGAAATGGAGGACAAAACAGGAAGCTGTCTCTGCAAGTGTCATAGTTCCCTCCCTTTGCCCCACAGACACAATATGGAAGTTCACAGACGGGACGAGCTGAAGAATCAAGTCTGCCGTTCTGAAGACAGTTAGGCTTCTATCAGTCAGGCACTCACAGACCAACCCATGGTCTCGTACAGCAACGTTGCCGGAGGGGAAATCCCTTTACTTTCAAGAGAGTGAAAACGCCTTGTTTACTGACTGTTTCCGTTCAACAAAAAGAATGATAACTAGCCCTCCTTGAATCAAACGGTTGGCAAAAAAATGGTCAAAGTGACCGCATAGATAGGAGAAAAACGAGCAAAGTCCAACGCGAGAGCTGATAAAGTATGTCACGAGTTCACCTATGTTAAAGACGACTCAACAACAGACACAAAATCTGTTATTCTCAAAACAGAAAAAGTTTGTGTTTTTTTTTTTAATTAAAAAAATCAGATAGGGAAGCTATGATTTGCTTACCGTCTGGTTTAATGTAAAAAACACCACAATCAATAATTCTCAACTCTCTCTCCTCGAACGATTATTCTTTGCTCTAGGTATTTCAAAAGTGAATCTAATTTTCATCCAGATTGGTGAAATAGCCCGGTAACGTTCACGTTCACTGTCATCAAACCAGATCAAAAGTCTGTGGAGAGTTATACCATGCGGTGTCCAATGGGTGTACCATTCTCTTCAAGCAGGCAAAATCCTTTTTCCCCAGAACAGTTCTTTTCCTTTCTTCTTTGTATTTTTTTCACTCCCAGTCTTCAACGGCACCATGGTTCACAAACATCAGCTGGTGTAACTCACAGATGCGTGTTCCTTAAATCAATTTATGCTGCAGTGGAAACTATATGATGCACGTCATCACAATGCAACCAAAATGGTGGGCAAATCCCAACAACAGATTGATGCATCATAGACAGCCCATCCACCATCACCCAGGAGCGAAGGAGAGTTTACCAACGCTCATGAGTTTCTGAGACGCTGATTAATCGGCTGGTGACGACGACTGGAGCACCGACTAACGGTCAAAGTCTGCCTGTGAGGTCATCGTTAAGTGCAGGGACCACACAGCATCAACGTGTAACAACAGTTGTACTGATTCACCCGTCAGGCTATACTCAAGCCACACAGCCGGTGGTGTTTTCACCAAACAGATCGGCATGTTAGATTTTTCTTCTTTTTTTTTTCTTTTTCTTTTTCTAAACAAAGCAGCCCAAGAAACGCAGCAGCCGTCTTTTATGCTGTCTGGAATGACGGAGAAGCCTAAACAAGTAGGTTTCCATAGGTATGCGAGGGAGGCCGGACGGGCAGCATTGAGGTAGATGGTGGGGTAGAGAAGATGGGTGCCATTAACTTTATATAAGTAGTATAGAGTACGCCTATCTTCTGAAAATTCTGTGCCAAATCTATCCCACTTCTGTGACTCTTTTATTGACTTTTAAATGTAATTAATGGCGAACCGCCAGGAAAACGTAGACAAACGAATCACAAGATAAAACACGACGCGTTTCGACCTCTTGGGCCTTCTTCAGGCAAGATACAAAACACTCAGGTCAACGAAAATGAACGAGCAATCACTTTTAAAGTATGTATGCCTTTCATCATCATAATCATCATCATCCTCATTATTATTGTCAGTGATGTATTTTTCCCATGTCTGTCTTTGAAGGACTTTCTCAACTCTCGTGTTATGATTTGAGCTAATTACATACCTGCTTTTCCATTGTAATCTGAGAAGAGAGAGAGAGAGAGAGAGAGAGAGAGAGAGAGAGAGAGAGAGAGAGGGAGAGAGAGAAAACGGCCTTGGGGTCTGAGTACACACTGGTCGTGCTGTCACTAAACGTGACAAGGACACCCATCCGATTGATTAGATCGTTAGTAAGATGTGAACCTCTTCACTTATCGGTTATGGAAAGTAAAGAGATACCACTTGAATGCGACGGTCCTTCCCCACAACACCCCCCCCCCCCCCCCGCTCGCCCATTCTTCTGTCCTTACTCTTAGACTCCGTGCAGCCCCCCCCCCCCCCCCCCCCCCTTTCATCCTTCGTCCTCCATAAATGCTCTTTCTCCATCCAGTGTTGCTCAATTTAAAGCTCACTTCCACTTCTTGGGTTCGATATGATCGAAATAGTGAACTGCGGCAAAATGAAGATTAGGCGAGCATGACTATGGAATCCTGTTAGCCTCAGAAACGGAGAATGACCGTTTCTCATCCGTATATATCTCATCAACACTCCATGATAACTACTTTTGTCACGCGAAAACTATAGTAATCAGTGGAAAATGGAAAACAACAAACATACAAAACTAAAACAACAACAACAAATCCGGTAACGATGACTTTAAAAAATTTCCGTGGTGGAAACAATTATTTTTCATTCGTATTGACGTCAGCAAAACAAAGAAACAAGCTACGTGACAAACCAGGTAATCATGACGAAAAAAAAATAATTCCATGTGATAATTATTTTTACTTGTATTGACGCTGTTCGGACGTCATAATAATGAGTCACACACAAAAAAAAGAAGGAAAATCTTGTGCTCGGAGTAAGGCGCAACTTGCCTATGTGTCATTTCCGCCTTCGGGCGACATGTGACTGTGTAATGCGGTGCGTATGATAACAATACCAGTCAGCATTTACCCACTACTGCTTCTCCCCCATCTCCATGAACAGTTACTATAGGGGCGGCGTATTGAAGAACTAACCGTTCAAGTCCCTCCATTTATCAGTGGTATGTGCCCGGGCCGGATGAGCTCCCTTTAGCTCGGAATTTCCCGTTTCGCCTTCTCCAATGCTATCGTGTGTGGTGTGTGTGTGTGTGTGTGTGTGTGTGAAGAACAAGAACAAGAACATATTTTATTGCCATATGAAAACCAGAGGTTTTGTGGGGCACAGATGATCAAGTTCAGACATTCAGTTAAACTAAAACTAATCCTGGCGTTGTCACATCTTGCAACATAACATCATTAGTAGCAGAAAGAAAAGCACAGTTGTATCAGTGTCTGATTAAAATTTCTGTCTCCGAAGAGAAAAACACAACTTGGGCAAGTACAGGTTGGAAGCAGTCCAATAACATAAGCTCCGAGGGTTTTGTCATGTTAGTCTGTGGTGGAAAATCAGTTTTTATGATCCTCGTCATCAGGTCATAACGTTGTTGGTCAATAATTTGCAGTCATCGAGAAAATGTAGTTCGTCCTCAACGACGTGGCATGTCGTGCATAATCTGTTTTCTCTGTCAGTGTTGGTATAACGGCCCCTCTCAGTTTGGAGGTCATGGGCACTTATTCGTAATCTAGTTAGTGCTCGTCTGCAATCTGTGTCAGTGTGTTGCTCCAAATAAGCCGCCTGTTTGTATTCGGTAGTAACTGTGGCATAAAATTTGAGCTTGGATGTGCTTTCATTCTTTTGTTTCTTCCAAAAACTCAATATAAAACGTTTCCAGCTTCGCATTGATCAGAAACTTCAGGCGAGTCACACTAAATGTACCCTGATTTTCCCAGACATGCTGTAATCCTATCGTTGACAAGGTTTGTCGTATAAACTTCGTCCATTTGCTTTCTTCGGTGCCTTGAGAGATCATTGACTGATAAATCTGTTGTTGGTAAGAGTCTTGGTCTGACTCTAATATGTGTATCCAGAATGCGATAGTCTGGGTTATCACTTTAAAAGTAATCGGGAATCTCCCCAGTTCGCCCAAAACCGGTAATGTCATTGCTTTTCTATGAACTCTTAATAATTGCCTGCAGAATTTAATGTGTGCAGTTTCATGTGGGAATTTGTTTGCAAGACAGGTTTTGAACAAATGCTGCATTTTCTTTTCTTGACATATTTCATCTTTGTATTGGTAAGAGGATGGGAACCACACCTCCGACCCATATGTGAAGATGGGAGAGACTAACGAGTCAAATAGGGTTGTAACTGTTCTCATATTTACATTTTGACCATAAAACGTTCTCTTCAAGGTATGTGCGGCTTTATTCCCCTGTCTTGCTAAGTGTTCTTGGGCTTCTGTAAAATGTCCGTTTTATGGAAAATGACTCCAAGATATTTAATATTGATCTACTGTTTCAATTATGTTTTCACCGCAATTGAAGAATAGTGGTACCTTTGGATCTGATTTGGTGAATACAACGACCTTTGTTTTCTCTGTGTTGATTTTCATTCCCCAGTCTAAACAGTAGTTGCCATTCAAAAGTAGGTCTGTGTGTGTGTGGATGTGTGTGTGTGTGTGTGTGTGTGTGTTCAAAGTCCCCTTATTTTGTTGAGTTACAATTACTAGAACCCTGACGGGGAGGGGGGGGGGGGGGGGGTGGGGGGTGGGGGCAGAACAGAGTGAGAGGAAGAGGTGTGAGGGAGTGGGGGCACAATTTCCATATACGCAACACTAGTAGTCTCCACCTGTGACTGTCGTGAACAAATGCCAGGCGAGTCGCGGGAATGATCAAGGGCGCGAACTGCGTATGTCTCCTGATTCGCGAGTTCGGTTATTTCTTGAATAACCGGTCGTTTACTGTTATGATCACTTTCGACTTGTAAAAAGCAAAACAATTTTGTAACAACATCAGTATTAACTGCCTTATTTTCCCGTCTGAACAATGATTTTCACTGTTTAGTCGGAGAAAATTAATATTTTCACTAAGAAACCGATTTTTGTGGGCTTTTAAAGCTATTCCATTGCCATTTAAAAGTAGGTCTGTGCAGCGTTTAGTGTGGGCAGATATTTTTTTAATTTTGGGGTGAGCGAGATTAAAACTACCTTTCCTGTATTTTGGTGAATGTTTCTATATGAAAGATGATCATTTCCTCTCTCTCTTTCTCTCTCTGTGTATGTGGACATGAGGAGAGAGGAGAGAGAGAGAGAGAGAGAGAGATAGAGAGAGAGAGAGAGAGGAGGAGAGAGAGAGAGAGATAGTGTGTGTGTGTGTGTGTGATGCATGCATGCATGTGTGCATTTGTGAATGTTTTTTTGTATGCATGCATGTGCACATCGTACGTGCATGTATGAATGTGTGTCATCATCTTTGATTAAAAAAATGTGAATCATGAATGTGTTGTGTGTGTTGTGTGTGTGTGTGTGTGTGTGTGTACGTGCATGCATGCGTTCGTGAGTGCGTGCGTGTGGTGTGTGTGTGTGTGTGTGTGCGTGTGTGTGTGTGTGTGTGTGTGTGTTGTCAATGGTCATGATCATAGGATAATTTGGGTCTCATCAAATGGTTTCCGTCCATTGTGCAAGTTGTCAGTCTAACGTTTTTCTGTCTTCAACCCCCCACCCCCCTCAACACACTCTTTCCCCTCCCCAAGAGTTCTCAGGAGGGTTGATTAAGCAAGGTTAGTGGATCTTGCAAGGCAACTATAAACAACTGATCAAGGGGGGAGGGGAGAAGGGGGAGGGGAGAACGAAGAGGGGAGGGGGGGTGGAAAGGTAACATGTTAGGGGAAGGGAGCAGGATAGCACTGTAACGATCAACACTAATCAGTGGTCATTGTATCTGAGATGAACGCTAGTTAGTGGTCACTGTCTCTGAGATGAACGCTACATTAGTGGTCATTGTGTTTGAGACGAACGCTAATTAGTGGTCAGTCTATCTGAGATGAACGCTAATTAGTGGTCAGTCTATCTGAGATGAATGCTAATTTGTGGTCGGTCTATCTGAGATGAACGCTAATTAGTGGTCACTACATCTCAGATGAACGCTAATTAGTGGTCAGTCTATCCGAGATGAATGCTACGTTAGTGGTCACTATATCCGAGATGAAACGCTAATTAGTGGTCAGTCTATCTGAGATGAACGCTGATTAGTGGTCAGTCTATCTGAGATGAACGCTAATTAGTGGTCAGTCTATCTGAGATGAACGCTAATTAGTGGTCAGTCTATCTGATATGAACGCTAATTAGTGGTCAGTCTATCTGAGATGAATGCTAATTTGTGGTCGGTCTATCTGAGATGAACGCTAATTAGTGGTCGGTCTATCTGAGATGAACGCTAATTAGTGGTCAGTCTATCTGAATTGAACGCTGATTAGTGGCCAGTCTATCTGAGATGAACGCTAATTAGTGGTCAGTCTATCTGAGATGAACGCTGATTAGTGGTCAGTCTATCTGAGATGAACGCTACGTTGGATGTCACTATATTATCTAGAGATGAACGCTTGCTTCGTTAGTAGTCACTGTGTATTGAGATGAACGCTACATTACTATCTCTTTCTCTGGTGGTTGTGGACAAGTGCTTGGTGGCTGGTGGGAAAGTTCAAGGACGCGAGTTGCGTATGCTTCCTGTCACGTGGGTCATGGTTCTTTCGTGACTTCAACAATAATTACTCGTTCACTGAGGTGATCACATTTGGCCCGCAAAAAAAACGAAACCTTTAAATAAAACAACATCAGTAATGATAACCTTTTTTTTTCGCCAAACAATAACTAGCGTCTAGTTGGAGAAAATTGCCGTTTTCTATGAGAATACGATTTTTGTGGGCCTTTAAATCTAGTCAATTTCCATACAAATCTGCAGCATCTGGTGTAGGGAGATACCGTTTCATTTTTGGGATGAATGAGATTCTTCTTCTTCTTCTTCTCTCCGTAAGGGCCGGGTTCATTTCTGAACGTAAGTGGCCCAGATGGGGATGTTTAACCTGCCCCGTGCTCGCAGTCTTCAAGTAGACTATTATGGCACCCAGGTTGCATGCATTGTGTATTTTCGTTGTAGCCGGTACTCACCGTCTTAGGACATGAGCATCGGGATCTTTAGAGTCCGTGTATGATCTTTAGTGCCGTGACACAGACTAGACCTCGGTTATAGGGCCCCCTCCGAACGACTATATGGATGGAGTCAGAACCAATGTTAACTCGAGGGAAAAATCCCCTAAGCCGAAATTCGAACCCGCAACCTCAGGATCACGAGTTCCGGCGCTTACCAACTGAGCTATCGGCCCCCTAATTAAACTGCCTCCCCCGTATCTTTGAGATATTTGTGTAGAAAGAGGGGTCAGCCACCACGCCCCCTCCCTCTGTGGTGTGTGTGTGTTACATCTGTGTGCATGCGTGTGTGTGTGTGTGCGTGTCATGCATGCGTGTGTACTATGCGGGGTGTGCGTGCAGTTTACGTGCCTGTGTGCTTGTTTGTGTGCGTACAACACTTCCCCCTGCCCTGCCCACCCCCTTCCTACCAGTGCATTACTTAATCATAGTTTGAATGGTGTACTAGAACCCCTGACTACGTTTTTCATTGAAAGATAAAATCTGAATCTTCGTCTGCTCACTTCCATATTAATTTAAACCTAGCGGTGATGTACTAATCTTTTGAAAAGAAAGTATATAATGTGCGGAAAAAGGGACAAAGTTCATATCTTAGTGCTTGTCAAAGCTTACAAGTTATTTGTTTTGCATCTTATTCAAATAAATCCAAAGTTAAAACTTGCATGTAATTTATTTTAATACTTTCTCATCATTTATGTCATTTGCTGAGGGTACTTACCAGATGGTTAGAGCTCTTTCTTTTCGATCTTAGGGACACTGCTCAGAACCACGTACCCAGAGTAATATCTAACTCATCATATGGGACGGACATTATTTCCCCGAATGAAATCTCTCCGTGTGCAGAAGTACACAGAAGATGAGATATGCAAGTCAAATATTCACCCTATTGGTGGGATAGAAACACAAAAATAACACTGCACACAGCAGGATACTTTAGGGAAAAAGAATGGCAAGTAGCTAACTACCTCTGAGAATTATATATGTTTGGGGGTATCACCTCACTACAGGCAAAGAATTGTGCATGAACTTGCTTGTGTTTAGGTCTTGTGTGTTTGTGTGTGCATGTTTTAAAAACTCATAAGGAAATTTTGAAATCACATACTACACTACACCATTTGTCCCTGAATACACACAAATATTCACCCCTCATACCAACACAAATGCACGTGCACCACACACTAACACACGTGCACACAACACACAAACACTTTCTCTGTCTCCCCTTTTTTTGTCTGTCGCTCTCACAGTCATTCACAAAAGGAAAAAAACCAATGGATGTTAACATAACATTGTTTATTTTGGTCACGCTCTCACAGTCATTCACAAAAGGAAAAAACAATGGATGTCAACATAAAATTGTTTCTTTTGGTCATGCTCTCACAGTCATTCACAAAAGGAAAAAAAAACAATGGATGTTAACATAAAATTGTTTATTTTGGTCATGCTCTCACAGTCATCACAAAAGGGAAAAAAACAATGGATGTTAACATAAAATTGTTTATTTTGGTCAGTCATTTGAGAGAATTGTAAGAATGAGAAATATACTCAGATCTTCATCAACTCCAATCAACATCAGCATGATTCACTGAGTACCTCCTGGAATCGTTATCACTTTGTTTACTTTAATGCAAATTTGATTATGTGTTTACATAAAAACCCCTAAAAAAAGGCCACAGACATAATTTCAGTGCTGCGGTAAGAATTATTATGTCTGAATTAGAACTGATGATTTGGCAGTTTGATAATGTAGATATGCCAGGTAAAGCCTCTGAACTAAACAGAGTTTTGAGTACATGTTATTCTTGGCATGTTCAGGCCATAGATGAGGCTTTTATTTGATATTTAATCTCATCACTTGGAAAACAAAAAAACAAACAAATGAATAAACAAACAACAACACACACACACACACACACACACACACACACACCACACACAAGCAAAACCAGAAAAATCCCCCCCAAAAAACTTTCTTTCACAAAATTTGGAATTTCAGAATTTACCCCACCACCAACTCAGGGATTTCAGGAATGCCTGTTCAAATAGAGAGTTGTTCTCCTTCCTTCCAAAGCTGTTCAACACACATCGTCATAGTTCCCTCCCTTGGTCCCCACAGACACAATATGAAAGTTCACAGACGGGGACGAGCTGAAGAATCAAGTCTGCCGTTCTGAAGACAGTTAGGCTTCTATCAGTCAGGCACTCACAGACCAACCCATGGTTGCAATCCTATGGATCATTCCATCTCAGGTCCCACTGTTTATAGTCAAGTCAGCAGATCATCATTATACGGCTGACAGAACTCCACCCAACACCTGAACCACAGCAAAATCTGCAAAATGTCTACATCCTCCACCACCTACCTCCCCCAAATAAAAACAATGCCATGAAGCATCAACCATCCCCAACAGTTAGGTAAACAAAAATATCTTATGATCAAGTTTTAATGGAGTAAAAGGTGTTTGGTTTCTTCAGACCACAACCAGATGGATGGATCAGTAAAACAGTCAAAAAAGAAAAAGGCAGACAGAAAGGTATTGAAAGAAAAGAGGAAATTTCTAGCACAAAAGGCAAGGAGGTAGCGTAACTTCTTCATCACAATAAATTTATATGTGTGAAATTAAAGCTTCTCTCTCCATGGAGAGAGCACAGCGTCGCACTGCTCATGAAGGAAGTTTTCCCAAGCCAATACTTTTTCTACTGACAAGTCAAAGTGGATTTGTCTACAGAACTGTGTCAGGACCAACTCCCTTGTTGCCAGTTTTCTTTTATATGCACACTGCACCTCAAATTGTCTCTACCGCAAACTAGCACACAGACCACTACGTGAGTCTAGTGGAGAGGGGGAGAAGAAAAAACAACAACAAACCTCCCCACCCCCCAAAACAGAACAAAAAACAAAAAACCAACCAACTAAAAAATCAAACCCAAACCAAAAAAACCTTCCTGTACAAGACTTTTTTTTTCTTTCTTTCTGCGTATGCGGGCTGATACTCCTGCAGACACTGCCTGTATAAGACAGGCAGTGGAGTTTTGTGTGTATGACTGTTTTTTATCCCACCATTAAGGCAGCCATATTCCATCTTCGGAGAAGGTGCATGCTATGTGTAACGTGTCATCCATACCAACAGCCAAACTGGCCTCCTCTTCCGAAAGTTGGTGATGGGATTTTACATGTGCGCAAGATGTGTGTGCGTTCACACACGGATCCTCGGTTTATAGTCTCATTTGAATGACTGTGTGGGGAATGGAGTCAGAACCAAAGTTAACTCTGAGGGAAAAATCCCCCTGTACCGAAATTTGAACCTGCAACCCCAGGATCACGAGTCCGGTACTCTACCAACTGAGCTATTCCAGCCCCTGTACAAGACTCAAATCACTTATTCAGGCTTCTTGCACTTCCTGTACAACTGTGTCAGCCACTCATCACCTTTCCACCAATACTGTCACATTGAAAATGCCCTTAGTATCCTTACGGGGTTGGAAGACAGGGTTGGGGTTGCGGTAGGGTTGGGGAACAGCCCTATGAACACGTCTCTACATTGTCTTGACAACAGGTACAATTTGCACATCACCAACACTTTAAGATCTTCAGTTTTAAATCTTAATCTACCCAGCCAACCACAAAGTCACTCACAGGTTGTTATAATGATGGTTTTTTTGTTGTTGTTTTTTTTAAAGCGCCATTTAAAAAAACAACAACCATCATCAACAACAACAAAAACAGAACAGTACAGAACACAAAATCATCTATAAAATACACAAACAGAGAGACACTGCTAAATGGACAACTAGTATCCATTTTGACTAGAATCCTGCCAAAATGGACAACTAGAATCCTTGTCAAAATGGACAACTAGAATCCTTGTCAAAACGGACAACTAGAATCCTGTCAAAACGGACAACTAGAATCCATTCTGAACAGTATTTCTACTTCCACAGCCTCAGCCTAGCTGCCACATCAAAACACACACATTACAAAGCTGGCACAATTACAGTGCCTTGTGAAATGAGTAAAAAGAGTCCACACTTTTACGAACACTGCGGAAAGGCCCACAAACATGCAAATACAGTAAAATGACAGTAAAAACAAGATAAAAAAACGACACAAAGCAGAAGAGTCGGTATCAAAGAGAATGGCAGAGGAAAGGAAATCACTAGAACAGAATGTCCAGATGGCGGAATGACAGTCCACACTGAACGAGCCCCTGTCTCCACAGAAGCACACACACTAATGACATGTAACATGAGCATGACACCATTGATACAATCGAAACATTATGATCAGGGCACAATCTATGCTTCTCTTTAGAATAAAGGTAATAAGAACGTTCTGACAGACCAGTTTTTGGCTTTTATGTGCACACATATTATTGCAATGCACAAAGTCTATGCCTTACATTTTGCAAGTTTCAAACTTTATGTTAATTGCGTGTACAAGCAATTACTTTTATGTTCACAAAAGATTGTTTACAATTATATATGCCAACTATGAAAATGAGTGATTGATACAATTGTGTTTGTTTAGTTTCGCTTTGTTTTGTCTTTCTTATTTCCTTTTTTTTTAATGACATTAGTATTATTAACAAAACATATTTGAATAAAATTTCTTGTTATTTCACAGCATAGTAAAAATAATATAACATAAATGCTAAAGTTATCTGCATTTTGCATTCATTTCATATAAGACACAATATAAAAGCTTAAGTGATCAGTGTTCTGCCAATTTAAATGTAACTGTGACGTATGACTACTGTCATCTATTCAACTGCAAAAGAAAAAAAACAAACTTGCAGCTTTCATATATTCAACTACACAGTGAACAAAAATTGATATGCATGCTCACAAAAAAAAAAACGAAGAAAAAGAAAGGTACAAACTCGTATAAACACATACTCTCTACATGAAACGAAGCAGGGGAACTGCAGTATTGAATGAGTTAACCCCCTCTCAGCACCGGCTGTTCTGGAATGCCAGCAACAGATGCCTTTTGAATCATTCTCTTTGTTTGTCATTTCATCATTCATGTCTTGCACCGAGGAAAAGCAGAAATCTTCGAAACTGTATCCAGTGGGACGTGGGATTGCCTGGTTGACATGCTCCTTGACCTCCTGAAAAGAAACACTGAAACTTGCTTTCAAAACAGTGCGTCTTGATGCAAATCTGAGCATCAAGTGGTGCATTGTCCATTTTGGGGTCCAGTCACAGCTGGGACCATTTGTTCGTACAGCTTTTGTCTTCTTCTTCACTTCTGCAGCATCTTACCAACACACATGATATGTGATGCAGTTTTGCCTTCACCCTGGAAGACAGAATGCAGACTTCATAAAGAGATTTACACTAGATTTCATGACATCAATCAATCTGCTAGAGTATTAAAAAAAAGGAAAAAAAAAAAAGAAAGAAAAAGAAAAAAAAAAGCCCAGAGTTCTGTATATTCCACTGCTACTTTGTTTCTTCTCTCCCGATTTTTCTTTAACTGTTTAAAATTTTTTTTTTTTTTTTTTTTTTTTTTTTTTACAGATCCTTATTTTCTTTCTTTCTTTTCTTTGTTCCTTGACTAGAACTCTTGCCGATCATCATTGGTGAGATTTTTGTGTATGCAACCATTTCTAATCCCACTTTTAAGGTATCCACAATATGTCTTTGGGGATGATGTCTCAATATGATACCAAAGTGTGTGTCTTATTTTCATGTCATGCATCCTACCAACACACAACAGTCCACTTTTTCCAGAAAGATGGAATGGGATTTAACGTGTATGCAAGATCTTTTTTTTGTAATGCATGGGATTCATGCATGGGATCTCCGTCTTAAGTCTGATTGAAAGGACTAGGAAGAGACTCAACATTGTGTGGATGCTAACTACAAGAGAAAGTCACTTCCAGTCTATAGCCGTCTTGAGTGGGAATTGAGCCCCCAACCTTGGACCAGCAGTCTGACACCTTACTCACAAGGCCAACCAGGCCCCAGACTTACGCAGTTTATCTTTAAAAAAAAGAAAAAAGAAAAAGAAATCCTGTTTGTTCATGTACTACATTTACAACCCCCCCCCCCCCCCCCATCCCCTCAGAGTCTCCCTCTAATTCAACACCTAATTTTTTTTTTTAAGGATTTCAGGGGATGGTTGCAGACAGAAAGAGAGGGGGTGGAGGCGCGGATGGGTTTAAAGGGTAGGAGGGTTACTGACAGGCTCTGCTGATTTGTAAGCCATCTGTACTGTCCTGTACATTAGGGTGCAAGTGCATGTGTGTATAACACAACTGTTAGCCATAATTATCGCATGTTCTGCGGTTCACGACACATGCATGGTAGTTTACATCAATTTGTATTTGTGTTGTTAGCCATAATCATCCCATGTTTTGTGGTGCATGACACATGCATAGTTTACATCAATTAATTTGTACATGAGTACTTTAAACAATGTTTATTCATACGTTAATATTTTTCCTTTGTTATTCCCTGCGACTGTAAACTGTCATGGGTCAGGCAACTGATATGGATATGGCAATATAATTATTAGTTTGTCCTTTATTATTATTTACACTTGCATATTTACATTCATCCTGGAGCTATTATGTCCACATTTTAGGCACTTTGATACAGACACATATACAGTCCATTTTTTCTACATAATGTTCACATACCAAAGCACACACACACACAAATACACAGACACACACAGGCCAATCAATAAAGTTTCTAACACCTTTCTCTCAGACACATTTGATCAATCTCATTCCAGAGAAAACTATACAAAACAGAAATTTCCCCAAACAACATTATGTCACCTCAGCAGTGACCCAAATAAAACCTTTCTGTGCTAGAATGTTGGTGTCTTTCTTTTCTTCTTTTGAATAAATTGCGTCTCCACTGTGCACATGGCTTTAACTCTCTGTGGTGAAAACAAAATATTAACCAAAAGAAAAGCAGCAAACAGAATTTATAACAGTGTTGGAACATTCCACAGTCCATCTGACATGTTTGAATGAATTATTCAAGACAGATTTCTGACCACTCTCTTACAGGTCATTTTGGTGTCAACGGTTAATATACACACCCATTAAAAAAAAAACCCAAAAGACTTGTAAATCACTCTTGTCTTCTTGCGTTCAGATCAACTTTCTGTCAGCCATCCATGACAGTGACATGCAGTTCATTTGTTCCATAAAACATCTTCTTTCTTGGATCTGTACAAATGTAGAAGAACAAGTTCACGTCGCCTCGTATCACAATGGCAGAACAGTGCATATTCTAAAAAAAAAAAAACAACAAAAAAAACACATGAAGACAAAGAAGAGGGGAGGAGACAAAGAACGACAAATATGAAGACACAGAAAATGAGGTACACAAAATGGAAAAACAAGCATAAATGTAACCAAAAAAATAACAATAAAAAGGAAAAAGAACGATGACAAAGAAGAAGAAAAAGAAGACATGGGTAAGAAATATATTTCATCCACTCTTCCTGTGCCTGGCTTTGTACACTTCACCACTTCTGCCAAACAACTGACGTTCTGCAAAATAACAGTAACCAGTTCCTGCCTTCCACGCCGAAATACCAAAGGCATCCATCGACACCCACCTGATGATCATTTTTTTGGTGCATATTCTAACCTTTTCACAATGCTGCACGCATATGTGCGAGTCATACCATGCTCCGCAGGCAAGGTTGCAGGCATACGTGTGTGGAGTTTTTAACTTTCCCTTTAACACTTCGCACACACATTTGGCAATCTTATATCTGGTGTAACCAAGGTGCCACAAACCTGCTGTTGAAAGAAACTCTTGAGATTGAATTCTACGACCATTTGCCTTTCTTTTGGTATATCTTCATGCTTTGGGAGAGCTAGTATGACTGTTTCCTTGTACACAGTCTCAGAGTTCCTTGTTTCTAGCCAAAATCAACAGTTCTGACGTGTGGTTACAGAGGTAGTGAGTGTTATTTGTGGGTCTGGAGAAAACGTATTTGTCAAAAATTCACAGGTCTGATTTGCATTGTGCATAAAACAATGTTGCAGTTTGGCTTGTTCTCAGATGATGCAGTCTATTTCTGTCTTCTTCTTTCCAATTTCTCTTTTCACTGAATACTTACTGAAGAACAGGCATGAAAGCACTTAAAGCATGTAAACACAGTCTCATGGACTCAAACATAAACACCAAAACTTTATCACAAAGATGGGACAGTGGTGAAAGATGCCCAACGACAGAACCATATTCTCAAAGACTGCGTGCAGCTTCTAAAAAAAGGAAAAACATTCTAAAAGAAAACGGAAAAATAAACACACACAAAAAATGAATGGGAAACATTCTGAAGAAACACATAGGGCGATAGAATCCGGGAGAAATTTTTTTTGGCAAAAATCAACGAAAGTATGTATACCATTCATACTTGAAAGATCTTTCCTTTTCACATCCTTCCCTCCCTTTCCCCTCCCTCCTTCCCTTCCTTCTCCCTCCACACCCTTCCCTTCCTCCGAATCCTCTCCCCCCCTGCCCCTCACCACCACCTTACAATGCCCTTCACCGGCAAATCTGCAAAAGCAATGATGCATGCCCTTCCAAACCAACGACAGACATAAGCAATCCACGTGCATGGAAAGAAAAAAAAAAAGAAAAGAAAAATCTCATTTCAACAATTATAGGAAAGTCTCACGCAGCTCCTATTCTTCAAAGTTTTCACATTTTGGAATGTAGCAGGAAGTCCCATGATTCTCGCCAGGTCAGCTGTTGAATTTCCGCCATGGTCAAGTCGGCGTTGCCGAGTGACACAGGCAGAAAGTGCAGGAAGGTGTAGACCGCTCCTGACAGCAGTACAACTGTTCCGTACGTCACCAGCGTGCCCACTGGTATGTACCTAATTGCAGAAATGTCACGCAATGTATTATACGACCACAGAAATACTGCACAATGAATGCTGGAATATGTTATATCATAACAGGAAAGTAAAACGATTTCAAGAGAAACTGTTCAATAACAATTAAAAAGAGAATGGCTATAAACCTGAATTCTTTTCCTAACAAAAAATAGCTGTTTGCATGAACTACTAATCTAGACACAACTGTTGATAAATACTGAAGGGCTGAGCAACCCAAATAACATCATGAAAGTGCAAAAATTGACAAAATGTTTCAATACAAGAGACAGTGTGGTGAGCAACAGATAACCGAACAATTTGTGTTTTATCTTTGATATTGAATGTTGAAGCGTACAGTCCCGCCCCTTTCATTCTGACACAAATTTGCAATAGGAACACCAAGTACACAGACCATGTGCACTCTACAGACAGACACAGACACAAACACCTAATAAGCACTCAAAATACTAAAATGCACACTTTACACAGACCATCTTCACATTCTACACACACACACACACACACACACCGACACACACACACGTACACAGACACACATATACACACACACACACGCACGCACGCACACACACACACACACACACACACACACACACACACACACACACACACACACACACACAATTGCACACACACACACACACACACACACCACACACACACAACACACAGAGGATTCGAAACAGACCTGCATGGTCACCTTACCACTTCGACAACACTGAAAAATGTACAATGCATTCTGTAACTTTCATATAAATCTTATTTTGTTGAAACAAGACGGACTGTTTCGTTTGCTGCTTTACCGAAGCTTCACTTGTTGTTTTTACCATTAATGATAAACTTATATCCTTTTCCTTGTCTACAATTCGCGAGAGATACCCATATGTGGTATATGTCAGATCTATAATTAGCAACAAACTTATTTCTATCTGCACCTCTACTACGAAGATACCACATTAAAAGGTCCAATCATGACAGAACACAACTTAATATTTGTTACAACATTAGCATACAGTATTATGCAAATAGATCTTTTATCAGTGAATACAGCAGTAATCAAAGAGTGATTACAATTTTCAATTAAATGTAAAGTTTTGTGACTCTGCAAATATTGCGAAAAAGGTTTGTCTGTGATTTGTTCCGGCATCTTCATGCAGGAGATGACTGGAAAGGTTTCACTGACAGTAATCATTCTGCCAGGTTTGTTTCTAGCACTTTTCAGTGCTGAGAAAATACCAATGTTTAAGCTATATGGATACACACACATACAAGGACATGTAAAACGGTGATACAGACACTTTGTGACACATGTCAGTCGAAAATAGACAAAACAGTCACTGAATCGATGCACACAAACACGCATGTATACACACACATACAAGCACACAAATACCTGCATACAGACAGATTCCCACCCATCCACAAACAAACTACCAACTACCCATCCCCCCTTCCCCACATCACATTTACTCACACCCTCATCATCTCCCCCACCTCCCTTACACACACCCAGTACTCCCCCCCTCCCCCCCCCCCCCCCCCCCCCCCCCCCCAAGCTACCTGAAATGCTGGACAGCCAGGTGGTCCAGCATGGCAGCCAGCAGGAGGATCTTGAAGATGACGGCGGGCAGGTAGTGATGCAGGAACAGGGTGCGGTCGGCGCACAGGTAGGGAAGGAAGTGAAGCAGGTACCCCCCGACCAGCAGCTGCCCCATGAACACGTAGTGCTGCCACTCCCCTGGGGAATGAGCACAACGCCGCCAAGGGAATGGTCAGAGCTCTGTTTTATCGTTAGCTTGAGGACAAGTGATAATAATAATAGTAATGAGGACAATTTCTTTAGCGCCCATCCTAACAACGTAGGCTACAGGGCGCTTTACAAGTTTTAACAAATTCAGCATCTAAACAATATAAGCATAAACACACACACACACACACACACACACACAAGAAGTGTGAATGGGAATATCATACAGGAATCGTGAGAATTCTGTCTTGTTAGCTAGAGGACTGTCTTGTTAGCTAGTGGTGGTGCGAATGGGGCTACCATACGGGAATAGTGAGAATTCTGTCTTGTTAGCTTGTGGACAGGTGGAGGTCTGAATGAGAACGTCACACTGGAACGGTGACAGTTCTGTCTCATTAGCTAAAGGGCAAGTGGAGGGGTGAATGGAATACCATATGGGAATGGTGAGAAACTTGAGAAGTGAAGGTGTGAATGGGAATACCGTACGGAAATGGTGAGAAACTTGAGCAGAAGTGAAGGTGTGAATGGGAATACCATATGGGAATGATGAGAAACTTGAGGAGAAAGGAAGGTGTGAATGGGAATACTGTACGGGAATGGTGAGAAACTTGAGAAGTGAAGGTGTGAATGGGAATACTGTACGGAAATGGTGAGAAACTTGAGGAGAAGTGGAGGTGTGAATGGGAATACTGTACGGGAATGGTGAGAAACTTAAGGAGAAGTGGAGGTGAATGGGAATACTGTACGGGAATGGTGAGAAACTTGGGAGAAGTGGAGGTGTGAATGGAATACTGTAAGGGAATGGTGAGAAACTTGAGGAGAAGTGGAGGTGTGAATGGGAATACTGTACGGAATGGTGAGAAACTTGAGGAGAAGTGGAGGTGTGAATGGAATACTGTACGGAATGGTGAGAAACTTGAGAAGTAGAGTGTGAATGGAATACTGTACGGAATGGTGAGAAACTTGAGAAGTGGAGGTGTGAATGGGAATACTGTATGGGAATGGTGAGAAACTTGAGGAGAAGTGAAGGTGTGAATGGGAATACTGTACGGGAATGGTGAGAAACTTGAGGAGAAGTGGAGGTGTGAATGGGAATACTGTACGGAATGGTGAGAAAGTTGAGGAGAAGTGAAGGTGTGAATGGAATACTGTACGGGAATGGTGAGGAACTTGAGGAGAAAGGAAGGTGTGAATGGGAATACCATACGGGAAAGATGAGAAACTTCAGGAGAAAAGGAAGGTGTGAATGGGAATACCATACGGGAATGGTGAGAAACTTGAGAAGTGAAGGTGTGAATGGAATACCATATGGGAATGGTGAGAAACTTTAGAAGTGGAGGTGTGAATGGGAATACCGTACAGGAATGGTGAGAAACTTAAGGAGAAGTGAAGGTGTGAATGGAATACCATATGGAATGGTGAGAAACTTGAGAAGTGAAGGTGAATGGAATACCGTAAGGGAATGGTGAGAAACTTGAGAAGTGAGGTGTGAATGGGAATACTGTACGGAATGGTGAGAAACTTGAGGAGAAGTGGAGGTGTGAATGGGAATACCGTACGGGAATGGTGAGAAAGTTGAGGAGAAGTGGAGGTGTGAATGGGAATACTGTACGGGAATGGTGAGAAACTTGAGGAGAAGTGGAGGTGTGAATGGGAATACTGTACGGGAATGGTGAGAAACTTGAGGAGAAGTGGAGGTGTGAATGGGAATACTGTACGGGAATGGTGAGAAACTTGAGAAGTGGAGGTGTGAATGGGAATACTGTACGGGAATGGTGAGAAACTTGAGGAAAAGTGGAGGTGTGAATGGGAATACTGTACGGGAATGGTGAGAAACTTGAGGAGAAGTGGAGGTGTGAATGGGAATACTGTACAGGAATGGTGAGAAACTTGAGGAGAAGTGGAGGTGTGAATGGGAATACTGTACGGGAATGGTGAGAAACTTGAGGAGAAGTGGAGGTGTGAATGGGAATACTGTACAGGAATGGTGAGAAACTTGAGGAGAAGTGGAGGTGTGAATGGGAATACTGTACGGGAATGGTGAGAAACTTGAGGAGAAGTGGAGGTGTGAATGGGAATACTGTACGGGAATGGATAAGACAATGTTGCTTATAGCCCAGCCGACCGCAAAGGGCCACATCAGGGCTGTCACCACGTTAAAATCAACTCACCAGTCATTTAAAAAAAACCAAACACTTTCACACATCTCATTAAATGACATCGTCTAGAAACGCACCAGAAATTGCATTAAAAATCTTTCTTCCGTAAAATCTTAAATCAGATGAAAATGTTAATCTCTCTCAAAAACTCAAGGATCACATCAGGTGGGACATCCCTGAACAGGATCTTCATGGACTCCGCTGTAAAATGTTTGTGTCTCACATCGTGCAAGTCCAACACTCTAAAAGAACATGTTTCATTGTGAGTGGCGCATGACATGGAATACACCACGGAGCTTCTTCACTCATTAAGGTAAGAATGGGTAAAATACGAATGGCGGTGTGCAGCCGGAACAGAACCGTTTCCTCTTTACGACCTCCCGACGTAGATGGAGGAAGTCCTTAAGGTTTGGACGGATCTGAAAGAGTTTGTTACTCGTCTGTGTGTTCCAATTCTCCTGCCAGAGGTCTCTCACATATTCGTTAATTTTCGGTTTCACATCTGAGCAGGGGATATAAACGTTGGACAGTTTCTCTCTTGTGGCGTTCTTGGCTAAACGATCAACCATTTCGTTCCCGCCGATGCCAACATGACCAGGAACCCAAGCAAGAGTAATGTTGTAACCGTCCGCCTTCAACTTGCTAAAAAGTTAAAAAAAAAGTAAAAGTTCTGGATGCTGAAGGTTGCGGCCAGCTATGGCCTCCAAAGCTGACAGCGAATCCGACAGAACCAGAAAGTCCCTCTTTGAAGAATGCGAGATTATCTTCAAAGCCAAAACCAGAGCGGTAAGTTCAGCAGAATAGACAGAAGCATCGGAAAGAATATGTTCCAACAGTATCTGAGAAGGAGCCCCAGGGCAGTAGGCTGCACAGGCCACTCCATCCTCAGACTTGGAACCGTCGGTGAAAACGTTTTGACAGGATGGGAATTTGGAACAGAGGTCAGCTTTACAATGCCTTGTACGCCAGAGAGCTGGTAGACTCTTTGCGAAAAGCTGCGAGGTCGAAACAAATCTCTGGTGTGAAAAAGGTCCACGGAGGTTGATCCGGAAACTTGGAAAAATCGGACACAACTCCTAGGTCTAGGCCTGCATTCCGCACGTGAGGCCGCATACGAAGACCAAACGGCGGAATACATTTCGGGTTGTTTTCAAACTTACTTTGGAATGGAGGGTCAAAGACACAGTCATAGGCAGGATTCTGCGGTTCTGAGAACAGTCGGATATAATAATTCAAAGACAGTTTCAGCCTGCGGTTGGACAGTGAAGGTTCACCCGCCTCTGCGTGCAGGCTGTACACAGGGGTGGTGCGGAACGCTCCAAGACAGAGACGAAGCCCTTGATGGTGGGATAGGGTCCAAGAGTTTGAGGTAAGATGATCTTGCGGAGCCGTACACAGCACAACCGTAGTCCAGTTTGGAACGGACCAGGGCTCTGTAGAGGTGCAACAAAGTTTTCTTATCAGTGCCCCAGTCGGTGTGCGCTACGACCCGCAGAATATTCAGTGCTTTCTGGCAAGCAGTTTTGAGGTTTTTAATATGGCTGAGAAAGTTAAGTTTTTGGTCAAAAATGACTCCCAGAAATTTGGCCTCTTTAACAGCTGGAATGGGAGATTTCCCTACTTGAAGTTCAGGATCTGGAAAAACTGACGGAAATGATGGAAGTGAATTACACTGCGTCTTTGTTGGAGAAAAGGTGAAACCGTTTTCATCTGCCACCGATGGATTTTATCTACGCAAAGCTGGAGCCTGCGCTGGACACTCGGGTACAGGCTTCCAGTTGCGTAGACAGCAAAATCATCCACAAACAATGAGCAGTCTGAACCCTGCTGAACTGATTTCACAATGTTGTTGATTTTAATACTAAAGAGGGCAGGAGACAGTATGCTCCCCTGTGGAACACCCAACTCCTGCTCATGGACATCAGAGAGAGTGGTGCCAACCCGGACCTGAAACTGTCGTTCTGCCAAAAAATTTTGAACGAAAAGCGGAAGATGACCTCGAAAACCCAGATCGTGGAGATCATGAAGTATCCCCGACTTCCAGGTGGTATCGTAGGCCTTCTCTAAGTCAAAGAAAATTGCCACTGCATGCTGTCTGTTCACAAAAGTGTTCGAGAGTAGATTCCAGACGAATCAAATGGTCAACGGTAGTCCGATGTTTGCGGAAACCACACTGTTCTTTCGCCAAAGGCCATCGGTTTCGAGTTTCCACATGAGCCTAGCATTGACCATTTTCTCCATCAATTTGCAGACACAGCTGGTCAAAGCTATGGACGGTAGTTTGATGGATTAGAAAGATCTTTTCCAGGTTTGGGGATGGGAATAATAAGGGCTTTCCGCCAAGAGGGTGGAAAGAAACCTGTAGTCCACACATGGTTGTATACCTGTAGCAGTATGTTCAGACCTTCTTGCGGAAGATGTTTCAACAGTTGATAATGAATGTCATCCATACCTGGAGAAGAATCGCTGCAAGAAGGTAAGGCAGATTTCAGCTCGTTTAACGTGAAAGGAAGATTGTAGTCTTCCATGTTGTCGGACGAAAAGTTGCAGGGTGATTTTTCTTTTAGGGCTTTGTTTTTGACAAAAGTGGCTGATTTGTTAGAAGAGGAGGAATTCTTTTCAATGGTTGAAGCAAGCAGATTAGCAACTGCTTTTTGTCTGTTATTAAAGAGTCAAAAAACTTGAGATGGTTCACAGTGGGACAGGTGTTCTTCCCTTTGATTTTCTTAATGATGTTCCACACTTTTTTCTTGGAAGTTTTCGATGTCAGCCTGGAGCAGAAACTTCTCCAGGACCGACCCTTTACTGATTTTAAAAGTGTGTCTTGATTTAGCACGGAGTTTTTGATGGGCTCGAGCGTTGGGACCCGAAGGTCGTTGGTATACCTGACGCTGAGCCGTTTTCTAACTTTGGAAATTTGTTGGCAGTCTGAATTAAACCAGGGTGTTTTTGGCATTTGAAGTTTATCGGGAAAACACTGAACACAAGCTTAGCACATTTGATAACAGTGTTTGTCAGAGATTCTGCTGGGTCCGGACTCTGAAGAAATCAGCGTCCTGGAATGCCTTAGAAAATAGTGCTGCAAATAGATCCCAGTTTGCTTTCTTATAATTTAGGTGTTGAGAGACAGAGACGTGTTCAGTTATTACAGTTGTAGGAGGACATGGAAATGGTCACTTCGTGCAGATCGTCATGGACAGACCACTCATAGTCCAGGAGTACGGGAATGGTGAGAAACTTGAGAAGTGGAGGTGTGAATGGAATACTGTATGGGAATGGTGAGAAACTTGAGGAGAAGTGGAGGTGTGAATGGGAATATGTACGGGAATGGTGAGAAACTGAGGAGAAGTGAATAGCTCAGTTGGTAGAGCGCCTGACGGGAGCTGGAATAGCTCAGTTGGTAGAGCGCCTGACTCGCAATCTTGGTGATCCTGGGGTTGCGGGTTCGAACCTCCGCCAGGGCGTTTCGGTACAGGGGGATTTTTTCCCTCGGAGTTAGCATTGATTCTGACTCCATTTCCCATACAGTCCTTCGAATGAGACTATAAACCGAGGTTCCGTGTGTGAACGCATGCATACATCTTGCACACACGTAAAATCCCATCACCAACTTTCGGATGAGTAGGCCAGTTTGGCCAGTTGGTATGGATGACACGTTACACATAGCATGCGCCCTGCGTGAGAAATGGAAAGAATGAAGGAAGAAAGGAAAATGATGTGATCGATATTGACGATACTGACTGGATGACACGGGAAACGACTGAATGAAGCGCCAGCTGGCAGCTCTTCAGTCGGCACTACCCAGGTAGGCAGCCCGTTGTGTAAACGGTGTTGGATTGTAAGCGCTTAGAGCTTGGCCTCTAGCCGAGAATAGGCGCTATATAAGTATTCATTATTATTATTATTATAAGTGGAGGTTGTGAATGGCGATAATGTATGGGAATGGTGAGAAACTTGAGAAGTGAAGGTGTGAATGGGAATACTGTACGGGAATGGTGAGAAACTTGAGGAGAAAGGAAGGTGTGAATGGGAATACCATACGGGAATGATGAGAAACTTGAGGAGAAAGGAAGGTGTGAATGGGAATACCATACGGGAATGGTGAGAAACTTGAGGAGAAGTGAAGGTGTGATGGGAATACCATATGGGAATGGTGAGAAACTTGAGAAGTGGAGGTGTGAATGGGAATACTGTACAGGAATGATGAGAAAACTTGAGGAGAAGTGAAGGTGTGATGGGAATACTGTAAGGGAATGGTGAGAAACTTGAGGAGAAGTGGAGGTGTGAATGGGAATACTGTACGGAATGGTGAGAAACTTGAGAAGTGGAGGTGTGAATGGGAATACCATACGGGAATGGTGAGAAACTTGAGAAGTGGAGGTGTGAATGGGAATACTGTACAGGAATGGTGAGAAACTTGAGAAGTGGAGGTCGTGAATGGGAATACTGTACGGGAATGGTGAGAAACTTGAGGAAAAGTGGAGGTGTGAATGGGAATACCATACGGGAATGGTGAGAAAGTTGAGGAGAAGTGAAGGTATGAATGGGAATACCATATGGGAATGATGTGAAGTCTGCCTTATGACTCAGTAGTAAAGTGAAGGTGTGAATGGGAATACTGTATAGGTAGGTGTGGTGAGAATTCTGACTTGTTGGCTAGAAAACAAATGAAGGTGTGAATGGGAGTACCCATTAGATATCTCAAAACAACATGTATGTGGGGCAATGATGTGAACGGGAAAAGGTAACACCTTTTCTTATGTGAACATGTACATAGTCAATGTGTAAATGGGAGAACACATTAAACATCTGATTCAGGAATGCACATAGTGTGGATGTGTGAACGGGAAGATACTTTAAGATCTGATGCAGGAATGTGCATTAGGTGCAAGTGTAAAATGGGAATGTGCACTAAAAGTCTGGTGTAAAAGTGTACTTTAGGTGGACGAGTGAATGGGATAGCCATTAAACATCTAACACAGAGATAGACATAATGTGAACAGGAATATACACTGAATGTACGATATGAGAACACACATGTGGATGGGAATATGCCCTTAAATATATAACCTGGAGGATACATCATGTAAATATACGAACAAGAATACGCAATAAAACATCTGATGTGAGGATTTAAGCATCTGACACAGGGATGCGCATGATGTGAATGTGTGAACGGGAATATGAATTTAACGTATGATGTGGAGATTGCATAAATATGTTTGGAAATGTACTAAATACCTGATCTGGGACTGCATGTAGCATGGATGTGTTAATGCTGTATGCATGAAATATCTGACAGGGGAATGTGTACAGTGTGGAAGTGTACATGGATTACCAAGAAACATCTGAAATGTTTTCAAAGCTTGAAAATATGGGAATATGCATGACTTGGACATGAAAATAGAATATGCTTCCACTAGCTAAAACTTTTCTCCAAGACTGGAATTGAAAACTTGCCATCTGTAAACATGTCAGAGAAATAAGCATGAAAGCATGCGTACATGCATGTGAACACTCATGCACACATGCAAAACCTATCCTCTCCTTTTCAAACATACGCATACAACAAAAAACAGACTCACCCCATGTCAATGTGAGCACAAACACACGCACACATACAACTGAAGCCTCTTTTTCCTACACATATAAATGCACACAACATCAACATACAAACACGCAGACAAACAATTGGCTGAAAAGTAAAAATACAAATTCCAGTTTGAAGTTTCCTAAAGCTGAGTGTGTGTGGTGTGTGTGTGTGTGGTGTGTGTGTGTGTGTTGTGGGGTGTGTGAGAGAGAGAGAGAGAGAGAGAGAGAGGGGAGAGAGAGAGAGAGAGGAGAGAGAGAGAGAGACAGAAAGGGAGAGAGTGAGGGAGAGAGAGAGCATGTATGTGTGTGTGTTTGTGTGTGTATACTTGTGAGCGTGAATGCATCCATCTGTGCGTGCGTGCGGCGTGCGTGCGTGTGTGCGTGTGTGTGTGTGCATGCGTGTGTGTGATTGTGCATGTTTGTCTGCATAAGTGCACCAACACATGTATATCTCCTTTCTTGTCATTACCTTAAACTTTCTATTCACTCCTTAATCGTTTCTCAAGACACTGTCATCTTCACTGACATTAGTGCTCCTCTTTCAAAAGACACTAAGCACATGATCATTTGTACCCAAACTCCCTGAAACACACTCTCTCACACACATCACACACACACACACACACACAACACACACACACACACACCCCACACTCTCTCTCTCTCCTCACTAGGCAGAACACGACAGGAGAAGCCAGGCAGAGAATGACAAACAAAGGAACTGCCGCAAACCCTCCCCTCACTCACACCAAGCGCACACACCTTCCCCCCACCCGTCCTACCTTCAGAGATGTCGTAGCAGGCCCTCTGTCGTCGCAGGTAGTAGAGGACAGCCAGCGCCAGGTACAGGAGGACAGAGAGTGTGGCCCCCACCCACACCACTAAGTTTCCCAGCGGGTGGATCTGGGAACTGCGCAGGTCACCAAGGGTCACCCACACCACCAGCCATGGACAAAAACAAAAAGCTGGTCTCAGTCTGGAAGTCACCAGCTGGTGTCATCTATTACCCAGGGCTCACAATGGTCACGGATGATTAAGGTAGAGTCTTGGTGAGTTGGAGCAAGTGCAGGGGTTTCATCACAGACTGACACTTTAGCCATGGAGATCTGGGGAGGTGCATGCACAAGTGAACTCTCATATTATCTGATTAAAAATAAGTGGGATAATTCAAATGGAAAAAAAAAATCCAGGAGAATCACACCCCTCCCCACCCCACCCTCCCACGTCCCAAATAAAAAATGCTGCCAAAAATGGTGAAATACGTGTAATCTGGCTATTCTAGAGATCATTATTAGCTGTCAAGATCAGTATATTTTCCTTCTAAAGATAAGAAGCATGGCCTCACACCACAATCTTTCTTTCTGCCATTTGATCCCTCACTTTACTCACACATGTCGAAGACCTTCATTTTTACAGGCAGACAAGAAAGTAACCAAGTAAGAACAGCACAGATCATAATGACATATATGGTGGATCCCTTCCTCAATGACCAACATTTGTTATCATTCTGATCTTGTCAAAATCGTCAGGAACAACAGCTTTACTGGCGCCATCTACTGGATGGACAGGGCGGGGCATAAAAGAAGGCACAGGACTGAGGGAATGGGAGCAGGGGGAGTGGGAGGAGGGGGGATGGGAGGGGGGGGGGGTGGGAGGAGGTGAAGGACTCCCCCCTCTGGTGCCAGACGCTCTGTTGGACTACGTGATGAAGTCATTGCTGTCAGCAGGCTCTGTCTGCACATATCAAATCACTTTAGGTTTCACTGAACCCCGTCTGAAACAACAGTGCAGGGCCTCCTACAATGAGTGGCTTCACTGCTAACTCCCACACATCAGTGAATACCTTTTGCACACACACACGGACACACACACACACACATTATCTGACACACACACACACACACATTATCGGACACACACAAAACATTATTGGACACACATACACATTATTGGACAAACACACACACATGCATACACACACACACAGACATACACACACACACACTCACATTATCTGAGGGACTCATCCAGTACGCGATGTTGCGGACCATGAGAGGCCACTCCGCCGGCGTGGAACTGAACTTGTGCTCCAGCTCCGTGTCCTGCCGCGAGGTGAACATCTTCAGCTGAAGCTCCCACAGTTTGGAGAAGAACGACAGCTTTGTCGGCTCCAAGGGAATCAATTCGTTAGCATCCACTTCTGCCATGCTCTCCCCTTGTTTGCCATTCCCTGAAAACGGTGGAAGTAGATTATCATGAACGGAATATGTCTGACGGTTGATTGCTTCATTTTTTTTTACAGGCTGTTCGTTTGTGATGATGCGGACTTATTGTCTGTTGTCATCCCTCTCAGAAATTACAAACTTGCTTTTTTTTTTCTTTTTTTACCTACTTTCTTTCTGCGTATGCAGGCTGATACTCCTGCGGACATTCCCTGTATAGACAGGCAAGTATATATTAATCCCAACTGCCCAACGAAGGGAGTGGAGTTTTGTGTGCATGACCGTTTTTTTTATCCCGCCATTAAGGCAGCCATACTCCATCTTTGGGAAGGTGCATGCTATGTGTAGCGTACCAACGGCCAACCTGGCCTTCTCTTCCGAAAGTTGGTGAAGGGATTTTATGCGTGCAAGATGTTACGTGTGCGTTCACACACGGAACCTCGGTTTATAGTCTCATTCGAAGGACTACATGGAAAAGGAGTCAGAACCAATGAGAAAAAAAACTGAGTGGGGAATAACTCTTTGAATGCATGCCTATCATTATGTGGAGTCAGAATCCGAGGGAAAATCCCCTGTACCAAAACAGCCCAGGGAGTTCGAACCCGCAACCCTTGGATTTTGAGTCCGGTGCTCTGCCAACTGGCTATTCTGGCCCCTCTACCTACTGAAAGTAAGGAAAATCAGAATGGCCCTCTAGACACCACAGACCTTCCACCAAGGTAAAACACATTCTGGGGATCATTCTTTGAGACAGTTCATTTGATGAAAATTACATAATGATAGGCATGCATTCAAAGAGTTATTCCCCACTCAGTTTTTTTTTCAACAGGAAAGTAAAAAAAATACAAACGTCAATGTTTATAAACCTGGAAAGTTTTAGTATTCCATGGAAATGTTCTACTTAAGAGACTGTATCACTTCGCAGCAGTAAGCTCAGAGTTTTTAACTGTCGGTGGAAAAGTTGTCATGATCTTGTTGAACAGATTCTAAAACTGCTGTTGGGTCTGGTTTTGCCACACAGCTCTGCATCAAAATTGAATGGATTTCCACTTTTCATCAAGTTCTGTTAAAATCAGTTCAACAGTTTTTGCATAATTCAACAGTTTTTGCATAAGCTTGGTGTCAGACAAATAAGCATGTCAACCGACCTACAAGCATGAATGATAACCTTCTTGTCGGAGGTAACAAAGTGAGACAGAGATTACCAAACAACTGAAGTTTGTAGGGGAACATTGGGAGGATAGCTATAAAGCGGCAGTTGGGGGGGGGGGGGGGGGGGGGGGGGTAATCAGTCCACATCTTTTAGCGCCCCATTATTGTCCTCCCCCTCCAAACAAAACAAAAACAACAAAAAAAATTGAGCGAGACAACAAAAGGATGGTCACCCTGTCTGCGACCAACTTTTCACTGAAAACTCCTGACCTTGCCAATTTCACTTGTTTGGCAGTTAACTGTCCCTCGTCCACAGTGGTTCTGTCTCAGCACTTTTCAATTATAAGACTACATCCCTGAACACCGTCTTCAACACACCCCACGCCCACATCCCCCCCCTCCCCCAAAACCATCAACGCTCTCTAAATTCTGGACAGGAAAAGAAGACACGGTTAAAAAAAACCTAAAGAGAACCTGGCGATCAGCATTCAATCACAACTTGGCAGTCAGATTCCAAAATGTTGCCTTTCTTTGCATTATGAACCTTACACTGAAAAATTCTTATGAACCCCACGCATTTCAATCCCATCAGCCCCGCTCTGTGGCAGGTGGTCACCGCTTACTCTTGCTGTAGCGGTGTTCCTCCACGTTCCACACTGTGTCTCTCTGGTTGATGATGCGGTCTGCCGTCACCTCCAACTGATGAAAACCCCACTCAGGTAACTGCTTTCCGTGATCTGAACACACACACACACACACACCTATACCCAAAATGACTAATATGTCACACACACAAATATACCCGTCAACAATGTAACACACACACGTATGAAAGACATACACAAAATATGTACTGAATGACAATAAACGCATGTTACACACACACACACACACACACAGATACACACTTAATGTGATACATCCAAGTACAGACACAAACACTGAAAGTATACATGCATGCATGGACAACTGCACACAAACCCATGCATGCACATGCACACACACACGTAAACAACGCACACACACACACACACACACACAGAGGCACACACACACACACACACACACACACACACACACACAGAGGCACCCTTACCCTCAGGGCTGTGGAAGTGCTGAGGTGGATCAGTCTCACCTGGCTCTGAATTGTTTGCCAGCTGTCCCTTCTGACTGACGATTCACAATGTCCTGTCACACACACACACACACACACACACACACACACACACACACACACACATTGAGGCAGTAGAAGATGACAAAGAAGCTAAAATCAAAATGTTAGGAATAAAAACTGAGATATTCATTCCAAATCTACATGTCCAGAGTCAGAAACAATGACTGAACATTCCAGTTACTGTAAGTGGGTAAGTAAGGTGAGATGGGGAGAGTCTACAGCCTGAACTTCAGAGGGGTGTCTACCTTACACCCAGGACAGAAAGAATGTTTATTTGCTCATGACAATGGTGGAGAGGGAGGATAATAGTAATGATTATTGTTAGTATGGTTAATGTGATTGTTGTTGCTTTTATTGTCTCTCCCCCTCCCAGCTCATTTCACCACCTTCCCTCCACTTCCCACTCTTTGCTTTCCACCTTCTACACCTTCACCCCTCCCTCCTATCCCCTCCCTTTTTTTCCATGCCCTCCCACAAGTCCCCCTCCATCTCCCATCCCTCAGTGAACTTTTTCCAGTGAACTTCTTTCTATGTGAATTCTTCTCCAGTGAACTTTTCTCAGCGACACAACCACAGAAATCTTATGTGTTACGTTTGTCAGTCGGCCAGTGTGGCTTAAGAAAGGTTGAAATAGACCGAAATACTGCCATTATCTTATGGGTGTTATGTGGCTGCTATTTTTCATCTTCCTGACAACTGATGTTATTTGCTCAAATGGATATGATGTAGCCATCCGAAGAGGTAAGCCAGATCAAGAATGGAGCACTGAGTGGACCGATTTAACTCCCCAATAAAGCTTTTGAGCTGCATTCCTGTTGGTGAAGGATTGTCCTTCCGTAGAAGATAGGATAAATCTATAAAGGACAGTACGAAAAATTGTGTGCCATCTGTCCTCCTCTGATTGATGATTCATAATGGCCTGCAAGCATATGAATACAAACTCACTGACGTCAGTCTTTAACACAGCTGCTACATCTCTGATCACGTACGTAGACTCAAGCTAAAGACAGCAGAAAGGTGTTTCATTTTTAACTGATGATGTTTTCACTGCTGACTGCCTGAACTGATCAACAGGAGACGCCTAAAGACCATGCGTCTTAAGTACATACTGTCCTGGAGTAAATGTCACGTCTTGATTTTAAGGCACAATCTGTTACATCCATTGCGGTAGTGCTAGCAACAATGAAGTGACTGATCTTTCCAGTCTTCAGCTGAGGCTACACGCACAAGATCACACCAAACATCCATCAACAAGATGAAAATTGATAATTCACTGCATCAAGAATACACCCGAAAGCTGCAGACTAAACGCGTCTAATTAAACACGAAACATATCGGTAAAAAAAAAAGAAAAAGGACCAGTATAATCAGTATCATGATGACTAGATCAAATTGTACACTTCGATCAAAACCCAGTAGGCTGGCAAAAACAAGTGCAAATAGCTACCTGCATTTCTAATTCAGCAACAAGCGGGCATTTTGTTTCTTTTACATCTGCAAGTCACAGCTTACCTCTTTAATCCTCAACTTCTAAACTGTCCTTCACTTTGAACAACTCAAAATCCTTTCCTTGATCTCTAGTTTTCTTTTTCTTTTTTTTTTTTTTCTTTTTTTTTGCTGTCCCAACCTCTGCACCACCCCGTCCACAGCTACAGCCCAGTCGGTCTCGCCGCAGCCCCGGCACCGGCAATCCACAGGGAGCAGTCAATGTCAAGTCGTTAAGAGGCAACCCACCGGAGGAGACACTGCACTGCTGCCGAGTCACTTCGGTGGTGTTCAGTGGTGCCTGTTCTGATCTAACATACACAGGACACCACCTACTAAGCCCCCTACTGACGACAATAATTGCTTAGTTGCGGAGCCGGCGCGAGTGAGCTCTCCCTCCGGAGGGTGCCACCACATCCGTCCAACGACAGCCCCCATGGACTCGCCGATACTGGTGACCCCGACGGAACCAAACCAAGGCCACAGACGTGGAGAGGACATCGAAATTGAGGTCACCATGAGAGCAGGGCATTAAGGGCCACAGAATCTGAAACATTTTTTTTTTTTTTTTTTTAAATGCTGATCAATGAGAATGAGGATGATTAAGATGATGCTACGGATTTCCATTTCGGTCTGAGACTACATGACAGGGCTGTACTCTAGCTTCCTTTCATAATATATCCTGGCGTCAACCAGGCCCGAGAGATACAGGCACCTGCAGTGTTGGTCAGGAAATTTGAGCAACACTCTCAAAACGCATCCATTAAGTGGATGAAACTCGACTGTGTGGTCCCAGTCTTCCCAACTGAGTCCGCAGCAAACTCAACTCTGGGTAAAAGCCGGTCGGGGCAGAAAAACCCACATGACTTCTGATGGGATTCGAACCCACGACCTCCCAGCCGGGAGTCCGCGACGCTAACCACTTCGCCACGGCGGCTGGTTAGTTTTCTTTTTCAACATCATACACACTGTAAATATTTCAGCACCGTGATCGACAGTAATTTGGGTGACTTTTTTTTTTCTTCCGTCGATTCTGATGACAATAGCTGAGGCGCATGCGACTGTATAGTTATGAACATTAGTGTTGAATTCAATACGACACTGCATATCTGTTGTGCCTGACTTGGACTGAAGTCCATACTGGATGATCCATGTTTTGAGCTGTGAAGATCACATAAGAGCTGGTCTGCACCACTGGCTGCCAAAGCTAATCTGGTCATAGACAGAGCATTTCCTAGCAAACGGTACCAAGGTTAGAGTTTGAGAAGAAAAAAAAAAGTATCCTTTGTAAAGTGAGAAGGTGGTCCTCGGGTACTGACACTCTCACAGTTCTGGGTGGGATGGAGATGTTGTAGTAAATGTAACAGGACCCCTCTGGTTCTGTGGGTGAAGGGCTGCCACATCGTGACTGCACACAAGCACAGTCAATGTACAGCACTCTGGTTCTGTGGGGTGCAGGGCTGCACATCGTGACTGAAACACAAGCACAGTCAATGTAACAGGACACCTCCTGGTTCTGTGGGGTGACAGGGGCTGCCACATCGTGACTGCAACACAAAGCACAGTCAATGTAACAGGACACCTCCTGGTTCTGTGGGGTGACAGGGGCTGCCACATCGTGACTGCAACACAAAGCACAGTCAATGTAACAGGACACCTCCTGGTTCTGTGGGGTGACAGGGGCTGCCACATCGTGACTGCAACACAAAGCACAGTCAATGTAACAGGACACCTCCTGGTTCTGTGGGGTGACAGGGGCTGCCACATCGTGACTGCAACACAAAGCACAGTCAATGTTTCTGCACCATCGCCGCTTCAACAACAACAACAAAAAACCCACAAAAGACTGTACGGTACCGCACAGCGACTGTAAAAGAAAGCAATGAATGTTTCCACATCGTCACTGCTGCGAAAAACACACAGAATGCCATAATGTCATCACTTCGACACACAAGACCAAAGAATGCTGACACAATACACTGAAATTCAATGAATGCTGCCACCGTTATCACTGCAACACAAACATGTTACACCCCGACACATCGCGCCTAAACCCCTCATCTCTCCCCCACTACGCTCCCACCCTCGCCTCCCCCCTCCTCCCTCCATCCCCCCTCTGCCAAACACACTAACATTCCAGTATGTATCTTCTCATAAACCAAAACAGCAGAGAAAGTACAGGCAAAACACTGACCATGGTGAGGGACGTTCATGAAAATTTACTCAAAGCGCAGCATGTTACATTGGAAGTATTGGGGGTGGGGGTGGGGGGGGGGGGGGAGCAAAGCAGTGGGCCACATACTGACCTGTTCAAGGCTCGACTGGAGATGCCATGCACCAGCTGCACAATGTCTCCGTGTTTCACTGGCTGGGGCGGTTCATCCACCAGCAGACTGTTCCTGCATAGACACACAGTGGACATTATCATTCTGCTCTTCTAACACACACACACATACACATACACACCACACACGTACACACTCATACACACCACAACACACACATACACACACACACACATCACACACACACACACACACTCACACACACACAACACACACACGTACACACCACACACACACACACACACACTCACCACACGCACACACACACACACACGTGCACACACACACACACACACACACCACCACACACACACACACCAACACACTCACACACACATACACACACACTCACACACACACACACACACACCGCACGCACACAAACACACGCACAAACACACACACACACATGTACACATCACACATGTACACGTATACACACCACACAACACTCACACCAACACACACAGTACACACACACAAAAGCCTTTGTTCCTAAGGATAAGCTATTAGAAGTTGTGCTCAACAGAGTCGGTATCAGCGGAGCTTATGCAGTTTAAGTCACATTCCAAAGGCTGTAGACAGGATTAGGGATATGTCTCGTTTTCTGCAGTGACAGGATTAGGGATATGGCTTGTTTTCTGCAGTGACAATTAGGAAGTTTTTTCTCAGTGAGGATTAGGATATGTCTGTTTTCTGCAGAGACAGGATTAGGGATATGTCTTGTTTTCTGCAGTGACAGGATTAGGGATATGTCTTGTTTTCTGCAGTGACAAGATTAGGGATATGCTTGTTTTCTGCAGTGACAGGATTAGGGATATGTCTCGTTTTCTGCAGTGACAGGATTAGGGATATGTCTTGTTTTCTGCAGTGACAGGATTAGGGATATGTCTTGTTTTCTGCAGTGACAGGATTAGGGATATGTCTTGTTTTCTGCAGTGCCAGGATTAGGGATATGTCTTGTTTTCTGCAGTGACAGGATTAGGGATATGGCTTGTTTTCTGCAGTGACAGGATTAGGGATATGGCTTGTTTTCTGCAGTGACAGGATTAGGGATATGTCTTGTTTTCTGCAGTGACAGGATTAGGGATATGTCTTGTTTTTTTGCAGTGACAGGATTAGGGATATGTCCTGTTTTCTGCTGTGACAGGATTAGGGAAAATATCTTGTTTTCTGCAGTGACAGGATTAGGGATATGTCTTGTTTTCTGCAGTGACAGGATTAGGGATATGTCTTGTTTTCTGCAGTGACAGGATTAGGGATATGTCTTGTTTTCTGCAGTGACACGATTAGGGATATGTAAAGCAGAGAGAGGCTCCAAATGGGTGTGGTAAATGTCACTACATGTGAACAAATTATTTCTGCTGGAATAAACTTAAAATTTGCTTCCCAATTTTTTTTCTTCTTTTTGTGTAAGAGTGAGGGTATGAAGTGTGATTATGTGTGTCCATCCACTAGTGTGTGCTGACTATGTGGGGTTTCCCCCCCAAACTCTGTGTGTGTGTTGTGTGTGTGGTGGGGTGGTGTGTGTGTGTTGTGTGTTGTGTGTGTGTGTGTGTGTGTTGTGTGTGTGTGTGTTGTGTGTGTGTGTGTGTGTGTGTGTGTGTGAGTGTTGTGTGTGTGTGTGAGGGGTGTGTGTGTGTGTGTATGTGTGTGTTGTGTGTGTGTTGTGTGTGTGTGGTGTGTGTGTGTGTGGTGTGTGTGTGTGTGCGCGCGTAGCTCTGTATGCCTCGCTGTCTCTCTCGCTTGCTTCCTCTCTCCACGCTCTCTTTCTTGTGTCTTCCTCTTTAAGGGTCTTTCTTTCATACTTTTTGTTTTTGCTCCTTCTGTTTTAGCTGTTGACAATCAGCTGTCTCCTTTGCTTACTCCCCTTTCCCTTTCTCTCCGTCTAACCGTTTCATGGTATGTCATCACACTCCCTCTCTTCCTTGTTTCTTTTCCACCCAACTTCTTTTCAAATTTTTTTTTTTTTGAATTGATATTTGAGTTCTAGGTTATCAGCTGCTCTGTCTCTCTCTTGTTCTCCCTCCCTCTCTCTCAGAAATGTTGTCACTTTCTCCATCCCTTGCTCTCTCTCTTTCTTGTTTCCCGCTCTTCTACTGCTCTCGCTCTCTCCTCGTCTTTATAATTCTCTCTTTCCCCTCTCTCTCTCTCCCCCCCCCCCCCTCTCTCTCTCTCTCATTTACTTCTCTTCTGCTGTCTTTGTTTTCAAACGTCTTGTTCTTTCGATGTTTCAGTTGCTAGCTCTCAGTTGTTGTCTCTCTCCCTCTCTTGCCTTCTCCCCTCCTTGTGTATGTGACTCTTTCCTCATCTTCGTCTCTCTCTCTCCTCTCTTCTACTTTCTTTCGTTTTGTTTCCCCACCCCTCCCCACCCATTCTTTCTCATTTTTTTCATTGATGGATATCACCGGTGAACTTGCTTACTGGCTGCCCCCTCCTCTTTCTTTTTCCATGCCTCTTCCGTGTTTTGTGCTCATTTTTCTTTTTTCTCCTAGCATTTTCTTTCTCCCTCTGTCTTGCACATTAATCTTTACTATCTCTTTTTTTTAATGCGCTGTTTTTCTCTCCCTCTCTCTTTGTAATGATTTCTCTTTCTCAGTAATTCCTGAAGCTCTCTCTTTTGCTCATTTCTTTCTCTTCTGCTGCCCATTCTCTTCCAAGTTTTTGTTCTTTCAGATGTTTTAGTTGTTGCTAGTCAAGTTTCTGTCTTTTTGCTGGTTCCCCTTCCTCAAATCCAAACTCTGTCTCTCCCTACCTTTGTAATTACCTGCCTCTCTCATTAATTCTCTCTCTCTGTGCACTCTCTCTCTCTCTCTCTCATCAATACATCGTCTAGATACCTGACCTTTAGTTCTTATCACCGTAAGAAATACGCAATCTGGATTCAGTGAACAATCAGAAACTCTTCTACACCCACGTATGTGGGCGTAGAGTTGCTTTTTTACTCTTTGGCAAGTGTGTGTCTGTCGAACACATGACTGGAACTGGGGATATGATTGTTTTCTGCTCTTTGGCAAGTAAGCACCTCCGAGAAATGCGACCAACTAATGGAGATGATTTTGTTCATTAAATTATGATCATTTAATCAGACTATAAACAAATGAGGTAAAATGATTTCTTTGCTAAGACTGGCCATTACATCAAATTCCACGTTAACTGGATACAAACGCAATGTTGGTGAAATAACATTTTGATAAATATTCATGCGAGTCACAGGACATGCAGTGAAAATGCAAGGGAGGAAAGCCTTTCCAGGAGGTAGATCTAGTACAGTCACCGGCAAAAATGTCAACCAAAAAACACACACAGACACACACAAAACTCACAGCATACTTGGTTATGGAGACAAAAAGTGACAACAAACACTGGTACTGTCCTGTTCATTCTAACAACAGAAGCAGCAGCAACAACAGCCTGAACCCTGACCTGTCGGGGTGTTTGACGATCCACCAGTTGTTGACGTCCTTGAACACGTAGCACGTCACCTGCTGCTGATGGGAGCTTCCACGCCCGTCTGGGTAGCGCATGGGGTAGACGTGGATGAGTGGGCAGAGTGGGAGCCCAGCAAGGGACCGCCCCCCGCATGCCTGGCCACTGGTGATAGTTGACAGCAGCGGTGTCTGGACACCTACCACATGGGATTGCTCTTGTCGGGTTTGAGAACATCCCTGTGCACAATTACTTATTTCATTGCTGTGTTTATTCTAATTGTTAGATTTACAGATTGGGCTCAGTATAGGGGAAAAAAAAAAAATTCTAATATTGGAAATCCTACACTCTTTGATAACTGAAAAAAATAAAAAAAAGTGCGATTTTTGGCCTTCACGCCCCTTACAGGGAAATCACATTCTAAATGTAGAAAACCTGTTGAAGCTCAATATAATATTTCCATTTTCGTGTCACCGCTCCACCAAAACTATTACAGCACTACAACAAGATGCTATTAAGGTCAAAAAAACAAGTTCTCTTCTGTAATGATGTTCTTAATGTTTGAAAATGGTGATATTCGCATTGACAGGGAATTGCATTAAGTAATGATTTATTCCGATTTTGAGAGTTTTTTTTTCTCCATTCACTCCTGAAAAATTAATTTTTGAAAAAACACACCCTGAATTCAGGAGGACAGACACAGGGAACTGACAGACAAAAAAAAGGTACAGACAAGGTGGCAGACATGAAAACAACACGCGGGCAGACAATACAGGACATAGCATTACCTCCGAAGTAGTCGCCATTCTGTACACTTTGATAAAACATGTCATCTTCACCGATTTGAAAAAAAACAAACAAAAAACAAACAAGCAAGCAAACAAAGACAAAAACATCAGAACCCTGCAGAGCAACGATTACCTCCAGACTGGCCTGAAAAGCGCTGGTCATGACGTTATCATGAGGCCCGGCTTTGGTCAACAGGGACAGGTGTACATAGAAGACAGTCAGGTACACCCCAAACGGCACACACACCAACATCAAAACCCGCGCCAGCAGCTGTTTCAGCAACGACACCTGTCAGAATGTAACACATGGCTTCCAAATAGGCCAAATTTTCCGAGTGTGTGTTCACAAAGCGCTACATTTATCAGCTATAAGGTCTGGAACTTTATTCTCTTTCAACTGCCTGACCTTACTCTGTGCCTAATGCAATGTGGGTCTGTTTGGATCAAGGCACACAAAAATCAATGGAGGTCAGAAATTCGTTCCTCCATCAGAGTGAGCACCTCTGAATGCACAAGGTACTCAACATCTGCTGTGAGAGCTGAATTTTTTTTTTTTTTTCAAACCTTTTGTCCGTCAGAATTCACGTTCATTCCCTTTCAGACCTGCACCGTTTAGCTCTGACAATGATACACTGTTCAGACACACTCCTTTTATGACCCTCTCCCCACATATACAAACTCCTCCACATACACACACATGCATGCATACATGTGCGCACACAAACACATGCACACACACGCATAAACAGGTACACACACACACACAGGTACACACACACAGGTACACACACACACACACAGGTACACACACACACACACTCACACACACAGTACACACACACACACACACACACACACACACAGAGGTACACACACACTCACACACAGAAACCATAAAAGGGGATCTACATCACCTACATCTGACAGTGATATATCATCCAGCAGTGACCAGTAGTCCTTGGCAATCATGAACAGAATGAGGAGCGCGGTGAACGTCCCTGAATACTTGATACTGCACAACATACCAACAATACCGTGCTTCAATACATTACAAATACTTGGTCTCAAATAAACAACAATAAACCCAGCGATGAGTTTTAAAAAAAAAAGAAAAAGAAATCATTCGTTCCTATGGTTTCGACATTGCCTTATTACACAAACAAACAAACACAAACACAAACAAAACAGAAAAAAAAACACGTAAAAAACTCCTGATCTAATTCATGCATCTGTTTCTTCAATATTTGCTGAATGCTGGAACACTCGCTTTTCTTAGATTAGCAACAACAGAAAAACAACAACAAAAAAACGCTCACCAATGTTTGAACTCTGCTCAAATTTCAAAATGTTCCTGCATAAATCATCTGAAAATCAACAAGAACTGTGAACAGAAAGGGATAACACATTACATACCTCAGTGAACAGAAAGGGTTAATGCACTATATACCTTAGTGAACAGAAAGGGTTAACACATTACAAACCTCAGTGTCCAGAAAGGCTTAATACACTATATTCCTTAGTGAACAGGAAGGGTTAACACATTATGTACCTCAATGAACAGAAAGGGTTGATAGAGAATAGACTACATACCTCAGTGAATAGAAAAGGTTAATACACTACATACCTCAGTGAACAGAAACGGTTAATACACTACATACCTCTGGAAACGAAGGTTTAACACACTATATACCTCAGGGAACAGAAAGGTTTAATACACTACATACCTCAGTGAACAGAAAGGTTAATACACTACATACCTCAGGGAACAGAAAGGTTAACACACTAATACCTCTGGGAAAAGAAAGGTTTAACACACTATATACCTCAGGGAACAGAAAGGTTAATACACTACATACCTCAGTGAACAGAAAGGGTTAATACATTACACACCTCTGGAAAGAAAGGTTTAAACACTATATACCTCTGGAACAGAAAGGTTTAACACACTATATACCTCAGGAACAGAAAGGTTTAATACACTACATACCCTCAGTGAACAGAAAGGTTAATACACTACATACCTCGGAAAAGAAAGGTTTAAACAACTATATACCTCAGGGAACAGAAAGGTTAATACACTACATACCTCAGTGAACAGAAAGGTTAATACACTACATACTCAGGGACAGAAAGGGTTAATACACTACATACCTCAGGGAACAGAAATGGTTTAACACTACATACCTCAGGGAACAGAAGGTTAATACACTAATACCTCAGTGAACAGAAAGGGTTAATACATTACACACCTCTGGGAAAGAAACGTTTAAACACACTATATACCTCAGGGAACAGAAAGGTTTAATACACTACATACCTCAGTGAACAGAAAGGGTTAATACATTTACATACCTCAGTGAACAGAAACGGGTTAGTAACACTACATACTTCAGGGAACAGAAAGGTTTAATACACTACATACCTCAGTGAACAGAAAGGGTTAATACACTACATACCTCAGTGAACAGAAAGGTTTAACACACTAATACCTCAGGGAACAGAAAGGTTTAATACACTACATACCTCAGTGAACAGAAAGGGTTAATACACTACATACTTCAGGAACAGAAAGGTTAATACACTATATACCTCAGGGAACAGAAAGTGTTTAATACACTACATACCTCAGGAACAGAAAGGGTTAATACACTTTATACCTCAGGAACAGAAAGGGTTAATACATTATACCTCGGGAAAAGAAACGTTTAATACACTACATACCTCAGGGAACAGAAAGGTTTAATACACTTCATACCTCAGTGAACAGAAAGGGTTAATACACTACATACCTCAGGAACAGAAAGGTTTATACACACAACCTCAGGAACAGAAAGGTTAATACATACTACCTCAGTGAACAGAATAAGGGTTAATACACTACATACTCAGTGAACAGAAAGGTTAACTACACCTCAGTGAACAGGAAAAGAAGGTTAATACACTACATACCTCAGTGAACAGAAAGGTTTAAACACATATATACCTCAGTGAACAGAAAGGGTTAATACATTACACACCTCTGGGAAAAGAAAGGTTTAACACACTATATACCTCAGGGAACAGAAAGGTTTAATACACTACATACCTCAGGGAAAAGAAAGGGTTAATACACTACATACCACATAGGACAGAAAGGGTTAATGTACTACATACCTTAGTGAACAAAAAGGGTTAATACACTACATACTTTAGTGAAAAGAAAGGGTTAACACATTACATACCTCACTGAAAAGAAAGGGTTAACACCACTACACACCTCAGGGAACAGAAAGGGTTAAAACACTACATACCTTGGGGAACAGAATGGGTTAATACACTATATACCTTGGTGAACAGAAAGGGTTAATACACTACATACCTCAGGGAACAGGTAAAGCTGATTCCAGTGAGAGCCAGCCAGAACCACCACTGCACTGACAAGGCCCTGTACATCAACACAAACACTCACACACACACACACACACACACACACACACACACACACACACACACACTTCATCAACTACCAAACATCAACATGAAAAAGAAATTCATAAAGTGGCAAATTTACAAAACCTCACAAACATTTGATGTTTTCAATTCTTAAAGGTCTACTTTAGAGGTTTTCGATAATTGGTCAGCTTATGCAGAAATATGAAATGTTTGATAAATTGGTAAAATAAACATCCGATTCGCTCCCGATCACACGAAATCGATCCACGAAAGTGGGCATTTTCACCTGTAATCAAGAAAACGGGAGGTAATCAACTAAATCTTGGCATGGCTTAACTACTCTTGGATGTGACGTCACATGATGGACTGGCCGTCAGCCGCTACCTACACAATAAGCCAACGGCGACAGAAAGCGATTCTGATGGTTCTTGCACATCTCGATCGGTATTTAATTTATCATGTAAAAGCAGTGACTGTGATTGCGACAGCCAATGTAACTCTGGGGATGTTTCTGCAAGGCCTTTACCTTATCAGTTTGAACGCTAAGTTCTTTTTACCACATCAGTTCCAGCTGGACCACGGAAACGAGCTATTCAATTCCAGCTGGACGCCCGAACACATCATTCCGAAGGCGTACAGACTTTACCGAAGTCTCGAGGGAGGCTACCGACTGACTTCTTGATGCGATCACGCGTGGACGGCGAGCGGAGATTCTCCTTCCTCAAGCCTTAACATGTTCATTCAATTTAACAAGTGTGATCTGTCCATAGATAAGAACAGAATAAACATGCGACTATCGTACTCATCTGTACGAGCTTACCACTCCGCCTTCAAAGTATACGCGCACAATGCAGACGAAGTTTTTGATCCACTCGAACGGGCTCGGCAATTGTCGGAATAGCTCATTTCCGTGGTCCAGCTGGAACTGACGTGGTAAAAATAACTTAGTGGCCCGCCATGGTTGCACGAACCGAATCCACTTCTTTCGAGTATCTGGATCAGATGGAAATGTGTGCAAAGAATATCCGTCTCCTGCTGAGCTGCTGCACACGCCTACAGCACAATATCTGCCACCCCTTCGTGACTTTTTAGGCTGTGGGGGATCGCAACTCGTGTTGATTTCACTTGGCGTTGGCTTGTTGTGTTGGTCGCGGCTGACGGCCAGTCCATCAAGTGACGTCACGGTTTTCGGTCTACCGCACGGGGTTTGAACAGGTGTGCAAAACTCATTTTTTATCTATTAAATTCTTCCGGCGACTTAAAAAAAAAATGAATACCATACTGTAGTTATATGACATGTAGACCTGTTTTTAACAAATTATCGAAAATCTCTAAAGTAGACCTTTAAGAAATATCCATGTAAAAAAAAAAAAAAAAAAAAAAAAAAATTCTGCACATGGTGTTCACTCTGTCCTGCAAGCAAACCTCTCTTTATTTTCAGTAGCTCTGACACCAAAGTGAAAGAAGAAACCTGACATCCACATAAACACACACAAAGGTTTTAGAGGAGGGTGCACGCCACCTGTGGCAGCAAAACGACCGAGCAGTTAGCATCATCTGCAGGTGACTTTGCTGGCGGTGCTCAGGGTACATGGAATCAGAACCACCATCAACCAGCACCACCGAAGTGATTCAGGGGTGGGGCAGGGTCTACTCTGGGCAGGTACCCTTATGGCTACCAGACATCAAAAGTTCACAGAACCAGGCCAGACATGTCTGAGTCAAGAAATTTGGACAGGGGGTAGCGGCCGGAGTAAGTGGGAGGGCAGAATATTGACAGCACACAGACAATGACGCGTCATATAAACAAGACCGACATCGAATCCCTGCCCACCCTTTACGGTGACCTCTGTTCCATTTTCCTCACTGCCAAACGAAACAAAACAACACACGGTATGACACAGGTGTCGGCCACTGTGTGTCTTGGGGCTTCTGACCCTTTCATTCAGCTGTGTGCTTCCTTATACTCCACCCCTAAGACTCCTTAAACCGAACAGACATATTTCCTCATAGTCTTATTAAACCGAACAATTGTAACAGAATACTACCTGATGAGAACACTGGAAGCCAGGAACTGCGCATGTGCGATATGAACTAACACTCTCACAGTTCAATAACCCAGAGTGACATTTCATTGTAAGGCCAGAATGCAGGTGGGTCGATTCTGTGACAGGCGTCGTCTGCTGTCAGCCTCAAAATGCTGGCACAAGTTTCCAATGTATGGTTTGAGGAAATACCGTGATTTCTTTCTTTCTTTCTTTTTTTCTTTCTTTTCAAAGATTTTTTTTTTTTTTTGTGCCTGTACAAACTGCTTTTCCCATACACAAATGATAGTATGTCCGCATACGCCCCAAATACTGATCTTCCTGTGCAGGTGTACAGACAAAGACACTGGTTGACACCTGCAGTCTGGGGAGCTGCCTGACCTGTGGGAGAGGTTCCTGAACTTGAGGTAGGCCAGGAGAGCCAGGCAGGAGAAGAAGATGAGCATGCCTTCCATCAGCATGAAGCGTGACTGGACCAGGAGAGCGTTGTCTGAAATGCATCATCATCCATCGCCGTATAGATAAAGCCGAATCTCTTTAAGAGTGACGTGTGCATGCGTCATGCGTGTGTGCGTGTGTGTGTGTGTGTGAGTGTGTGAGTGAGTGAGTGAGTGAGTGAGTGAGTGTGTGAGTGACTGTGTGAGTGTGTGTGTGTGTGTGTGTGTGTGTGTGTGTGTGTGTGTGTGTGTGTTTGTGTGTGTGTTCAAGTGTGCATGGGCATGTGTGCATGAGCATATGTGTGTGTGTCTGTGTGTGCACATGGGCATGTGTGTGCGCGTGTGTGTGTGTGTGTGTGTGTTGTTCTTCAATTTAATGTCTTTTCACTAAATGTGATATTAGACAAGGTATGTGTGTTTGAGTGAGTGAGTGTGTGTGTGTGTGTGTGTGTGTGTGTGTGTGTGTGTGTGTGTGTGTGTGTGTGTGTGTGTTTGAGTGTGTGCATGCAGCGTGCATATGTGTGTGAGTGCGCGCTCGCGTGCGTGCGTGTGCGTGTGTGCGTGTATGTGTGATGAGGAGAAACTCTAAGTAAGAATTAAACTGTAAAAAAAAAAAAAAAAAAAAAAAAAAAAAAAAAAAACAAACAACTGTACGAAACAAGATCATGAAACAGCAATTACAGGATTGAGCCAACTGGGCTTAACATAAGAATTCGTACAAAATTTAAGAGAGTCATGGTATCCTGGAATATGCACTTTGAAGCATCCTTTCGAAACTCTGTGTGTGTGTGGTGTGTGTGTGTGTGTGTGTGTGTGTGTGTGTGTGTGGTGTGTGAGAGTGTGCGAGCATGCATGTGTAGTACGTGCATGCACGTGTGCGAGTGTGTGCTTGTGTGCATATGGGCATGTGTGTGAGTGTGTGTGTGTGTGTGTGTGTGTGTGTGTGTGTGTGTGTAAGATAAGATAATAATATTGCTTATAGCCCAGCCGACCGCAAAGGGCCACATCAGGGCTGTCACCACGTCGAAATCAACTCACCAGTCATTTAAAAAAAAAAAAAAAAAAAAAAAAAACACTTTCACACATCTCATTAAATGACATCGTTTAGAAACGCACCAGAAATTGCATTAAAAATCTTCTTTCCGTAAAATCTCAAATCAGACGAAAAATGTTAATCTCTCTCAAAAACTCAAGGATCACATGTGTGTGTGTGTGTGTGTGTGTGTGTGTGTGTGTGTGTGTGTGTGTGTGTGTGTGTGTGTGCACATGTGTGTGAGTGCACAAGCATGCATGTGTACAGTGTGTGTGTGTGTGTGTGTGTGTGTGTGTGTATGTGTGTGTGTGTGTGTGTGTGTGTGTGTGTGTGTTGTGTGTGCGTGCGCGCGCACGCGCGTGTGTATGTGAGATTAACGGTAAAAAGTCTTGTTTCTGCAGATTCCCTGACATACCCAATGGTGTTTTATAAATAAGGCAAGAAAACGTCTTTCACAAATGGCAGGAAAAATTCACTTCTCACACCTTTCTGCTGATTTGTTCTCAAACATGAGACTGCTGAATTGCAGTTCACAGCAGCTACATCGCATTTTCAACCATGATATTCATCTTCAGGACTGATTTTGTTGCATGAAAAATGCATAACTCAATTTTTGTTCCGTTTCATCCTAGTGTGAATGCAGCATTTTCCCTTATGAGCATTGAAAAAGTTGTCGATCCTCGTTCGTTCGTTCATTCGTTTGTTCATGTGTGTGTGTGTGTGTGTGTGTGTGTGTGTGTGTGTGTGTTGTGTGTGTGTGTGTGTGTGTGTGTGTGTGTGTGTGTGTGGTGTGTGTTGTGTGTGTTGTGTGTGAGTGAGTGAGTGAGTGAGGGGAGTGAGTGAGTGAGTGAGTGAGTGAGTGAGGTAGTGGTGTGTGTGTGTGTGTGTGTGTGTGTGTGTGTGTGTGTGTGTGGTGTGTTGCGTGGTGCAAGTGTGTGTGTGATCTCTTTTCTTTCCTTTTTTCACTATTTGAGTGTTTCATTCATTCATTGGGGTTTTTTTTAAACAAAGAAAATACCACACTGATCTTGGGGACTGATTTAGTTCTAGAAAAAAAAAGAAGCACATTTACACTGTTAGTCCATTTCAATCAACAGTGAACACAACTTTTCCCACACATATGTTCACAAACTTCTTGATCCTCTTTTTTCACCTCCCAGTCTTTTTCCTTCTTTTTGTCTCTTTTTTCCCCCACTATTTATTCTTGACTTGACTTGACTTGATCCCTTAGACGTCGGTCCGTGGGGGCACCCCTGAAGCAGTGACAACCATCCTTCTCCATTCCTCTCTGTTCTCTGCCCTCCGTAATGTATTTCTCAGCCGCAGGCCTGTCCACTCCGTGATGTTATCCTCCCATCTTTTCCTTTGTCGACCTCTTCGCCTTTGTCCTGGTACTGTGCCCTGCATGACTGTCTTGGCAAGGCCGTCGATCGTATGATGTGTCCATACCATTTCAATTTGCGTCTTTTTACTGAGGTTCGGAGATCGACATATGGACCAATTTCATTCTCGATGCGCTTTTTAACTTCCACATTGCTGATGTGATCTCTGTATGAGATGCCAAGGAGTCGTCTGAAGCACCTCATTTCCATTGTTTGGATCTTTTTCTCAAGGTCTGATTTCAACGTCCATGACTCACAAGCATATAAGAATATCGCCATGACTAAGGATCGCATCAGTCTAATCTTTGAGCTGATGGAGATGTTTTTGTTTCTCCAAAGAGGCGTTAGCTTAGATAGCGTGGCTGTGGTCTGAGCGACTCTTGAGATGATTTCAGGTCTTGATCCTTTATCTGAGATTGTTGCCCCCAAGTACTTAAATGTGTTGACTGGCTCAAGCTTTCTGCTGTTGATGGTTATGTCTTGGGTAAAGCCGATTGGGTTGTTAGTCATGACCTTTGTCTTTTCCGCACTTATTTCCATACCATAATCAGCAGAGGTGTTGTCGAGTCTGTTGATCAGGTGCACTAGCTCTTGTTCGTTTCCAGCTAGTCCATCTATGTCGTCGGCAAAACGGAGGTTGGTGATGGTTCTCCCTCCAATATTTACTGTTCCTTCATGGTCTTCTAGCGCATCGGTCATAATTCTTTCAAGGAAGACATTGAAAAGTGTGGGGGAGAGTAGACAGCCCTGTCGCACTCCAACGGTAGTTCGGAACCACTCGCCTATGTTGTTACCGAAGAAAACGGCACTGGTGGCTTTATTGTAGAGGCTTTCAATAATTCTGATGAGGTTGGCATTGATGTTGAAGAGTTTCATTGTTGCCCATAATGCTTCGTGCCACACTCGGTCGAAGGCCTTCTTGAAGTCTATGAATACGTGGTACAGATGTTGGTGGTGTTGGTTGTACTTCTCACACAGTATTCTTAGATTGAATATCTGCTCTATGGTACTTCGTCCTGGCCTGAACCCCGCCTGTTCTTCAGCGATGATCTTTTCTGCTTGTGGGTTCAGTCTATTCAGGATTACTTTCAGCATAACTTTGCTTGGGTGGCTGTTTATTCATTCATTGAGAAAAAACTTTTTTCTCACTATTTCATTTATCTATTTACAGAAAAAAAAAAAAACTATTTCAGAGAAAATCAGGGAAAAAAATAAACACTACTCTTCCTGAGTAAAGAATGCCACGCTCCACAAAACAGGTCCTAAACACAGCCACACCCATACCAAGCAAAACAAAGCTCCCAGCCAGCACAGCGGCCCAGCGGGACAGTCGGAGCTCCACAGCGATCTGGTAGACCAGGGGCACCACTAGGCTCCCCAGCACCGCCGGCACGCAGCGCAGCGCCTCCACAGGCACGGAGGGAGGGAACTCCGCCCCAATGCGGTCAAACTTGACCTCTCCTTCAAAGCCCGCATAGTTGCCTGAAAGCGAAGAAGCATGACAACTTCAGGTAACTGGACAAACTGAACAACGTTGTATAAAGAAAAAAAAAAAGAAGAAAGAAATGAAGAATATTCACAAACTTGTTGGTCTTACGAGTTACAGCTATGAAAACTTAGGGCTTACCCCTTTCTCATAATCATTCGAGTACCCGCTGATCTTTGAGAAGCGAATTAATACTCTTGTCAAACTGGAAAGAGGATACAATTTCCTCCTCAAACATGACAGTGGTCAGAACATTAAAATGTCACTCACCTTTCAGCTTTGATTGGGGCAAGAAGAATACAATGCGATTTTTACGAGACGTAAACGAATCATAATAAAAAGACACTTTAGACTGGACAGACCTCTGCCACGCCAAACTAATTTTCAACAGGGGGAAGTCACTCTTTCAGTCCATATTCAATGTTATGGACTAATCGAGTGACTTCCCACATACTTTTTCAGACAAGATATGGAAAACGCAAAACGTCAACGTCTATGATTCATGAGAAGATGCAGGCTGGAAAAAATAATTTCCCATGTACTTTCTTTTCTCATCATCTGTGCCACCTGCTCATTTTGGCTCCCCATCCACAGTCACAGCCTGACCTGCCTCTCCACAGTCTCGGCAACACTAGCTCACTGGGAGCAGTCAGTGTCAGGTCGTCATGAGGCAACCCACCAGAGAGACGCTGCACTGCTGTCGAGTCACTTCCTGAAGTTCAGTGGTGCCTGTTCTCATCCAACATATGCAGGTTACCACCCATTAAGACCCCTACTGACGGCAATAAGTGCTCAGTCGCAGAGCCAGCATGAGTGAGCTCTCCCTGCGGAGGGTTCCACCATGTCCTTGCCATCACAGTTCCTTGAATTTGCCAACACGGGTGAGCCTGACAGAACCCTACCATGGCACAGAAACAGACAGGAAATCACAACTGAAGTCACCATGAGAATAGGGCATCAAGGGCCACACAATCTGAGACTTTTTTTTCCTGTGCTGATGATCGATGAGGATGAGGATGATGAAGATGATGCTACAATTTCAATTCTGGTTTGAGACTGCATGACAGGGCTGTACTCTATGCTTACTCTCATAATACATCCCGGTGTCTACCAGGCCCGAGAGATACAGATACCTGCAGTGTTGGTTAGGAAGTTTGAGCAACACTTAAAGAGACGTATCCATTGAATGAATGAAACTCCAATCTGTGGTACCAGTCTTCTGGAGTCCATAGCAAACTCAGCTCTGGATAAAAGCCAGTTGGAGTAGAAACATCCCACAAATGGGAATCGAACCTACAACCTCCCAGCCAGGAGTCCGTGATGCTAACCGCTTTGCAACAGCGGCTACCATGTACTAATTTGTAACAGAAAGGACAATATGAAATGTTTATATCACTAGAAAGCTTTAATATTCCATGATAATATCTGACTTCCTATTTAACTATCAATTCCTAATCAATACGGACTGTTCATGTTCAGCGGAACATTTTCCACAACCTTAATGAACGCATCCAGGATCTGGTTTTTGATCTGGATCTGCAACGAAACTAAATGCGTTCGACTTTGGGCCACGTTCCATCTTTCCCTCAAACTGCATTAGAATTGATTCATACATTTTTTTCATAATCCTGCTGACTGTGAGACACAGGTGAAAATATACTCTCCAGAAACTCATAAAAAGGCAAGACGCACCTGGCAAGACGAAAAATGATCCAGGTACACCTAATTTGTCCGACAACCTGAGCTAAATTCAACAGCATGTTTTGTAGAGATGACCAAACATTACAAATATTAAAAATGGCTTTCTTGCAAATAGTATGTAGAAGTTGCTTTTGAAACATGTTGCGTTCTGAGGATTCTACGTTTAGATGTAATTCATCCCCTGTGACGTTCACTTCACAAACTGTACAGAGTCTACCCTGCCACTGGGAGTGTCCCGCCATCTAGGAGGTGCGGGTTCAAATCCCAGCAGCGCCAAAAGTTTCTATGACAGCTGAAAGGCATCTAGGAGTCATGATGTGGATGTGACACAGCCCCCTAAGAGAACAAATAGAGTTCAGGGTTGAGACACTTGTCTAAGGAGGCTTTCTTCTCTGAAGACCTTCTGCTGTCCAGCCCTCCCTAGAGTTTCTTCCAACTAATAACAGCAGCAACAACAACAATAATAATGATCATAATTTAAATTATAATATTATTACTTTTTTTTCAATATTATCATCAACAACAAGTGAGATTAAAACACACACACACACACACACACACACACACACACACACACACACACACACACACTACATTAGACAACATACATGCTATCATGCTAAAAGCAGGAAATAAAAAATAATGTGAAATAGGGAAACAAACATGACCATGGGGTCCATGATCACAACACATCATAGGAGAGAGAGAGAGAGAGAGAGAGAGAGAGAGAGAGAGAGAAAGAGAGAGAGAGAGAGAGAAGATGGACAGATCAGACAGAACAGAGAGAGAGACAGACACACACACACACACACACACACACACACACATACACACACACATACACACACACAGGACTGAAACAAGGGGAAGTACTCTTCAAGCAATTCCTCACCGACCTGCCAAAGCCAGCAGCATTTTGCCCAGCGGAGGGTGGATGTCAAAAAAGAACACTCGCTTCATGTACAGCGACACAAACTTGGCAAAATGAAGCTCATCAAACCTGCATGACAACAGCAATACATGGCAGTAGTAGTAGTTATAATGATAATAATAATGATAATGATAATAACAATGATGATGATGATTGATGAGGATGTGCTGAATTTCAAATTTCCAAGCGATGCCTACAAATCTGACAACAGCACCAAAGTTAACTTCGGCAGGGTGTGGATTTTTCTTTCAAAACAGATGGGAAAACTTCAATCCTAGGTAAAACTACACAGATATTTAGCTTGACTACCTAATAATATGCAGTACTCTCCCATCGACTCAAAATGTTGTTTTCTCTCTGATAGTGTTGTTTTGAGACAAATCGGAGGTTGCTCTTTACCCACACAAGAAGGCGCTAGGCACTTCTCATTCCAAACGGCAATTCAACTGACGACCGGTGAAGGAACGGGCACTGAATGTTTTTGTATGTAGAGGAAACGTTAGTTTGATAAAAAAAACTGGATGATTATTCAGATAAGGAAGTTGTACTTGCTCTTGATGCCAAACACCAGAAACTCAACTTGCCACCTGCACGTGCAAAAGAAGAACGTGAGAAATCATTGTGTGAAAAGGAGGTCAACAAACTGGACGCTCCTATACGAAAGAGCGCACCGCAGCACAAGCTGGCCACATTCGGAGACACGTTGTATGGAAACTGTAGGGACGCCCATGAAGTGAAATAGCCAAAGGTGAAAACACTCTCTCAAAAATCCAGGAGCCATAGAGAGAGAGAGAGAAATGTATTTCATGTGAAAGTGAAAGCGGCATCTCAAGAAACAAATGAAGGCTGCCTCAGAAGCTGAGAAGAAATGGCTTGGGAGGATCATGGAGGATGCACGCACACAGCACAGTGCCCACAGCACAGTGCCCACAGCACAGTGCCCACAGCAAAATGCCCACAGCACAGTGCCCACAGCACAGTGCCCACAGCACAGTGCCCACAGCAAAATGCCCACAGCAAAATGCCCACAGCACAGTGCCCACAGCACAGTGCCCACAGCAAAATGCCCACAGCACAGTGCCCACAGCACAGTGCCCACAGCACAGTGCCCACAGCACAGTGCACACAGCATAGTGCCCACAGCAAAGCAGAATCAGAATGGAGAGAAAATCCGAGACTGCTTCTTCAAAGACCTCTTCCAGTTTGCCAGGAAACATTTGAGCAGCCTAAAACACAGATACTCAAAGTGGACAAAAAAGAATTTTTTTTTTAGCAGCATCTGAGGAGAACACATCCCAACCCTCAGAGCCAAGCATCAGTGGAAATCCAGGGCTTGGTGCCGCCTGCAGTGACAGAGGAAAGCTGCCAACAGCGGATGAAGTCAAGAAAGTGGTTCCAGAAACCTACAACCAAATCTTCACCTGGACCTAATGGAATACTCTATTATCCGTATAAGAAATATCCTGGTGTTCTCGAGTGGCTCCACAAACTGAAAAGATCGGTGTGGAGAAACCTGCACATCAGTGACCAAGGGCTGAGAACTAATGGTGTGTTCATTCCCAAAGAGCCAGACTTGACTAACATCAAACACCTCTTTCTGATATCACTTCTAAACACCAAGGGAAATCTTCCTCTCTATCATGGTGGCTAAGCTGAGTTAATATCTCACACAGAATGAGCACCTGGGCCGTTAGGCTATGCATAGGTCAAAATTTACTCCTCAGATTTAGTTGTCCTTAGGACAAGTAGTAAAATATACTTGTCCCCTAAAACCTTCTACTTGCCCACCTTATGTCATGAGATGAGTCATAAAAAGCAATCACCTGTAGTGCAGTAACAATTGGCAGACAAGACTCAACGATGGCATGCACTGTATTGTACATGTCTGATAAGTCTTCAGCAAGACAAATAACACACAGGCAAACATTCTAGCTTACACACAGAGTATTGATGAACAAATGTTTCCCACTGTGTATAAAAGTGTCAAAAAAAATAAAGAATAAAATTGTCACGCTTTCACCATTCTCACATTCCTAGACCGAGTTGAAATGTTGCTCCCTCTCTCCCTCTCTCTCTCACTCTCTCTCTTTCCGTCTCTGTCCCTCTCTGTCTTCACTACACACACAATTCCAAAGTCGATTTCAACTCACTGTTCTTGCAAAAGTTAAGGGAGCACACCTGAAGTTCCACACTGACCAGGCACACCGACTGACTTTTAACTAGAACAAGCCTCGTCTGTGTTAATAAAACAGCACTCTGCTGGAGTGAGTGCCCTTGTAAGGAAAACCAGGGTGGGATGGGCGTGGGAGGAGTGGATCTGCTGGAAGTCTGGGGAAGTGAAAAAAAAAGGGATAAGGGAAGCACAATCAGTCTGCACTGAAACTGGCTGCTCAGCCACCCTTTCACTGATGTAAAAAAAAATTACTCGTTCATAGGACAGGTGGAGACAGCATTTCCACTTGTCCGAGAGAAGGCTTAGTTGTCCTGGACGATGAAATGGATGGGCATTTGGACCCCTGCTTTGGGACTAAACATTACTGTGACTAGATAGAGTGTAGTCAACACCAAATGTGGCGTGCTTAATGAAAAATAGATGCCAAGTTAAGGTGTGGTATTTATAACTTGATTGCCTGATCTTGAGTCCGAGGCAAGCGTTGAACACCCCTAGCCCTACCACCGTCAGTCTGTTCACTTGTTTCAGCTATCACAAAGTAAAACCCGACACTGACGCAGTTTTCTACATGATCTCCTTCATCACTTTCACCACTACATCACTTATCTCCTTCATCACTTCACCACTACTATCACTTTCTTGAGGCAAAAGAAACTTATCAGAATCCCTGTCCGCAGGCTTGTCAAGATCCAGCAGATGAACAATTTCTCCTCTCAACATCGGGCATTTTTCTATCCATTTTTATTTCAAAATTGCACACACACACACACACACAAACAAACAAACAAAATTGCTCATTCAAACCTCACATTCCCAAACAGTACTAACCATAACAAAGGAAGCAACTAATTGCCACCAAATGTGCCTAGATGAAAGAAAACACCCGTTTTGTACTTTAAACGGTTAATACTTGTTGTTCGTTGGTGTGCACTGCTGACTGACAACCAGTATACATGTAGTCAGTCACTGATGTGTTAAATAATGAACATACACAGACACACATCCGAGACAGATTCTTACACGACGGCGCGAGGTAACCCCAGATGCCAGGTGCGGGACAGCAAGGAGGCCAAGGTCAGCATCACCTGCATGACGTCCACCTCCATCTGGACACTGAATGGGCGTGATGACATCGGCCTTGTGTCGTCCTCACTGCTGCTGCCTGTGGTAGTTGTAGCTGTGTCTGGGGTGCTTTCACTTCCAAGAGGGGGGATGGAGCACCGTCTCCCTGTGTGTAGATGTATACATATATGTCCCTGCTGTCTGTCTCTGTCTGTTTTGAGAGAAGAGAGAGAGAGAGAGAGAAGGAGAGGAGAGAGAGAAGAGAGAGAGAGAGAGAGAGAGAGAAGAAGACAAACAGCCACCAGACAGACTGACAGACATGTGTACAGAGGTGTCAGTTAGTCAAATGCTTGAAGCATTTGCAGTAGAACGATGTTTGTGAGTTTTGAACAATTGTGGGCACTCATGCCTTGAAAACCTTCTCGTCCACCCAACAGTAATGAAGGATGGCGACGCCTTCCATAATGCTATGCTGTGCCTGGGTCGTGAACCATTGACAGTTCAGTGCCTCTATGGCCTCAGGGTATGGGACTTCAACTTCAAAGGTTTCGGATACACTTTTCACATTGGCAGGAGGATCTACTTGATTTCCAGAATTTTTTTTCCTTTTTTTTTTTTTTTTGCTTACATGGATATAGTGCTTCTCAACTAACCGGATCAAGTTTCTAGCCTGATGAGCTCTGAACAGAACAAAACAGCCGTCCTTTGCTGTCCTTTTTGATCTCCATTTTGGAGGAACTGTCCAACAACAATACATCGCACACATTGGAAGGCACTGCTTCAATGCCTCACTGCCCACTCACTCACATCCCCTGCCCCACACCCCCTTAAATGCGTGTCTGTCTCTTTAAATGCTAAATCTTTATACTAGCTTAGTTTTTGATAATAAAAAAAGATTTTTTAGCCGCTTTATAGAGGCTGTTTACTAGAGGGTTTGGATGGCTGTGCCAGTGTGTTAAAAGTGCGGGCATTGTTTTATTCAGTCTTATTCAGTATTCCGTTTTGTTTGTTTGACATCATAGTTCTGTTCAAGTATCTGCATCTCCATTTTGCGTGCTCTTTACAGAAACATTGTTCCTTCATTTATTGATTCAGCATCTTTCATTTCCAGTGTTCACTAACATTATTCTTAATCATCATTCAACTTTATTTCATAGATCAATCTTCAGTTTTCTTTCAAGTGTGACTTTAGTTCAAGCTGCTGAATTGTCCTTGACATTAGAATATCCCTAGTTTGTTTTTTTGTACTCCCTGTTCTACTTACAATGGGAATGAAGAAATGCTGTCAGTGTGTCTGTCCGTGAGTTTTGTTTTTGTACTCACTGGTCTACTTTACAATGGGAATGAAGAAAAAGCTGTGTGTCTGTCAGTGTGTCTGTCCGTGGTCATAATGCGTTCCACTCGCTCCAGACAAAACTTCTGGGCCGATCTTTCTGAAAATTTGTAGGTATCTTCATTATGGGTCACAGATGATGCCCGATGTTTTATTTTACCAGAATAGCTGTTACTAACGGCTATAATGGCCCAAAACAGTTTTTCTTTTTTTAATGGGATATCTCGGAAAGTACTTGTATTCCAGATGAACTGGGAGTACGTTTATATGCTTTGCATCTTATGATGTTTGTTCTGCTCCCTCTCTAGCTTTTGTTGTTGTTGACATTTATCTGTCAACCCTTCTGTGTATAGGTGTTTAAAGAATTTTTGGGTTGTTGTGGTGCCAGTTTCTTGTTGGATGATGCGTGTGCCTGTATGTGTGCATGTGCTTGTGTGTGTGTGTGTGTGTGTTGGTGTTGTTGATGTTGTTATTGTTGATTTTGTTATCATCATCATCCATCCCACTGGCTCATGTTGGTAACTACTCTTCTACGACGGATATACTGGGATTTAACTTCTTCGAAACGTTCTTTTTCTGGTTTCTTTAACACGCGCATTCATACACATGGGCCTTCCTTTGAAGTCTAATAAAGGCCTCAGTAAGGGTCGCAGTCTGCACGGACATGGACTCCAGAGAGATCGCCTCTAACCTGCAGCCAGTGACACTCATCCTGGCCACCCTGGCCACCCCTGGATGGCACAGTCATCAGGTCTAAGCCTCAACACAGCAGGCATCTAGTGGGAATAAGCAGCATCAGGTCATGTTAAGCATTACTCACTAGAGAAGACACTGCACTGCGTCCGAGTCACTCTGGTGACCTTCCTAGGTCCTACATATTGGTCGGTTTTATATGTTCTGCCGACAGATGAAGGCGACTGGTCAGTCTGTTTGAATATTGTCTGCACTGCCCTCTCTCTCTCTGACTCCCCTCTGTGCGTGCCTGCGTGTGTGTGTTGTGTGTGTGTGTGTGTGTGTGTGTGTGTGTGTGTGTGTGTGTGTGTGTGTGTGAGAGAGAGAGAGAGAGAGAGAGAGAGAGAGAGTATGAATGGGTATCATGTGTGGTGTGTGTGTGTGTGTGTGTGTGTGTGTGTGTGGTGTGTGTGTGTGTGTTTATGCATGTGTGTGTGTACAGTGTATGAGAGAGAGAGAGAGAGAGAGAGAGAGAGAGAAGAGAGAGAGAGAAAAGAGAGAGAAGAGAGAGAGAGAAGAGAGAGAGAGAGAGAGACAGACTGAGACAGACAGACAGACAGACAGACAGACAAAAAAAAGAAAGAAAAGAGACAGACAGACAGACACAAAAAAGAGAGAGAGAGAGAGAGAGAGAGAGAGAGAGAGAGAGAGAGGAGAGAAGAGAGAGAGAGAGAGAGAGACAGACAGACAGAAAAAAAGAAATCAAGAAAGAGAGAGAGAGAGAAGGTGGGAGAGGGAGGTAGGGTGCCAGGATTGTGGGCTGGATGCTGGGGGTGGGAAGAATAGGAGAAGAAAGGAATAAGAGTGTAAAAACCACCACATCTCTCCTCCCCCCCCCCCCCCCCCACCCACACACATGCAACACACACACAGAGCATACACACACCGCACACATACTCCCCTACCCCACCCACGCCCTTTAGCTCCCCCTTACCCTCCTACACTTACACTCATTAACATGCATACAGACACAAACACATACACACAAACTAACAGACACAAATGCACACACATGCGCGTGCGCGCACACACACACACACACACACATCCTATGCAAGCATGCAGAAACATGCACATGCACAAACAAACAAACACACACACACACACACACACACACACACACACACACACACACACACACGCACACACACACACACACACACACACACACACACACATGCACACACACTCACACACACTCACAGATTACATTTCTTATGAAAACAACAATACAAATCAATGAATGGACACAACACTGCACTAGCAGAGAATTTTAATCAAATAACAGATGATATGTAAAGCACAAACAACCATTTTTGTTGTGTTTCTTCACAAAATTCATCTGTTCATTCTACTTACTTTTTTGCCTAATAAAAGAAACACAACGTTTAGCAGATGCACACGCAGAAAGAGAATAAAGAAAAACAAAACAAACAACAACAAAAATCACATACACACACACACAAAAAAAAACGTCAAGTAACTCAAAGTGAACTCTGTTTAAGCCGTCAACCACGTGATCATTGTCTCTATCGACCTGTCACCACCACAAACCCCTCCCACTCACTCCCTCCCCCTCGTCACCCACCCACCCTCACCCTTTCCTTCCCCAGCAGCAGAACGGCAGGGGGAAAAACAGTCTCTGAAATCCATAGACACGTACAATGGTAGGGCATAAATCAGTCCATCACAGCAGAAGAGAATTCTTACAGTTTTCCACATCACCCTGAGAAGTGAGCGGAAGATGCCCGGGTCAAATCAATAGGCAAGAATCTTCACATACAGTGGCTTCCACTCAAAAGTGAACACATGACTGACAGCTCACCTTCACGTTGTGGTTATTTGCAAACTAGTTTCTCTACAAATGCAAGCCAGAAACAACACAGTTGGATATATATGTATTCATATACATATATATGTAAAGAGTTTCTAAAAGGATTTGACTACAAAATCAAATACGCACAAACTTGACGCCATATAGGTTTGGGAAACAGAAATCTTATTCTTCAGGAACTAGTATCACTATCATTACCAGAGGTTTGAAGCAAGTGACGAGCAATACACAGGCAGTGTTTCATTGATTCTGTGCTGCTTTCTTCCTGCCTCTTGCTTTATTTACGTCTATGATGTAATTGTACCTAAGTTATACACGGCTCTTGAGATGTTGACGTTTTATACTACAGCACACCCGTCCAATAAACACCTCCCACTTCCAGCGAAGACTACTTCCCTTAACCCTTTAGCTACCAACTTTTCTTTGCCAGAACATTCTTGTAACTGCACAATCATGTGGGTTTTAATTTCGCATATCCAAATCTCATCAGACCTTTAGTGGATACATTTCCAAACTCAATGAATAATGCAATTAAGTCACAAACTGAAAACAAACACTGAGTGTGTTTGTTTCATTTTCACTTGCCATCATACTACAGAGGCTTCCTCCAGGTAGTAATCACCTGATCTTGCATCAGTCACATGGTAAATATATGATCTTTCTAGTAAATTACTTTCAAATTCCAGCCTTGGCTTAAGGCTGTGTCAGGTCAATTGACATAGCTAGAACACCAAGGCTACATCAAAATGTTATGCTCTGCATAGTTATGCGGGGATTGTCTTCAGTTGTGACAAGCTCCTAGCATAACATTATCAGTCTCCAAAATCCCTCGAAGTCGGAGTGTGGCTGCCCATGTGGCAGGGTAATCAAAAACGGTCATACACGTAATGTTCTCATCCGTAACTGATGCATTTGTACCATAGAGTTCAAGTGTTTGGCTGTTCGGATGATCCCTGGAGTCTTTTAGCCAGGGTACGACAACGACAACAACAACAACTTTCAAGTTCAACTCTGATTCATCAGCATACTCTGGCACAAACTCATGTCTCTGGCTAGTTGTTTTTTTTTTCTGTATGTTTCAGGGCATATTGTTGAAGAAGCAGACACACCTGAGGCGATTTCACATGCAAAACTCAGCAAAAGTTGGAAATGAAATGAGGCAGGGAACAGTAAACAATAAACAGTAAACATGTGGGGGTAACTTTAGCTCCCATAAGAAAACCTAACACAAAGTAACTTTTATTCAAGTCTTGAATAAAAGTTACTTTGTGTTAGGTTTTCTTATGGAAGCAAAAGTCACCCCACTTGTTTACTGTTCAGCAAAAGTTGTCATTCTTTGGTCAAAGCCCCCTGCCATGGTTATACTCCACAAGTACAATTACCACTCAAGAACTTCTCCAGAATTCTTCTGGACATATCATTTTCAGTTTGTTGTATCCATCATATTTTCGTCTAACATGTGCACCAAATTTGGTGAAATCATACGAGTAATCAGGTCTGTGAGAACCCATCTGTGGCCCTCACAATTCCCCACTTCTTTATCAAGTAACATGCTGCCTCTGAAGTCTGAAGTGTGCAAACACACCAGTACAGTCCACACAGATTTTCACCATCAGTACAGGTTCAACAGTTCCTGGGCCACTTAACTGTCCACAACCATGCTGAATATTCACTCGATGTCACAAGAACTGAACAACAAGATTTCAAAACTTTTTTGGAGTCCCAAAAAGCAGCACCATGGCATCCACATTTAGTTCAGCAACTACCTTCAAAAATGTTTCTTAAAGTTTCATCAGAACAAGAATCACCCTCGATAAGCAGAACAGGTTGGAACTATAGTATGTTTACTGGTGATGGCGAACCAGTTGGCATGCAGTATCTGAACAGCTGAATGAGGTTTTTTTTTTTTTTTTCTGTCTTCCAACTTCTGCTGATCAGTGGCAGAAGTTTGTTTTACAGATTGACTGATCTTGTGTGTCTGAAACGTATGTGTCATTATGACCGTCAGTTTTAATGTACGTGCATGAAATCTCTGAAATCTGGGTGAAGTAAGGCTCTCAGTTATGCCTTATCGGGAGTACAGAGAGTCAATAATGCAGCATTGTTTTGACAGCCAGGAGTCTACCCCCATGATGTGTTGGAAGGGTACTGAGGGCCTGAACACTGACCAGAAGGCAATGCCCTCCCTTCCCCCAGGTCTGGTCATGTGAGAGTCTGTGGAAGATCCTCAGCAAAAGGGCCAAAGGGAGAGGACGGATTGCATGCTGGTACCATTCCCCCTTCATCCCTCAGCATCAGTATCCACCCCCCCAAAAAAAAAACACCAAACAACAAAACAACAACAACAACAAAACATACAAAAAAAACTCCTGACATCTAATCTTCAGAGAGATTTGGAGCAAAGGAATTGATGAATAACAAAAATAATAAATTGTGGAATTATTCATATGTTGCTTACGTAATTTTTTTCCCCCTAAAAAAGGTGTCTATAGAGGAATCCTATGAGGTGCAAGTGAAACACTGTTTTAGAATGAAATGTCTTGAACTGGCAACAGCACATTTTCCTTCAATAAGTGGGTGCCAAAGGGCATGTAGTTGACAGTTAGGAATCCTTTCTAAGTTTAAAATAATTCTAGACTATATCCTTAACATAAATCATTTAGAATACTTGAATTGTATACAATCAAGAAAAGGTCATTTTGCATCAAATAATATTGAAAATAAACAAAGATAAATACAACAAGAGGTCAAAAACAATACTAATGATACTAAGTTCAAAAGAAGACTCTAGAAGACTCTATAATGCGTTATTAGACTTAATGGTATTGTATGGCGAGTCCCTTGAAAAGTGGAAACCAACGCTTTACCTTCATGCTGCATGGAACAGACCCTTAAAATAAATCAAGAAAATAAAAGACATGAATTTAAAGATACTCTGAATAAAATTCTTCCACAACGTTCCTGTCACCAACAAAATATTGAATGAAATGGAAATTACTAGCAATGATGTGTGCAGTTTCTGTGGGAAGGAAAAAGATTCACCTAAGCATTATCTATGAAATCGTGAATACTCAC
>CM031625.1:28080570-28083070 GCA_018398815.1 Conus ventricosus | reverse complement strand
CTCCTCTTTGTCAGTGTGGCGGGGGAAAACCTGTACCTGTATGTTTCTCCTCTTTGTCAGTGTGGCGGGGGAAAACCTGTACCTGTACCCTAACTTGAAGGATTTAGTATGAACTTTTTTTCTACTGTTTCATTTTTCATTTCCTGTCGGTTCCTTTTTTTCATTTCTTTTTTTCTTTTTAAACGTTATCACAATGATTTTTTAAGAAACTATTTCTAGGGTTAGTTATAATCTGTTTCAAGCTGCACAGGGTAACAAGTTGAATGCAGAACCCTCCACAATGGCCTTCAGTAATACTTTGAAAAAGAAAAAAAAAAGAAAAAAAAAGGATCTTTCAATGGAAGATGTCTCTACTGGGATGTGAGTGTCAAACAGACAAGGATACAAACACTAAAAGAAAAAGCCTTTGAAGTCCTAACAGGGATACAACTCTGGTACAAATAAAGATATCAAATGATTCAGAAAAAAATGTCTTGGGGATGGGGGTAGTTGGAGTGTTTTCACTGTGAGAGCTATCTCACTCAGAAAAGTACACACCTACTTAAATGTTTAAGCTATCTCTCTCTCCCTCTCTCTCTCTTGGAAAGGGAATCTTTACCGAGAAGCAAATTTCACACAGGTATGGAATAAAACAATGCTTCTTCCCCATGCCCCCCCCCCCCCCCCCCCCCCCTTTTTCCACCTGCCCAAAGTCTTCAAAGGGACAGGGTCTTTACTGGGAGGTAGATCTCTCCCATACAGACATATGATAGATACAAAGGTAGATGTCATACTCACATAGATACAGACATCGACCTCGTACATAGACACAGAGGTAAATCTTGTACAGACATAGATGCAAACCATTTCAGAAAATGTCCTGACAGTGTGGCTGTCTTCAGTGAGAGGTACATGTCATACAGACCCAGAAACAAATGTATTTAAAGGGAGAGAGAAGTCTTGACTGGGAGGTCAATGTCACATAAACACAGAATGATTCAGAAACAAATGCCTTTAAAGGGAGAGAAGTCTTGACTGAGAGGTCAATGTCATATAAACACTGAATAATTCAGAAACAAATGCATTTAAAGGGAGAGAAGTCTTGACTGAGAGGTCAATGTCATATAAACACTGAATAATTCAGAAACAAATGCCTTTAAAGGGAGAGAAGTCTTGACTGAGAGGTCAATGTCATATAAACACTGAATGATTCAGAACAGATGTATGTAAAGGGAGAGAAATCTTGACTGAGATAAGATAAGATAATGTTGCTTATAGCCCAGCCGACCGCAAAGGGCCACATCAGGGCTGTCACCACGTTAATCTTGACCGAGAGATCAATGTCATATAAACACTGAATGATTCAGAAACAAATGTACTTAAAGGGACAGAAATCTTGAATGTGAGGTCAATGTCATATAAACACAGATACAAAATGGTCAGAAACAAACGACTTTTAGAGGCAGAGAAATCCTTTCTGAAAGGTCAGTCTCGCACAGACACAGACACAACACAAAGTGTTCCAGAAACAGATCTCTTTGAAGGGAGAGAAGTCTTTAATGGAGTTAAACATCATGCAGATACTGATACTAACCGTTCTGGACACAAATGTCTGAAAAGGGAGGGAAGTCTTCACTGGGGGGGGATGTCACACAGACATGGATACAAACTGTTCTAGAAACAAATGTCTGTTTAAGGGTGGGAAGTCTTCACTGGGAGGTAAATGTCATATGGACATCGATACAAACTGTTCCGGAAACAAACATCTTAAACTCTCAACAGTTTTTGAGATTTGTGCATTTTGCATGACGGATGTTCTTTTTTTTTGGTCACATTCTGCGCATTATTTCTAAAATAATGATACTTTTGTGATGAATGGGTCTATTTCGTTTTTCTTTAGTCAATATATTGCTTCAGATAACAAAAATGTTGTTTTAAATACCACAATTCCGGAAAGAAAACCGTCGATCACCGGTGATCGAAATTCAAGGGAAAGAACTGAAGAGAGTTAAAGGGAAGGAAGTCTTCAGTCGGAGTAAAATGTCATACAAGCAAAGATACAAACTGTCCCAGAAACAGACATCTTAACGGGGGAGAGATGTCTTCATTGGGTTACAGATATCATACAGACACAGACCAAAAATATTCCAGAAACAAACATCTTTAAAGGGAGGGAAATCTGTTCTGGGAGGTAAATGTCATACAGACATAGATACAAACTGCCCGGGAGGCGAACATCTTTAAACGGAGGAAGTCTTCACTGGCAGGTAAATGTCACACATGACACAAATTGTTTCAGAAATAAATGTCTGTAAAGGATGGGGAATATTCACTGGCAGATAAATGTCCCACATGACACAAATTGTTTCAGAAATAAATGTCTGTAAAGGATGGGGAATCTTCACTGGCAGGTAAATGTCACACATGACACAAATTGTTTCAGAAATAAATGTCTGTAAAGGATGGGGAATCATCATTGGGAGTTAAATGCCACACAGACGTAGATCTAAACTGTCCCATA
>CM031625.1:28063005-28079570 GCA_018398815.1 Conus ventricosus | reverse complement strand
AACAGAGAAAAGAAGTCTTTATTGGGTGGTAATGTCCTACAGACAAAGATAAAAAATGCTTCAGATATAAACGTCTTTGAAGAGAGGGAAGTCTTCATGGTGAGTTAAATGTCATACAGACAGAGGTACAAAATGTTGCACAAAAAGTCTTGGGGAGGGTAGTCTTTACAAGGAGGTAAGACACAGTCTTGGGGAAGGTAGTCTGGGAGATAAATCTCATACAGACAATGACACAACATGTTGCAAAAAGAAATTGAAAAAAATATCTGGTGAGAAGTCTTTCCAATAAGGTAAATCTTGCGCAGTCATACACACAAAATGCTCCCCCCCCCCCCCACCCCACCCCACCCCCAAGAAAAGTCTTCAAAGGGATGGGGACCTTTACTGGAACATAAATTTTGTTCAGACAAGAATATAAAATGTTCCTGGGGGAAAAAAAAAAAGGTATTTGGGAGGAGAGTCTTTTACAGACAAGAATACAAACTGTCCCAGAAATGTCTTTTCTAACAGGAGACAAATCTCTCACAGACGGATAAATAATGTTCAAGACAAAGTATTTAAATGGATGTACCATTTATTAGGTGTTTGTCTACAGACAAGAATATAACATGTTTCGAGGGGAAAAAAAGTCTTTAAAAGGGTCCAGGGAAGACTCTATCCGGAAGTATTTCTTGTACAGAATGGATAAAAATGCTGCTGGGAAAAAAAAAAAAAAAAAAAAAGCCCCCCCCCCCCCCCCCCCCCCCCCCCCCCCCCCCCCCCCCCCCCAAAGAAACAAACAAAAATATGTTTCCAGGGAAAAAAGTCTTTAAAAGGGAGGGAATTCTTCTATGAGGAAGTATATCTTGTACAGAATGGATAAAAAATGCTACAAGAAAAAAAAAAACACTTAGAAGTCCACCCCCCACCCTAAAAAAAAACAACAAAAAAAACAACAACAAATAAACAAACAAACAAAAACCCTTTTTGGGAAGGAAATCTTTAGTGGAAGGTAAACCTCAGTCAGACAGGAATATAAAATGTTTCTGGGGGTTCAAAACGTTTACAGAGAGGGAAACCTCTATGGGAAGTTTAAGTCTTGAAATGGAAGAAAGCATCTATCGGGAAGTATACCTCGTACAGACAGGAATACAAAATGCTCAACAAAATAAAAGGTAAGTCAAAGGGGGGTCTCTGCTGGGATGTAAATCTCATAATAAGAGTCATCCAGACCAAAATGTAACATCTTTAGGGGGAAAAAATAAATCTCAAATGGAAAGGTGTCCTATAGCAAGTAAATCTCAAACACACAAGAACGTAAAATGTCCCAGATATAGTGTTTACTGCTTGGGGGGGTGTCTGTCTTGGGTGGTAAACCTCATACTGACATTGTCTCTAAATGGTGGGGAGTCTTTACTCTCAGGTAAAACTTAAGGACAAGAATAAAAACAGCTTAGAAATGTGTGTTCAAAATCAGGGGAGTTTAATCGGATGGCAAAAAACTCAAACAGATGTGGATACAAATTTTCCAGAGGGATAAATCTTTACAGAGAAGGGAGTCTCTACAGACAGGTAAATCTCATACAGACAAGGAAACAGGGAGTCTCTATAGACAGGTAAATCTCATACAGACAAGGAAACAGGGAGTCTCTACAGACAGGTAAATCTCATACAGACAAGGAAACAGACGTTCCGAGAAGGGAGTCTCCAAAAGAAGGGGAATCCTTCTGGGTAAGTATATGTCACACACGTGGATACATACTGTTCCACAACCTCACACACGTGGATACAAAACTGTTCCACAACCTCATACACATGGATACAAACTGTTCCACAACCTCATACACGTGGATACAAACTGTTCCACAACCTCATGTGGATACAAACTGTTCCACAACCTCATACACATGGATACAAACTGTTCCACAACCTCATGTGGATGCAAACTGTTCCACAACCTCATACACATGGATACAAACTGTTCCACAACCTCATGTGGATGCAAACTGTTCCACAAGATAAGATAAGATAAGATAATGTTGCTTATAGCCCAGCCGACCGCAAAGGGCCACATCAGGGCTGTCACCCCGTTAAAATCAACTCACCAGTCATTAAAAAAAAAAAAAAAAAAAAAAAAAAAAAAAAAAAAAAAAAAAAACCTTTCACACATCTCATTAAATGACATCGTCTACAAACGCACCAGAAATTGCATTAAAAATCTTTCTTCCGTAAAATCTTAAATCAGATGAAAAATGTTAATCTCTCTCAAAAACTCAAGGATCACATCAGGTGGGACATCCTGAACAGGATCTTCATGGACTCCGCTGTAAAATGTTTGTGTCTCACATCGTGCAAGTCCCAACACTCTAAAAGAACATGTTTCATTGTGAGTGGTGCATGACATGGAATACACCACGGAGCTTCTTCACTCTTTAAAAGGTAAGAATGGGTAAAATACGAATGGCTGGTGTGCAGCCGGCACAGAACCGTTTCCTCTTTACGACCACCCGACGTAGATGGGAGGAACTCCTTAAGGCTTGGACGGATCTGAAAGAGTTTGTTATTCGTCTGTGTGTTTCAATCCTCCTGCCAGAGGTCTCTCACATAATCGTTAATTTTGGATTTCACATCTGAGCAGGGGATATAAGTGTTGGACAGTTTCTCTCTTGTGGCGTTCTTGGCTAAACGATCAACCATTTCGTTCCCGCCGATGCCAACATGACCAGGAACCCAAGCAAGAGTAATGTTGTAACCGTACCGCCTTCAACTTACTAAAAAGTTCAAAAAAAAGTAAAAGTTCTGGATGCTGAAGGTTGCGGCCAGCTATGGCCTCCAAAGCTGACAGCGAATCCGACAGAACCAGAAAGTCCCTCTTTGAAGAATGTGAGATTATCTTCAAAGCCAAAACAAGAGCAGTAAGTTCAGCAGAATAGACAGAAGCATCTGAATGAATATGTTCCAACAGTATCTGAGGAGCCCCAGGGCAATAGGCTGCACAGGCCACTCCATCTTCAGACTTGGATAAGATAAGATAAGATAATGTTGCTTATAGCCCAGCCGACCGCAAAGGGCCATATCAGGGCTGTCACCACGTTAAAATCAACTCACCAGTCATTAAAAAAAAAAAAAAAAAAAAACAAAAATTTTTCCAACATTTTAAAGGAAATGCTCCCCAAACCCCCAAAAACTTTTTTTAAAAAAACCCTTTTTCCGAAAAATTCTTAAACCGGGAAAAAAATTTAATTCTCTTAAAAAAACCCTAAAAGGCAAACCCCCAGGCGGGACATCCCTGAAAGGATCTTCAGGGATTTTCCCCGCGGGAAAATTTTTTGTTTTTTCCATCGTGCAAGCCCCAACACTCTAAAAGAAAATTTTTTCCCATTGTGAGTGGGCAGGCCCATAATGCCCCAAACGGATTTTCCTTTTTTAAAAAGGTAAAAAGGGAAAAAAAATACAAAAGGCCCGGGTGTGCAGCCCGGCCAAAAAACCTTTTTTCCTTTTTAAACGACCCCCACGGGAAGGGAGGAAGTTTTGGGGTTGGGGAACGGATTTTAAAAGGTTTTTTTAAATCGTCGTGGGGGTTCCAACCTCCCCCAGAGGTCCCCCCAAAAAAAACGTTTTTTTTGGGGTTTAACATTAAACGGGGGATATAAGGGGTTGGACAGTTTCCCCTCTTGTGGCTTTTGGGCTAAAGTTTAAACCCAAATTTTCGTTCCCCCCGGGATCCCAACAGGGCCGGAACCCAAGCAAAGTAATGTTGAAACCCGTCCCCCTTTCAACTTGTAAAAAGTTCAAAAAAATGAAAAAAAGTTCGGATGTGAAGGTTGCGGCCAGCAAAGGCCCCCAAAGCTGACAGGAATCCGCCCGGGAACCAAAAAGGTCCCTTTAAGGAAGAATGGGGATTATCTTAAAACCCAGTACAGAGAAAGTAAGTTCAGCAAAATTTGCAGAAGCATCGAAGGGAATTTAAAAACCCATACCCTGAAGGAGCCCCGGGGAGGGGGTTTGCACGGGCCAATCCACCCTCGATTTGGGAAAACCCGTCAGTGAAAACTTTTTGATGGGAGGGGAAATTTTGGAACAGGGGTCGGCATAAAAAGCCTTGTACGCCAGAGAGTTGGTAGACCCCTAGGAAAAAGCTGCAAATCGAAACGAATCTCGGGTGTGAAAAAGGTCCATGGAGGTTGCCCGGAAATTGGGAAAAAATCGGAAAACTACCCCCAGGTTAACCTCTTTCCCGGGCCCCGTAAGGTGAAAAAAACGAAGAAAAACGGGGGAAAATAAAATTTGGGTTTTTTCAAATTATTTTGGGAAAAGGGGGTCAAAAACCAGTCTTTGGCGGGAATTCCTGCGGTTCTGAGAACAGTCATTAAAAATTTTAAAGACAGTTTCGGGCCCCTCGTTGGACATAAAAGGTTCCCCCGCCCCGCGTACGGCGGTACACAGGGGGGGTGGGGAAACGCTCCAAGACAGAGACAAACCCCTTTTTATGGTGGAAAGGGCCCAAAATTTTTGAGGAAAGGGGGGTTTTTGCGGGGGCCGTAACAGCACAACCGAAGTCCTTTTGGAACGGAAAAGGGCTCTGTTAAGGGGTTTTGCAAAAAAGGGTTTTTTATCAGGGGCCCCAGCCCGGTGGGGCCTAACGACCCGCGAATATTGGGCCTTTTGGAAGGGAATTTTTTTGGGGGTTTTTTAATTTGCTGAGAAAGTTTTTTTTTGGGTCAAAAAGGGACCCCCAAAAATTTTGGGCCCCCTTTAAAAAGGGAATGGGGGGTTTTTTCCCTACTTAAATTTCCGGAAGGGGAAAAAAATTTACGGGAAATTATGGAAGTGAATACACTGGTTTTTTGGAAAAAAAGGGTAAAACTTTTTCACCCGGGCCCACCGAGGGAAAATTTTATTTTAACGCAAAGCGGGGAAGCCTGCGCGGGAAAACCCCGGGTACGGGTTTCCCAATTTGCGTAGACAGCAAAATCTTTCCAAAAAACAATGGGGCAGTCTGAACCCTGCTAACTGATTTCAAAATTTGTTGTTGATTTTAATACTAAAGAGGGCGGGAGAAAGTATCCCCCCCTGGGGAACCCCCAAAATTTCCGCTCGTGGACATCAAGAGAGGGGTCCCAAACCCCGGGGACCTGAAACTGTCGTTCGGGCCAAAAATTTTTTGAATAAAAAAGGAAGAGACCTCGAAAAACCCAAAATTCGGGGGAATCATAAAGTACCCCCCACTTCCCGGTGGTAGGGGTTAGGCCTTCCCCAAAATCAAAAAAAATTGCCCTTTTTAAAGCATGCGGGTTTTTTTAAAAAGGGGGTTCCAAGTGTAGATTCAGAGAATCAAATGGTAAAACTGTATTTAAAAATTTTTTGCGGGAATCCACACTGTTCTTTCGCCAAAAGGCCTTCGGTTTCCCAAATTCCACATGACCCTTTGCATTGACCATTTTTTCCATAAATTTTAACAGACACAGGGGTTTAAAGCTATGGGAGGGGGTAATTAGTTGGATTAGAAAGATCTTTCCGGGTTTTGGGGAGGGGGAATAATGGGGGCTTTCCCCCAAGGGGTGGAAAAGCAACCTGTGCCCCAAAAAAGGGGTTGATCCCCTGTAAAGGATGTTAGACCTTTTTGGGCGGAAGATTTTTTAAAAAAGGATAATGTTTCTATACCCGGAAAGGGGAACCCCAAGAGGGGCCCAAATTTATTTTTTTTTTGTAAAGGAAAACCCTTTCCATTTGTCTTTAAAAAAAAAAAAAATTTTTTTTAACTTTGTTTTAAAAATCCGTTTTTAAAAAGGGGAAATTTTTTGGTTAAAAAATTAAACCTTTCTTCTAAAATTAAAAATAAAAATTGAAAAAATTTTTTTAATTTTTTTAAAAACCCAATTTTTCTTAGGGGGGAAATTCCCTAAACGGGTTCTTCCAGGACCCGCTTTTTAAAATTTTTTGATTTCCATTTCGGGGGCCGGGGTTCCCAAATTTTTAAAAAGGGGGGAACCCCTTTTTCAATTTAAAATTTTTTGGCTTTCGGAATCAACCGGGTTTTTTCATTTTTTAAAAGGAAAATGGGTTAAAATTTTAACGAATGGCCGGTGTTCAGGCCGGCCAAAAAACCCTTTTTCCCCCTTTTAAAAAGGGGGCGAATTGGGGGAAATTTTCTTTTTTTAAATTTTGGAGGACGAAAGGTTTTTTATTCGTTGTGGGCAAAATTTTCCTTTCCTCCCAGATCCTAAAACAAACCCCTTAAAGGGGGTTTAAAAAAAATAAAAACAGGGAAAATTTTGGAAAAGTTTCTCCGGGGTTTCCAAAAAAAACCCAAACCAAAAGGTTTCCGCCCGATGACGGCCGGAAACCCCAACCAAAGGGGTTTGAACCTTTGCCCCAAACAAAAAAAAAGGGTTCCCCAAAAAAAGGGTTTAAAAAGGGCGGGTAAAGGGGTTGCGGAAAGCTTTGGAAAGTGCCCCGCGAAACCCAAAGGGGAAAAAAGGGTCCCTTCAAAAATGGGTGGTTTAAAAAACCCCCTCCCCAAGTTTTGAGCGGGTTTTCAAAAAGAATAAAAGAAGATAAAAGTAAAGGTTCTCTTTTTTTGGGGGAAAGGGACCCACCAGGGAGAGGTTTGCACAAAGGCCCACCCTCCTCAAAATTGGAATTTTCCAGGAAAATTTTGGTTTTAAGGAAGGGGGAAAGGGAAAAGGGGTTTTCCCCCCCCAAACCTTGAAAACCCCGAAATTTTGGTTGTTTTTTCCTTACGAAGTGCTCCCAGATCCAAAACGAACCCTTTTGGGGGGAAAAAGGGTTTTCCCATAATTTTTTTCCCGGGGAAACTTGGAAAAAAATTCAAAATACTCCAGGTTTTTAACTGCCCGCACGGGGAGGGGGGAATAGGGGTCAGGCCCTACCGGGGAATAACTTTGGGTTAATTTTTTCCCAAAGGGAAAAATTTTTTGGGGGGGGCCCAAAAACAAAATTTTATAGGCCAAGGCTGGGGGGTTTTGGAATTTTTTTGGAAATTAATATTCCCAAAAGAAGTTTCAAAAACTGGGGTGGACGTGAAACCTGTTTCCCCGGGCTTTTTTGGGTTTTACCGGCCTGTACAAAAAGGGGGGGAAAGGTTTTGTGGGGGGGGAAACCCCGGCCTCGGGGCCCGAAAAACCAACCCCTTAGGGTTTTGGAAGGGCCAAATTTGGGAGGAAGATTAACGGGGGGAAACCGTAAAACCAGCCCAAAAACGGTAGCCATTTAAAACCGGGGGGGTTGAGAAGGTTTGCAAACAAAGGGGTTTTTTACCCCCGGCCCCTTCTTTTGTTTGCTACCCCGAAAAAATTTTCCAGTCCTTTTGGGAAGCAGTTTTTGAGGTTTTTTTTTAATTTTTGGGGGAAAAAGTTTGTTTTTCCCGCCCAAAAATTTTTTTCCCGGGTTTAAATTTTGGCTTTTTAACAACTTAAAGGGGGGGAAAAATTTAAATTTTGAGGGCCCGGACCCCGGGAAAAATTTGAAAGTTTTGGAAGTAAATCCAAACTGGGGTTTTTGTGCCCAAAAAAGGGAAAACCGTTTTCTCCCCAAACCAAATGGTTTTTAAAACAAACCCCCTGGGGAGCGGGCCGGCCCCCGGGGGTTTTTTTTAGGGGGGAAAAAGGGTTTTTTTTAATTCCCCCCCAAACCCCCAAGGAGCCAACTGACCGGGAAAAAACCCAATGTTTTGGGCCCCCTTTTAATTTGGGGGAGGAAAAGGAAAAGGGCCCCCTTAAACCCCCAAATCCTCCCCCCGGGAACGGGAGAGTGGTCCCAAACGGACGGGGAAACCCCCCGTTTTCCCAAACCCCAAAAAATTTTAAAAAAAAGGGAAGTTCCCCCGAAAACCCCACCGGGGGGGTTGGAGATCCCTTCCCCCGGTTTTTCCCCCCACCCCGGGGCCCCCCCGAGGCAAACCCGGGTCAAAGGGAAGCCACGGAAGGGGTTTTTTTAAAAAAGGGACTTAAGGGAGACCAAGAAAAAAGGGAAAATTAAGGGGGAGGCCCAAAAAACCAAGAAAAAAAAGGGGCCATCTTTCGGGGCCCCAAAACCCTTACCCTTTGCCCTTTTTCCCAACCAAAAAAACCCCAACCCCACAGTTTGGAAAAAGTTTGGGGCCCCTTAGTTGGTTTTTGGGAAAAAAACCTTTTCCCCAAAGGTTTGGGGAGGGGTAAGGGGGGCCCAAGGGGTTGGGAAAAGAAACCCCTGAACAAAAGGGTTTTTAACCCCCGGGGGGGCGTTCTTGCGGAAATTTTTAAAGTTGATAATAAATTTTCTTTCAAACCTGGAGGGAAAATCGCTCCCAAGAGAGAAGGCAATTTCAATCGTTTAACAAAAGGAAGATTGTAGTTTTCCCAATGTTGTGGGTTTAAAAAATTTTGCAGGGGGGTTTTTTTCTTTTGGGCTTTTTTTTAAAAAAAAGGGGCGTTTTATTAAAAAGGGAAGGAATTCTTTTCAAGGTTTTGAGCAAGCAGTTTAAAAAAAACTGTTTTTCTTTCTGTTTTTAAAGAATCCGAAAACTTGAGAGGGTTTAAAAGGGGGAAAACAGGTGTTTTCCCTTTTGATTTTTTTTAATGATGTTCCACACTTTTTTTTTTTTTTTAAAGGGGGGGCCCCCCAACCCCCTTTTTTTTTAAAATTTTGTCTTGATTTAGCACGGAGGTTTTTTTGGGGGTTTTTTTGGGGGGGGGTTTTGGGGGCCCGACCCCCTTTTTTTTGGTTTTTTTTTAAAAAAAAGGGGGGTTTTTTAATTTTTTAAAAAAAAAAATTTTTTAAAAAAATTTTTTTTTTTGGGGCCGGGAAAAAAAAAACCCCCGGAAAAAAAAGGGAAAAACCCCTTTTTTTTTAAAAATTTTAAAAAGGGGGTTTTTTTTAAAAAAAGGGAAAAATTTTCCCCCCGGGGGAAAAAACCCCAATTTGGGGGGGGGGGAAAAAAAACCAAAAAAACCCAAAAAAAAATGGGAAAAAAAGGTTAATTTAACCCCTTTAAAAAACCCCAAAAAAAAAAAACCCCCCAATCAGCAGACCCCGGGGAAAAAAAAAAAAGGGGTTTGGGAAAAAAAAAAAAAAAAGGGGGGGCCCCCCCCAAAAAAACCCCAAAAAAAGGGGGAAAAAGGGGAAAAAAAAAAAAAAGGTTTTTTTTGGGGGAGTGACTCCCCCCCCCCGGGGGGGGGGAAAAAGGGGGGAAAAAACAAAATTTTTTTTGGGGGGGGGAAAAAAAAACCCCCCCCCCGGGGGGGGGGGGTTTTAAAAAATTTTTTCCGAAAAAAAATTTTTTTGGGTTTGAATTTGGGTTTTTAAAGGGCCCCAAAAAAATTTTAAAAAAAAAAACCCCCCCCCCGGGGTTTTTTTAAAAATTAATTTTATTTAAAAAGGGGGGGGGGGAAAAAAAAAAAAATTTTTCCCCCCAAATTTTTTAAAAACTGTAAATTTTTTTTTTTTCCGGGGCCCCCCCGGGCAGACTTGGGGGAAAAAGGGGGGGGGGGGGGGGAATTTTTTTTCCCCCCCCCCAAAAAGGGGCCCCCCCCCCCAAAAAAGGGGGGGGTGTGGTTTTTTAATTTCCCCGCAGCAGATGTTTTAGACTGCGGGCAGTCCGGGGGGGGGGTTTTTTTCCCCCAAGGGGGGCCCCCTTTTTTTTGGGGGGGGGCCCCCCCCCGGGGGTTTTTTTGGGGGTTTGGGAAAAATTTAAAATTTTTTTGGAAAAAAAAAGGGGGAAATTTTTTTTAAAAAAAATTTGGGGGTTTTTTCCACTCCCGCCCCCTTTGGGGGGGTTTTTTTTTTTTTTTTTTTTAAAAAAAGGGGGGGGAAAAGGGGGGGGGGTTGCCCCCGGGCCTTTTTGGGGGGATTGGGGCCCCCCGGGGGCCCCCCCAAAAAACCCCCCCCAAAAGGGTTTGGGGCCCCCAAAATTTAAGGAAAAAAAAGGGGGGCCCCCAAAAGGGGGGGGTTTTTTTGGGGGGGGGGGGGGGGGGAAAATTTTTTGGGGCCCCCTTTTTGCCCCTTTTTTTTCCCCCCCCTTTTCCCCCCCCCTTTTTTCCCCCTTTTTTTTTCCCCCCCCCTTGGGGGGTTTTTTTTTTTTTTTTTTTAAAAAACCCCCCTTTTTTTTTTTCCCGTTTTTTTTTTTAAAAAAATTTAAAAAAAAAACCCCCCGGGGGGGGTTTTGAAATTTAAACCGGGGAAAAAAGGGAAAAATTTTTTTCCTTCCCCCCAAAAAAAAAAGGGGCCCCTTTTTTTTTAAACCCCCCAAAAATTTTTTTTTTTTTTTGGGGGTTTTTTTAAAAAAATTTTTTTAAATTTTTTTTCCCCCCCCCCCCCCCAAAAAACCAAAAACCCGGGAAAAAAAAATTTTAAAACCCCCCCCGGGGGGGGAAAAACCCCAAAAATTTTTTCCCCCCCCCGGGAAAAAAAACCCCCGGGGGGGGGGCGGGGGCCTTTACCCCCGGGGGGGGAAAAAACCCCCCCAAAAAAGGGGCCCTTTTAAAGGGGGAAAATTGGGTTGGGGGGTTCCCCCCTTAAAGGGGGAAACCCCCCCCCCCGGACCCCCCCCCAAAAAGGGCCAAAGGGAAAAAACCGGGGAAAAAAGGGAAAAAAAAAGAAAAGGGGGGAAAAGGGAAAAAAAGGGGGGGAAAAAATAAAAAGGAAAAAGGGGGGGAAAAAAAAAAAAACCCCCTTTTTTGGGGGCCCCCCCCAAAAAACCCCCCCCCCCGGGGAAAAAACTTTTTCCCACCTTTGGTTTGGGAAAAAAAAACCCCCAAACCCCCCGGGGCCCCCCCCCGGTTTTTTTGGGGGGCCCCCCCAAACCAAAAGGGGCCCCCCCCTTAAAAAACCCCCCCAAAAAGGTTTAATTTTTTCCCCAAAAAAATTTTTAAAAAGGGGGGGGGAAAACAGGGAAAAAAGGGTTTTTTTTTTTTAAAAAAAAATTTTTTTTTTTTTTGAAAAAGGGGGCCCTTTTTAAAGGGGGGGTTTTTTAAAAAAAAAACCCCCCCCCCGGGGGAAAAAAAAAATTTTTTAAAAAAAAACCAAAAAAAAGGTTTTTAAAAAAGGGGAAAAGGGGCCCGTTTTTTTTTTCCCCCCTTTTTTAAAAAAGGGGGGCCCCCCCCCGGGGGTTTAAAAAAATTTTTTTTTTTTTGGGGTTTTGGGGGGGGCCCCCCAAAAGGGGGGAAAAACCCCTTTTTTTTTAAAAAACCCGGGGTTTTAAATTTACCCTGTCTAAGAGTACGCCAATTTTTGAGCCTTCATCTCAACCACCAGATCTCATTCCCTCCACACAGGTCGCACCGCACGCAAACGGGATCTAAGACCACAAAAAAAGGTTGTAAAAGAAGACTTAAGGGACAAGATAAAAAAGGGCCAAATAAGAGCAGAAAACAAGAAAAGGAAGAAGGCGGGTTACTCTTAGTCAGATCCTCACCCTTAGCCTATCTCATGGGAAGCCCTACCAGGGGCATCAACTTCTTACCACGTTTCGCTTAGGCATACAGCATCTTCACCTCTCAGCCTACAAGCAGTGTGAAAAAACAGCCTATTCCCAAGTATTGATGCCCCGTCAGCATAGCCTAAAGGATCACTGGACCACGCAAGCCCTCCGACCACGGCAAGGTTGCAACCCCCGAGGGTTCAGACTTGGAACCGTCAGTAAAAACTTTTGACAGGACGGGAATTTCAAACAGAGCTCAGCATACAATGCCTTGTACGCCAGAGAGCTGGTAGACTCTTTGCGAAAAGCTGCAAGATCAAAACGATCTCTGGTGTGAAGAAGGTCCACGTGGTTGATCCGAAACTTGGAAAAATCGATACTACACCTAGGTCTAGACTGCATTCCGCACGTGAGGCTGCATACGAAGACCAAACGGCGAATACATTTAGGTTGTTTTCAAACTTACTTTGGAACGGGGTCAAAGACACAGTCATAGCAGAGGTTTTCTGGTTCGAGAACAGTTGATGTAATAATCAAAGACAGTTTCAGCCTGCGGTTGACAGTGAAGGTTCGCCCGCCTCTGCGTACAGGCTGTACACAGGGGTGGTGCGAACGCTCCAAGACAGAGACAAGCCCTTGATGGTGGATAGGTCCAAGAGTTTGAGGTAAAAATCGTGCGAGCCGTATACAGCACAACCGTGTCCAGTTTGGAACGACCAGGGCTCTGTAGAGGTGGCAACAAAGTTTTCTTATCAGCGCCCAGTCGGTGTGCGCTACGACCGCAGAATATTCAGTGCTTTCTGGCAGCAGTTTTGAGATTTTTATATGGCTGAGAAAGTTAAGTTTTTGGTCAAAAATGACTCCAGAAATTTGCCTCTTTAACAGCTGGAATGGGAGATTTCCCTACTTGAAGTTCAGGACTCTGGAAAAAACTGACGGAATTATGGAAGTGGATACCACTGCGTCTTTGTTGGAGAAAAGGTGAAACCGTTTCATCTGCCCACCGATGGATTTTATCTACGCAAAGCTGGAGCCTGCGCTGGACACTCGGGTACAGGCTTCCAGTTGCGTAGACAGCAAATCATCCACAAACAATGAGCATCTGAACCCTGCTGAACTGATTGAACAATGTTGTTGATTTTAATACTAAAGAGGGCAGGAGACAGTATGCCCCTGTGGAACACCCAACTCCTGCTCGTGTGACATCAGAGAGAGTGGTGCCAACCCGGACCTGAAACTGTCGTTCTGCCAAAACATTTTGAATAAAAAGCGGAAGATGACCTCGAAAACCAGATCGTGGAGATCATGAAGTTCCCGACTTCCAGGTGGTACGTAGGCCTTCTCAAGTCGAAGAAAATTGCCACTGCATGCTGTTGTCGAAAGGCGTTCCGAAGTGTAGATTCCAGACGAATCAAATGGTCAACTGTAGTCCTATGTTTGCGGAAACCACACTGTTCTTTCGCCAAAGGCCATCGGTTTCCAGTTTCCACATGAGCCTAGCGTTGCCCCTTTATCTCCCATCAATTTGCAGACACAGCTGGTCAAAGCTATGGGACGTAGTTTGATGGATTAGAAAGATCTTTTCAGTTTGGGGATGGGAATAATAAGGGCTTTCCGCCAAGAGGGTGGAAAGAAACCTGTAGTCCAACACATGGTTGTATACTGTAGCAGGATGTTCAAACCTTCTGCGGAAGATGTTTACAACAGTTGATAATGAATTTCATCCATACCTGGAGAAGAATCGCTGCAGAAAGTAAGGCAGATTTCAGCTCGTTTAACGTGAAAGGAAGATTGTAGTCTTCCATGTTGTCGGACGAAAAGTTGCAGGGTGATTTTTCTTTTAGGGCTTTGTTTTTGACAAAAGTGGCTGATTTGTTAGAAGAGGAGAATTCTTTTCAATGGTTGAAGCCAGCAGATTAGCAACTGCTTTCTTGTCTGTTATTAAAGAGTCAGAAAACTTGAGATGGTTCACAGTGGGACAGGTGTTCTTCCCTTTGATTTTCTTAATGATGTTCCACACTTTTTTCTTGGAAGTTTTCGATGTCAGCCTGGAGCAGAGCTTCTCCAGACCGATGTTTACTGATTTTAAAAGTGTTGTCTCGATTTGGCACGGAGTTTTTGATGGGCTCGAGCGTTGGGACCCGAAGGTCGTTGGTATACCTGACGCTGAGCCCGTTTTCGAACTTTGGAAATTTGTTGGCAGTCTGAATCAAACCAGGGTGTTTTTGGCATTTGAAGTTTATCGGAAGACACTGGAATAACAAACTTTAGCACACTTGATCATAGTGTTTGTCAGTGATTCTGCTGGGTCCGGACTCTGAAGAAAGTCAGTGTCCTGGAATTCTTAGAAATAGTGCTGCAAATAGATCCCAGTTTGCTTTCTTATAATTTAGATGTTGAGAGACAGAGACGTGTTCAGTTATTACAGGTTGTAGAAGGACAGGGAAATGGTCACTTCCGTGCAGATCGTCATGGACAGACCACCATAGTCCAGGACCAGCGAGGGGTCACAAACCGACAAATCTAAACACGAAAGTGAACCTGTGGAAGAGTGGAGGTAAGTTGCAGATCCGTCGTTCAGACAACACAAATCCAAATCCGAAAGGACATCCTCAATTAGCAGACCTCTGGATGACGTACGGACACTACCCCAAAGAGGATTGTGACCGTTAAAGTCACCCAACAGCAAAAAGGTCGAGGAAGTTCTTCTATCAGACTGACAAGGTCCTGACGACAAACCGGGACACGAGGTAAATAAAGAGAACAGATTGTCACAGTCTTGTGGAGAGTGACTCTCGCAGCAATAGCTTGAAGGGAGGTAGACAGAGCGACAGGACTATACAGTAGAGTTTTGTGTATGAGAAGGCAACACCGCCCGACCGTCCCAACGTGAATGGTTGTGCAGGATTTGAAAGAATATTAAAGCCAGAAAGAGTAAAGGTCTTCTGGCTTTGATTGAGTTTCCTGAAGAGCCACGACGGAAGGTTTTATAGATTGGCACAAAAGCTGCAGCTCCTCAAAGTTGGAATTTAGTCCACGGATATTCCAATGGAATATTGTATTATCCATGGTGCAGAGGGCGAAAAGGAGAGAGATCAGGTCATCTCCTCTTCAACGTCTGGTGCTAAAGGTGTAAATTTATTTGAGGTTTGTACTGGACTGTGTTGGTCTTCAGACCTGCTGGCAGACTTGCCAACAGGTGAAGAAGGAGGTCTGGATTTGGGAGATGGTGGAGGCTTTTTCCTCATCTCCACCATCTCCACACTGGGTGGAACTCCCTTGCCCGCACGGGCACTGGACAGAGGATTCGAGGGGGAATTGCTGGTTTTTTAATCTGCCCAGCAGCAGATGTTGTAGACTGCTGGGCAGTCTGAGGGGTGGCGGATTTTTTGCCTCCACCAGGGCAGTCACTTTGGGTTGCAAGGTGGTGGACCTGCTACCACCAGAACTGACAGATCTTACTTGCAATGTCTTCGAAACATGAATTCATCAGTCTGGCAGCAGACTGACCGAGTAGGGACTGTGGGAACTTTCTTTACAGCTGAAGCATACGAAGAAGCTGTCGGCGTCTGACTGCCCACAACCTGTTTCGGGCTTCAAAAAAGGAGATCTTCTTTTCCGTTTTGATACGTTGTATAGCAGATTCTTGAATCCAAAGAGGACAGTTTTCGTGAAGAGGAGGGATGGTCGCCACCGCAGTTAGCACAATGTGCCGGATCATGACACGGCCCATCATGGGTTGCCTTGCAGCAAATACCACACACCTCCTGCCCAGAACAGCGGTCCCTGACATGGCCAAACCTCTGGCACCTAAAGCACCTCAACGGGGACGGCACATACAGCTGAACACGAACATTCAGATAGCCGACTTGATGACCGGAGGCAGCACAGGGTTGCAGAAGGTCAGAAAGAGGGTGTTGGTGGCCACTCTTTCTGCACCTTCTTTACTGTCACCCTGCGCACCTCCGTCACACACTGGGACGCCAGCTCCGTTTTTTATTTCTGCCTCTGAAACACCTGCTAATTCTCGGCAGCGAATCACACCTTTTGACGAATTCAACTGCTTATGGGAGTCACCCTGATCTCCCTGTCCACTAATTTTGTTGCCCTCAACAGCTGTTCAGATTGTTTTTTGCGATTTACATTGAATGAGGAACGAGCCGTTCCTCAACCTCTTGATAGACCGAGGGTCACCTGCCAAACCTTGAAAGCCCTTTTGTATGGCAAAAGGGCTCAGAGCTGAAAGGGGTCTTTCCTGCTCCGTCCCCTCCATCACGAGCCAGGAAGCCCAGAATCCTGTCCTCTGTCGTACCTCCATATCGGAATCGCTATCTGAATCAAAATTCCTGAAATAGGGGATGCAGCCTTCGTCTCTTTTTGGGGGGGAAGTTTTTAGAAAAAGCCATATGAGTTAATTATGTTTCATCTCCCCCTTACCACCCACCTTGGAGTCCAACTAAGGGGCCAGGGCCAAGAAACCAATGTCTTGACCCCTTCCAGGCTCGGGAGAGACATACGCAAACAAAGCCACCAACCCTATCCCCCCTGATCATGCTCAACTCCCGGGAACAGAGAGCTGAGCACTGCAGGGGTTAACTTGGCCAGCAGGGGAACTGTCTGTCTTGACCCAGCCCCAAGAAGGGGAGCCGATTAGTACACCCAGGCCAAGTGTACTCCCTGTCTAGGAGAGGTCCGAGCCAAAGTGATGTGTTGAGAGCGCTGGCCCTCTCAATCACCGGATTCATTTCCCCTCCGACACAGGTCGCACCGCACGGCAAACGCGGCGGATCTTAAGGAGACCACAGAGAGAAAAGGAGTGTGGAAAGAAGACTTGAAGGGGAGACGAAGATAGAAAAGGGCCAAATAGGAGGCAGAAAACAAGAAAAGGAGAAAGGGCGGGTACTCTTAGTCAGGATCCTCACCTTAGCCTATCTTGACATGGAAGCCCTACCAGGGGCATCAACTCCTTACCACGTTACGTTTAGGCCAGACAGCATCTTCACATCTCAGGCTAGAAGCAGTTTGAAAAAAACCAGCCTATAGCCAAGTATTGATGCCCCCGCCAGCAAGCCTAAGGGATCACTGATCGCGCAAGCCCTCCGACCAGACAAGGTCGCAACCCCCGAGGGAACTGTTCCACAACCTCATACACATGGATACAAACTGT
>CM031625.1:28059531-28062905 GCA_018398815.1 Conus ventricosus | reverse complement strand
CCACAACCTCATGTGGATGCAACTGTTCCACAACCTCATACACATGGATACAAACTGTTCCACATCTCATGTGGATACAAACTGTTCCACAACCTCATACACGTGGATACAAACTGTTCCACAACCTCATGTGGATGCAACTGTTCTACAACCTCATGTGGATGCAAACTGTTCCACAACCTCAGTGATGCAAACTGTTCCACAACCTCATGTGGATGCAAACTGTTCCACACCTCATGTGGATGTAAACTGTTCCACAACCTCATGTGGATGCAAACTGTTCCACAACCTCATGTGGATGCAAACTGTTCCACAACCTCATACACATGGATACAAACTGTTCCACAACCTCATGTGGATCAAACTGTTCCACAACCTCATGTGGATGAAAACTGTTCCACAACCTCATGTGGATGTAAAACTGTTCACAAACCTCATGTGGATGCAAACTGTTCCACAACCGCATGTGGATACAAACTGTTCACAACCTCATGTGGATGCAAACTGTTCACAACGCATGTGGATACAAACTGTTCCACAACCTCATGTGGATGCAAACTGTTCCACAACCTCATGTGGATGCAAACTGTTCCACAACCGCATGTGGATACAAACTGTTCCACAACCTCATGTGGATGAAAACTGTTCACAACCTCATGTGGATGTAAACTGATTCCACAACCTCATGTGGATGCAAACTGTTCCACAACCTCATGTGGATACAAACAGCTCCACAATCTCACACACCTGGTACAACTGTTCCACAACCCATACATGTGGATACAAACTTGTTCCACACACTTATACATGTGATACAAACTGTTCCACAATCACATACACATGGATACAAACTGTTCCACAACCTCATACATGTGGATGACAAACTGTCTCCACAACCTTATACATGTGGATCAAACTGTTCCACAACCTTTACACATTGGATACAAACTGTTCCACAACCTTATACATGTGGATACAAACTGTTTCCACAACCTTATACACATGGATACAAACTGTTCCACAACCTTATACATGTGGATACAAACTGTTCCACAACCTTATACATGTGGATACAAACTGTTCCACAATCTCACACACGTGATTACAAACTGTTCCACAACCTTAATACATGTGGATACAAACTGTTCCACAACCTTATACATGTGGATACAAACTGTTCCACAACCTTATATATTGGATACAAACGTTTCCACAACCTTTACACATGGATACAAACTGTTCCACAACCTTATACATGTGGATACAAACTGTTCCACAAACCTTTACATGTGGATACAAACTGTCCCAACCTTATACACTGGATACAAACTGTTCCACAACCTTATACATGTGGATACAAACTGTTTCCACAACCTTATACATGTGGATACAAACTGTTCCACAACCTTATACACCTGGATACAAACTGTCCACAATCTCACACACATGGATACAAACTGTTCCACAACCTCACACACATGGATACAAACTGTTCCACAATCTCACACATGGATACAAACTGTTCACAATCTCAACACATGGATACAAACTGTTCCACAACCTCACACACATGGATACAACTGTTCCACAATTTCACACACATGGATACAAACTGTTCCACAACCTAACACACATGGATACAAACGTTCCACAATCTCATACAATGGATACAAACTGTTCCACAACCTTATACATGTGGATACAAACTGTTCCACAACCTTATACATGTGGATACAAACTGTTCCACAACCTTATACATGTGGATACAAACTGTCCACAACCTTTACACATGGATACAAACTGTTCCACACCTTACTACATGTGGATACAAACGTTCCACAACCTTATACACTGTGGATACAAACTGTTCCACAACCTTATACACATGGATTACAAACTGTTCCACAACCTTATACATGTGGATACAAACTGTTCCACAACCTTATACATGTGGATACAAACTGTTCCACAACCTATACACCTGGATACAAACTGTTCCACAATCTCACACACATGGATACAAACTGTTCCACAATCTCACACACATGGATACAACTGTTCCACAATCTCACACCATGATACAAACTGTTCCACAATCTCACACACATGGATACAAAGTGTTCCACAACCTCACACACATGGGATACAAACTGTTCCACAATCTCACACAATGGATACAAACTGTTCCACAACCTAAACAACATGGATACAAACTGTTCCACAATCTCATACAAGTGGATACAAACTGTTCCACAACCTTATACACGTGGATACAAACGTTCCACAACCTCACACACGTGGATACAAACTGTTCCACAAACAAAAAACGAAAGACATTGCGAGTAGATGTGGGAGGGTGTCTTTAAAGGGAAATCTTACACATCTGACTGTCTATTCGTAACCTCGGCGTTACACTTGACCAAACTCTCTCTTTCAAACAACATATCTCTAATGTGTGCACATCTGCTACTTGAACTTCGTTGAATCAGCTCAGTTCGCCGCTTCCTTACTCAAAATGCTCTTAAGACTCTATCTGTGATTTTGTCCTGTCTCGGCTCGACTATTGTAACTCCCTCCTTGGGTATGTCCTTAACGCTCATCTCTAAATTCAAAAGTTCAGAACAATGCCACACGTCTGATCTCCCGCTCCTCTAGATCTGATCACGTATCACCAATTCTCTCATCCTTTCACTGGCTCCCTATTCACTTGCATCGACTTTAAAGTTCTCCTCCTGGTTTTCAAATCACTGAATAATCTGCCCCCTCCTACCTCTGACCTCCTGCATCTCTATGTTCCGTCTCGCAACTACGCTCATCCACCAATTCTCGTCTGCTTCGCCTTCCCTCGCTCGCCTGAAAACTTCAGGCCAATGCTCTATCTCTTACCAGGCACCTGCTCTGTGGAATAGTCTCCCTTCTTCTCTGCGTAACACGGACTCTTTAGCGTAACACAGACTCTTTAGAGACTTTTAAAACCTCCCTAAAGACACATCTTTTTCCTCGGACTGATAAATGATATCCACTTACCACTGTGCGCTGTTTGCTGGTGTTGAATGCACTCCTGTGTCTGCGTGTGAGAGTTTTTTTTGTTTTTTTGCTTTTCCCCTGGCGGTGTGTGTGTGTGTGTGTGTGTGTGTGTGTGTGTGTGTGTGTGTGTGTGTGTGTGTGTGTGTGTATCCGCACGCTTTGAATTAGAATTATGATTTTATCATGTTTTCTGTAATACGCGCTTTGGGCTCTTGCGAGGTAAAGCGCTCTATAAATATCCTTTTACATAACATTACATTACACAGACATAGTTTACAAAAAACAAAAACAAAAAACAAAAACAACACAAAACAAAAAACAGACACACACAAAACAAGCCACATTCT
>CM031625.1:28052031-28054531 GCA_018398815.1 Conus ventricosus | reverse complement strand
ACGGCTGTGGAACTCACTGCGGGTGCCATCAAGATTGCCACAAATGCAATCTCATTCAAAAAACAAATTGATTCGACAGTTTTGAGATCTGCCATATTGACGATTTTTTATTTTTACTTCCCTGATATTTTACTATTACCTGGGCCTGAATTTGGCCATTGCTTTTATCTTCTTGAATATCGAGTGCGACCCCTTGTTGCTAAATTTGCTCCAGGGGCCAACAGTCTGAGTCGCACTGTTTTATGTTATTTTATTTTACTTTTTAACATGCGCGCTGGTGACCTACTCGTTTTTGAGTGAACCAGTATTTTAGGAAGAAGAAGAAGAAGAAGAAGAAGCAACACTCTCAAGAAGCCCATCAGTGGATAACGCTTGACTGTGTAATCTAAGTCTTCCATTTAAGTCCATCTCTCTGTCTCCGTCTCTCTCTCTGTCTCCATCTCTCTCTGTCTCTCTCTCTATATATGTATATGGTTAAGTAGAAGTCTGCCGCTGAGCTGAAAAATCCTGCAAATGTCTATCAGACCCGACTGGAACCAATTTCTCAGCCCACAACCAACAATACTAACCACCACACCAAAGCCTCGAACTTTTCGGCGGCTGGTCAAATCCCCGAACTCTTCAGCGCTGGCAATGAGTGAAGCAATCCCTACGTTCACATATTTTGACACATCCAAACACATTTTTGGCACCCTGAAAGCTACACAGACGATGATGATGCAACTCAGCCTTTTTTTTTCTTTCTCCCCTTTCTCTTGCTCCTCGATTTCTTTCCCTTTTTTTTTTTCTTACATTCCCAAACCAACCAAAGTGACACAACACATGATCAACTGCACAGTAAACAGTGCTCAAATCATCTTGCTTCAAATCACTTTTCATAGTTCCCTGCACAATCATTCAGACACGAGGCTCCACAACCAATCCTCAAAACCTCGACGAAAAAACTGAGGACGGGCGTTACGCTTCTGTCGTGCCGGTGTAATGTACACCTTCCTAACTAACGCCTTGCTTCACACCCACTGAGCAGCTAGCACCAGCCTTAATGTCTGTCGCCAGCCCTTGGCTGACATTTACGCAACAGCTCCCAGAAAGACCCGGGAGAGACTGAAACTGCCATATTCTTTAAAAACCAACATTTTTAACATGTTCATCTTTTCAGTGTTTGTTTGTTTGTTTTTTGACACTGTTTTTCACTCTCCTGTCTTCCATGACACTTCGGTGGCATTTCTCCCATGCTAATTCATTTATCTCCTGAAAACAGCCACACCTCAGTTCTGACATTTTGTTTTAATAATGTGACAGGATTATATTGGATTAGCAACACGTGCGAGTACACACACACACCACACACACACACAACACACACACACACACCACACACACAACACACACACACCTCACACACACACACACACACACATCATACACACACAACACATCATCATATCATCATCATCATCATCATCATCCATCATCTATCATCACTACTTATGTGTTTAAAATCCCCAAAGTGGGTTTCTCAAAGTTTCAAATGCATTTTATACCAAGTTCTCATTCATGGCAAGAAGCCAAACTTCGAACATGCAATTTTTAGACTATAGTATAATCCTTCATCTGTGTGAAACTATAATGTTCTATGATGACAAACCCCCCCCCCCTTTTTTTTTTTTTTTTAAATTCTCACTTTTCACACATTCAGTTTTTCAGAAACCAACTGGTGAAACATTGACTTTTGGGTTTACATATTACCTAGCTAAAATGTCTAAGTAGTTTTACAAACATTTCAGACAGTGAAACTATGATAGGAACTATGGAGAAAAAAAACAACAACAAAAAACCCTGGGTATCTTAAAAAGATGGGTTTACAAGAAAAGACCCCATTTCACAAGTTTGGTGACAAGTTGCAAACCTGCTTTGCCTCTTACACAGACACACATAAACACACATTTTCCCCATGCCACACACACACACACACACACACACATAAACACACCATTCCCCAAAACCAATCCTTAAACACACACACACACACACACACACACACACACACACACACACACACACACACACACACACACACCATGCCCTCCTTTCCCTGCTCACCCTTCCTCCCCACCCCTCAACTTTTACTGAATTTTCTTTGTTTCTTTTTTGTTTTTGTTTTTTGCTGTCCCATCTTCTGTGTCACCTCAGAGGCAGTGCACCACGCTGCTCATTCTGACACCCTGTCCACAGACACAGCCCGGTCAGTGCCACTGCAGCCCGGCACCGGCAATCCACCGGGAGCAACCAACATCAAGTCATCGCGAGGCAACCCACCGGAGGCAACACTGCATGGCTGCCGAGTCACTTTGGTGGTGTTCAGTGGTGCCTGTTCTGATCCAACATACGCAGGACACCACCTACTAAGCCCCCTACTGACGACAATAATTGCCTAGTCGCGGAGCCGGCGTGAGTGAGCTCTCCCTCCGGAGGGTGCCACCACGTCCGTCCAACGACA
>CM031625.1:28034531-28047031 GCA_018398815.1 Conus ventricosus | reverse complement strand
GTCATCAAAAAAAAAAAAAAAAAAAAAAAAAAAACCCACCCTGTCACACATCTCTTTAATGATGGAGGATAAGATAAGATAATGTTGCTTATAGCCCAGCCGACCGCAAAGGGCCACATCAGGGCTGTCACCACATTAAATCAACTCACCAGTCATAAAAAATAAAAATAAAAAAAAAATAAAAAAAACCTTTCACAGATCTCTTTAAATGACATCGTCTAGAAATGTACCAAAACTTCGTTAAAATCTTTCATCCGTAAAATCTTAAATCAGATGAAAAATGTTAATCTCTCTCAAAAACTCAAGGATCACATCAGGCGGGACATCCCTGAACAGGATCTTCATGGACTCCGCTGTAAAATGTCTGTGTCTCACATCGTGCAAGTCCCAACACTCCAAAAGAACATGTTTCATTGTGAGTGGCGCATGACATGGAATGCACCACGGGGCTTCTTCACTCCTTAAAAGGTAAGAATGGGTAAAATACGAATGGCCGGTGTGCAGCCGGCACAGAACCGTTTCCTCTTTACGACCACCTGATGTAGATGGGAGGAAATCCTTAAGGTTTGGACGGATCTGAAAGAGTTTGTTACTCGTCTGTGTGTTCCAATCCTCCTGCCAGAGGTCTCTCACATAATCGTTAATTTTGGGTTTCACATCTGAGCAGGGATATAAATGTTGGACAGTTTTTCTCTTGTGGCGTTCTTGGCTAAACGATCAACCATTTCGTTCCCGCCAATGCCAACATGACCAGGAACCCAAGCAAGAGTAATGTTGTAACCGTCCACCTTCAACTTGCTGAAAAGTTAAAAAAAATGTAAAAGTTCTGGATGCTGAAGGTTGCGGCCAGCTATGGCCTCCAAAGCTGACAGCGAATCCGACAGAACCAGAAAGTCCCTCTTCGAAGAATGTGAGATTATCTTCAAAGCCAGAACCAGAGCAGTAAGTTCAGCAGAATAGACAGAAGCATCTGAATGTATGTGTTCCAACAGTATCTGAGAAGGAGCCCCAGGGCAGTAGGCTGCACAGGCCACTCCATCTTCAGACTTGGAACCGTCAGTGAAAACTTTTTGACAGGATGGGAATTTCGAACAGAGCTCAGCATACAATGCTTTGTACGCCAGAGAGCTGGTCGACTCTTTACGAAAAGCTGCAAGATCGAAACGAATCTCTGGTGTGAAAAAGGTCCACGGAGGTTGATCCGGAAACTTGGAAAAATCGGACACAACTCCTAGGTCTAGACCTGCATTCCGCACGTGAGGCCGCATACGAAGACCAAACGGCGGAATACATTTCGGGTTGTTTCAAACTTACTTTGGAACGGAGGGTCAAAGACACAGTCATAGGCAGGATTCTGCGGTTCGGAGAACAGTCGAATATAATAATTCAAAGACAGTTTCAGCCTGCGGTTGGACAGTGAAGGTTCAACCCGCCTCTGCATACAGGGTGTACACAGGGGTGGTGCGGAACGCTCCAAGACAGAGACGAAGCCCTTGATGGTGGATAGGGTCCAAGAGTTTGAGGTAAGACGATCTTGCGGAGCCGTACACAGCACAACCGTAGTCCAGTTTGAACGGACCAGGGCTCTGTAGTGGTGCAACAAAGTTTTCTTATCAGCGCCCCAGTCGGTGTGCGCTATGACCCGCAGAATATTCACTGCTTTCTGGCAAGCAGTTTTGAGGTGTTTGATGTGGCTGAGAAAGTTAAGTTTCTGGTCAAAAATGACTCCCAGAAATTTGGCCTCTTTAACAGCTGGAATGGGAGATTTCCCTACTTGAAGTTCAGGATCTGGAAAAAAACTGACGGAAATTATGGAAGTGAATACACTGCGTCTTTGTTGGAGAAAAGGTGAAAACCGTTTTCATCTGCCCACCGATGGATTTTATCTACGCAAAGCTGGAGCCTGCGCTGGACACTCGGGTACAGGCTTCCAGTTGCGTAGACAGAAAAAATCATCCACAAACAATGAGCAGTCTGAACCCTGCTGAACTGATTGAACAATGTTGTTGATTTTAATACTAAAGAGGGCAGGAGACAGTAATGCTCCCCTGTGGAACACCCAACTCCTGCTCGTGGACATCAGAGAGTAATGATGGAGGCTGTGATGAAATAATTACAAAGAACAGTAGTGGAAAATGATGGAAGGTTTAAAAATGATGGAAGGTTATGGTAAAATAATTACAAATAGGTTATGGTAAAATAATTACAAATAACAGTAACTAAAAAATGATGGAGTCTTTGAGTTTGTTGAAAGGATTATAAATACTAATGACTGAAAATGGTGGAGGCTGTGATGAAATGATATTAAATCACAATGACTGAAAATCATGAAAGACGAGATGAAATAATCATCAAAAACAAGACAGAAACCTGAATACAGGCTGATAGGATACTACCTCATGATTTAAAATGATGGAGGCTTGCATGAAACAATGATCTAAATCAATGATGAAAATGATGGAAGCTGTGACAAAATTAAAATAAATGATTGAAAAACGAGAGGTTGATAAACACTTGCAAAAAAATAATCATGGAAAAGATGGAGGCTGAGATGGAATTCTAATGAATAGTAATGATGGAAGTGATGGTAACAGTGATGAAACTGTAACAAACACTAATTTTGGAAATGCGGACAAAGTCATGAAATTAAAATTAATTTTTTTTTTAAAATGTTGGAAAATGACAAATTAATTTTTTTTTAAAGTTGGAAAATGAAGGCTGAAGTGAAACAAAAAAAACAAAAAAAACAAAAAAACAAAAAACTTTCACATTAACAATAAATACCAATGATGGAAAAATACAGAAGCTGCAATGAAATGATAATATACAATAATACAAAATGATCAAAATAGTGTTAAATAACAAATAGTTTAAAGAGGAAATGGTGGCACCTACAGATTAAAAAAAACAAACAACAACAATAATACAAATTGATGGAAAATGATGTTGATATGCAAATATGATAATAATGAGGGAAAATTATACAATACTCCAATGGTGTGTGTGTGTGTGTGTGTTGTGTGGTGTGTGTGTGTGTGTGCGTGTGCGCGCGCGTGCGTGCGTGCGTGCGTGGTGCTGCGTGTAGGGTGTGTGTGAGGAGGCAATTACATTATATTATGTGCTGTTACTTGGCAATAAATCACAGATCATATCTGTAAGGAAGGAACAGACGGACAGAGGAGATGAACATGTATAAAAATAGGACAGGAAGCGAATACAAAAAGATAGAAATTTTTTTTTTTTAATAAAAAGAAAAAAAATGTATTAAAGATGGCATTTGTCACATCATACACCACTAATGTTTTTTACACAAAGGAAAAGTGTGCAAAATACACATCAAGTAAACAAATGCATGGCCTGCTAGTAAGTGGCAACGGCTGATAACAAACATAACAAACTTATATCGTGTCATGCTGCTTGACACTGTCAAACAACAAAGCAAGGTACCTTGCTGTTCCATCAAAAATGATACCAATGATGATAACAATACATTTTCTTCAGATTCCCATACCAATGAAATGATGAAAATAGGAACAACAAGAAGCATCACTGTTATTTTTGTCATCATAACAGCCTGATGCCTAAACCCGCCCCCTTAATGATAGAGACAGACTGTCACCATCAAGGACGTCACGGTCAATAAAATCTCCATCACCCTTCCACCTTCACCGCAGTTGCTGCCTCCCTCCCTCCCTCTCTGGTCCCACCACCGCATCTCCCCCTCCTCCAACGCTCACCTTCCCTGCTCATCCCACTCTGTTCCCCCACCCTACCAAGGTACTGTGGACTAACGACCTACGTGTGCGAAGTACCCTCGGTGAAGTACACGGAAAACCATTGATCTCCCCCTGCAGGTGAACGACACGTCAGCCGTGAGCCTTGGCCCCCCCCCCCCCAACCCCCCCCCCCCCCCCCTCCCAGCCTCCTGCTGCCACCTCAGTCAATGACTCAGTCATGACTCGCAGAGAAGACCTCCCCGGCTCATTGAGCAATGCCCATCGATTGAGCCCAGGGTACCCTGGGTAACGAGAGGCACGTGATGGCGGGCGAAATGTCAAAGGATGCCTCACCTTTTATTCCAGCCCCTGGCCTGCCGCTCATTAGGCACCACAAAAACGACCACGCATGACAGCCCCATGATATTTATACCTGGGGAGGCAGGCGGTGTAAAGAAATCTGTCTTGGTATCCGTTAATTAGAGAGGTATCCTGTCGCAGCAGCGGCAGCCTACCAACGGCTGGGGTGTAAGGTTCCACCACCGATGGGCTGATGGAAGCTTTCCTCTTTTATTCCCTTGTTTTGCTGAAGGAAACGCCGAAGCTCTGACGCAGCAGCCTCCTATACAGCAGACAGTCCAAGGGGGAAAAAAACAACAACAGCAACAACAACAAAGGCGAGAGAGCCTTGAAACGGGTCTCCCCGTCTGCGCCCTTAAAGGTAGTGTCATGCTTGAATTACTCCTGGATGGGAGAACAAAAAAAAAAAATGAAAGAAAAGAAAAAAAAAAAGTTCAGCTCTCTTCACGTGGGCGATAGTCAAGTGGTGACGACATTTGACATTCAGTCTGAGGGCTGTGGATTGGAGCCCCGGCGGTGGCTGATAGGTGAAGTGTGGAGCAAGGTATTTTTCCTGTCGCCCGGGTCAAGATGAATACAGTGCTGGCCTGTTTGTGGCTGAACCCTTACTGCATGGTGCATGTGTCCCAATGCATTAAGATCAAACATGTATGATACAGGGCCTGCCAACCATGCCAGTGATCAGTGGGTTATGGACACACTGAAACAGCCAGCAAGCATTAGGAGCCTTGGAGGGGAGATGGGGAGAGCAAAGCATTACCTATTGCCCACAAAATGTCAAGTGCACACCCACACCCACACACATACGTGCACATACACACATACATACACATACACACACAACACACATGTACTCGCACACATGCACACACACAGACACAAACGTGCATGAACATATCACACACGCATGCCACACACACTCACAACACACATGCACACACACACACACACACACACACACACACACACACACACACACACACAACGTCTCATCATCTATTGGTCATGGGGTCATATGTATGTACAGATCTGCATTTTCACTTTAAAAAAAAAGATGTATGGTTATTGTCCCAAAACAGTGGGCTGGAGAGGTATTGTGACAGGTGTAGTCCAAGATCTCTAGAGCCCTGTGTAACAAAATCCAAAATGAAACAAAATGTGCATGCGCGCGCGCACGCGAGAGAGAGAGAGAGAGAGAGAGAGAGGAGAGAGAGAGAGAGAGAGAGAGAGAGGAGAGAGAGAGAGAGAGCAAACGAGTGAAAGAGAGAAAGAGAGAAGACAGACAGAAAGAGAGAGACAGAGACAGAGAAGGCAGACAGCAAGACAGAGAAACAGACATAGAGAGAGAAAAAAGTGAGACAGACAGAAAGAGACAAACAGAGAGCAAGAGAAATTTCCTTCACCACAACACGAACATAACAATAAAAATGCATTTGCAGTTTTCACCATCAAAGCCAAACCAGACAAGATAAGATAAGATAAGATAATGTTGCTTATAGCCCAGCCGACCGCAGAGGGCCACATCAGGGCTGTCACCACGTATACTGAACCATGCTCACATGAGAAAAAACAACAATAACAACAACAACAACAACAAACAACGGGAAAAACAGAAAAGAAAAACAACAACAAAGAAACAGGAAATGAAACCTGTCCAGGACAGGGAAACCATGATGGTATTGCTTAATTAAGTGAACTAAGCTGATGTACTAGTTAGGCTTAGCACACCAAGGTTATCTCTGCACTCATACATGCATATGCGCACTCATGCACCCACCAACCATTCACCTCTCTCTCTGGGAATGGGATGTCAATTCTCATGCATTCGCTTCTCTCCTAACACAACTGAGAACAAGAAAAACAGTTTTTCTACTCTACTTATAATTACACATGAAAAATCCAAATGCACTAAAAAAAAAAAGGAATAATCAAAACACAAGAGAATATCAGAGCTGCCAACCTGCTCATGCGGCTTACAGTAGCATTTCACAATTTTCACAGTAGCATTTCCAATTTGACAGTAGCAACTTAATTTTGCGCGCGTTCTAAAAAGAAATCAGGCCTATAACCAGTTTTACCGACCACATTAACGCTACAGTACTCTTAGTATATCTATAAATGTTATTATACAGAGATGAAGCAGAGGAAGAGGGCAAACTGTAAAAAAAAATCTACGTGCTACAGTAAAACCGAAAGCGGAAATGCAGTTCCGACAGACCGATAGAGACGTTACTTAGCGCTGTCCAAACAAAACGAAAGTATCTTCGAATTTTTTTGTTTCGCCGTGCGTCGTAGCAAGCATTCTCTTGGCGTAGCAAACTACGGCGATCTCGTAGCAGTTGGCAGCTATGAGAGATCAATACTTCCTAATCCAAGGCTTCTTTCCTGGCCAAGTTTCCACACACACACACATGCACACACACTCACACACACACATGCACACACACACACACACCCACACACACACACACACACACACACACACGCACACACACACGCACACACACTTGCACACCACACCATAGTTCTCAAACAAGTCACTTCAAATGTCCTTCAGCACTGGGTGATGGTGATGCCTTTGGTTGTCTGGCACCAGGTTTCAGGACTGGGTCTCCGTGGTTGTCTCTGGGACTCGACGTAGAAATCTTCTTCCTTGTCTTTCTCGCCCATCTCTGGGTTTCGAACTCAGTCTTTCTTTCTCAGCTTGTCTTTTAAGCCCAAGACCTTGCTGCCACTCCTGTTGCCCGGACCACGTTTCTTTCCACCCTACTCTGTCCTGCTCACTCTTCTCTCTCTCATGTTGTGCTATTGTTCTCTTTCTGTCATTCTCCATTCAGTTCATATGGGGATGGAAACAAAGAATATCACTTGGGCCATGCCTTTGCCCATGTTGCATCTCTGCCACCTTGTTTACATCCACCATGAATTCCCCTCTAACTACATTCTTCCACGCGTCAGCATTTGATTTACACACATCCCTGCTAAATAGCTTAATAACAAACAACCACTTCGCACCAAACTGACATTGAAAATTCCCAAACGCTTTGGGGGCTACTTTCACACAGTCATTATCCGTAGAAAGCTACAAAACGACATCCACACGCATTCAACTAGCCTCACAGAGCATCAACACAGTGTCCCACAGCAATACCAACTGAACGAGCCCAAGACTCCTGTTCTTCAAGGTCTGGCTACAAAGCAACTTCAGCCGACTGAGCCTTTAGCACTCACTTGATGCTCCGAGGTCCTAGCGGATAAATTTGTCTCCTTTTGGCTATCAGGAAGGTTTGAAAATCCGGACAGTCCTCCCCACCTTGGATGCCAACTGTCACCTGACAATTAGTTACCTGACCACTTTTAACCTCCTTGACACAGGTCAAACATAAATTATGAGCTAGGTGAGGGCGCTACTGCTGATCGGCCGATGACCTATTTCTCTACTATGCCCAAAATTCTTGATGTTAAAAGCGCTTAAGGCCCTTTGTGAGAGGTTTTGCTCCCTTGACGAAACCAAACGAGAGAAGAAAGACCGACAAGATTTAATGTTACATTTCCTGTATTACTTTTTGAAAGACCTCATAAAAAATAAACGATGCTTGCATATCACAATGCCATACCTGTCCTATGTTTCAGATGTGGTATCATGACAGCCCACCTGGCCACATGGAGCCCTTCCAGGACTGTCAGCGTTAAGAGAAAAACCACAGCACACCCCTCTGTAAAACATGTACAACAGCTTACAACATGATAGCTACAAAAAATGTGGAGGCTTTAGATCATGCTGATGGCACCAGCCTTTGCGCTCGACTTTTCATTCCAATTTTTCTTTAATTTGTAAATTTTATTTTTACATGAAAGGTAGATTTGACTGTTCCACCGAGACTTGCACAGACCCACACACACAGTCACAAAAAGTGAGAGAGAGAGAGAGACACACACATACACACACACATGCGCACACACACCACACACACACACACACACACACACACACACACACACACACACACACACAACCTGTCTAATATACACTTTTAGTGAACAGACGTTAAACAGACTAACAAACACACACAGACACAGACACACACAGAAACACAACACACACACACACCATCTAATATCACTTTTAGCAAACAGACGTTAAACAGACTAACAACAACACACACACACACACACACACACACACACACACACACCACACACACAACACACACACACACTCACACACACACCCCCTCACCACACAAACCACACACACACACACACACACACACACACACACACACGCACACAAAACACAGAGCCAACCAGAGAGAGACAGAGAGAGACAGACAGACAGAGAAGAGAGAGACAGACAGACAGATGGAGACAGAGACAGACAGGAAACAGAGAGAGATAGATTGAAAAAAGACAAGAAGTCACGAGAGAGAGAGAGAGAGAGAGAGAGAGAGAGAGAGAGAGAGAGAGAGAGAGGAGAGGAGAGAGAGAGAGTAAGAGAGAAGAGAGAGAGAAGAGAAAGAGAGGGAGAGAAGCAAACTCTCTTCCTCTCTCCCTCTCTCACACACAACACGCACGCAAAACACATGCACACACACACGCGCGCGGCACACACACACGCGCGCGCACATACAAAGCGCGCAGCGCACACACACACACACACACACACACACACACACACACACACCCCACCGCTCCTTTAAAAGCAAAACACAGAAATCAATACAACAAACCTTATCTGACTACCGCCATCTCTCTCTTTCTCTCTGCAACTGCAAGCCAATACCTTCCCAAACACTTTTTTCCTCTTTTGTTTTCTTTCTTTAACTTTTGCATGTTTTTCTTTCTTTCTTTCTTTCTTTTTTCTTCTTCTTAGTAATTTTCTCTCGTTCAAATCAATCAATGCCTCAAATTAAGCATGACATTTTCTCCGGTCTTTTTCATGCCAGCTTCAGTCGAGACGCAGACGAGCGCTGGGGAGTAGGCAGCATGCTGGGAGCGGTGCTCTGGTGAAACCTCTTTCACTTTCACTTTGCAGTTTCAATGAATGGCACAGTCACCTGCCCTGGATCGGATACAAGGACACCTCTGCACAAGGTACCTAACACTCTTTTATGTTCTCTTTTTTTTTTGGGGGGGGGGAGGGGCGGGAGGTGGGGGACGTAAAGGATGGGAGGGGGGGGGGGGGTGAAGGGGAGGGGAGGGAGCTAACAAGAGGGAATGGCTGGCGATAGGTTTCTGGTTGCTTTTCGTAAATGTTTCTGTTCTGTCTTTCCTCTTCCTCTCTCTCTCTCTCGCGCTTTCTCTCTCTGTGCCCATCTCTCTCTCTGTCTCTGTCTCCACTTTTTTTTTCTTTGCTGAGATTACTTCTAAGCAAAAAGTTCTATTCACAGTTTGACTTATCTCTTTCCCTCCACTGGATGGGGTGTTTTTTTTATTTGAAGGCAAGGACTACGGAGCTTTTCTCTACTCTGCTCTCTCTCTCTCTCTCTCTCTCTCTCTCTCTCTCTCTCTTCACCTCCTGTTTTTCTCACCATCCTTCTCTCGATACTGAATGGGGAAGGAGGGGATGGGATGATGGTGAGAAAGGAGGGGGTCAGTGAAGGGGGTGGGGCGTGGGGAGGTGGGCCTGAGGGTGTAGCTTGGTAGGATGATAGACCAGTGAAATGGTCAGTGAGGAAGGTGGGGAGACATGAAAGGGGGGAGAGGTTTTTCGCTGTTTTGAACAATCTCTCTCTCTCTCTCCTCTCTCCCCTTCTCTCTCTCTCTCATCTCTCTCTCTCAGTTTATTATATACACACATTCTCGCTATCTCTTTTTACAGTCTTTAATAGCCCTCTCTCTCTCTCTCTCTTTTGTCTTAACCTCTCCCTCCAGATCTTCCTTTCTCTCACATCAGATTGGACAAACCATTTGTAACACAAGGTACCATTCATGACCTCTTTCTGATTGAAGGCTTTTTGTTGTTCTATGCTTATTTTTCTCCATCACTCTCTTTCTCTCTCATACTCTTTTTTTTTGTTGTTGTTGGTTTCTCTGGGCCATATTCTCTACCTCTCTCTGTACATTTTCCTTGAAATACATTCTCCCTTCTCCCCCTACATCTTTCCCAAACAAGAAAGTTCTCTGGTCTCAACTATCCCTCTCTCTCAAACACACACACACACACACACACACACACACACACACACCACACACACACACACACACCTCCTCCAAATTTCTGTTTATAACCAAGTATGCAAACACTCTCCCATTCTCCAATGTTCCAACAATCTTTCTCTCCCTTTGTATCCCTTTTCTGTGTTCATATTTCTCTCCCCCTCCCCTCCCCTTCTTTCACATGAATATTTCTTTCTGTCCCATCTCAGCAGCTCCTCCCCCTCCCCCCCCCCCCCCATCCCCCCCCCCCTTTTTTTTTTTTCTTTCTTTTTTTTGCAAGTTGATACGTCTCTTGTGTGTCTCTGTGTCTCCATTTTCTTTTTTCTTACAGTAACATACTCTTCTTCCTTCTTTGTTTCAATGCTTTTCTTTTTCTTTCACTCTCTCTCTCTCTCTTTGCATCTTTCTCTCACTCCATACATCCTTCACCCCTTTCCACTCCCTATCCTTTATTCTTTTTCTTGCAAGTAAATGGACAGATGTTCTCCTTTGTTTCAATGTTATTTAAGTCCCTTCATCTCTTTTTTCTCTTGGTATCCTTCCTCTACCACCCTTACACACACACACACACACACACACATACACACACACACACACACACACACACACACACACACACACATGAACATGCATACACACAAATGGTAAAACATATGAACATGCACATGAACCTACTTATATGTGCATGCGCGCGCGCACACACATACACACACACACAATGTGAGTTTGCCAACAAACGTGTACAGCAACTCATTCACACACGCACACAAACACACACACACACCACACACACACACACACACACACACGCCGCATGCACACGTGTATACATACACACCCCCTGCGTCTCTGTCATGATCAATAGTACCATTGATTCCTGTTACAACTTCAGTGCCACTTTAAGCACTGGCGTCTACAGGTATGACACATGCTCTGTTTTACGACAGAAATAGCTGATGAAATCGATGACAAATTATGCAGGACTGTATAAGAAAACAAAGAGAAACCAGCTGGAGTAGTACAGTGACAGTTATTGGCAGTGCCTTTTGACATTCCAAGCAACAAGGAAAGTATATTCAAGGTCTACTGGTTGACAATAAACAAACAAAGCAACAGAAAGAAATAACAATGGATATAAATATACCTGCATTTCCGAACAGTCTCAAAGATAAATGGCATGCAAATCAAAAGAAAGTAGTCAAAATGTTATCTGAAATTTCATGTCGAGCATGAATTCAGAATTGAAAACACACACACACAGAGAGAGAGAGAGAGAGAGAGAGAGAGGAGAGAGAGAGAGAGAGAGAGAGAGAGAGAGAGAGAGAAGAGAGAGAGAGAGAGAGAGAGAGAGAGAGAGAGAGAGAGAGAGAGAGAGGAGAGAGAGAAGACTGTTGAAATTGACATTTCTGTCTGAAACATGTATAGATTTCAAGCACCAGTGATCACTAGCATAGTAATTTTTCACATCAGAAGGCATAGTGAATGGGAACAAACATTAGTCCACTAAATCATAAAACCCAGTCAGAGATGAACTTAGTTTTTAAGGAACAGCAACAGAAATAATTGATAAGAAATCAATTTTTCAATGATAAACTTGCAAAAATGAAGAGAAAGTGCTCCTTTCAGTTCAAGAAACAGTCACAGTCCGCTATGACGGTGGTTAAATACAAAGAATCATAATTCATGCTTGTAAGTGCAACAAGAATAATTTCAACTGCATCTTATAAACATGCACAAGGCATGCATGGGTTTTTGTTAAAGTCAAATAACTCCTTTGAAGGACTTTCCACATCAGATAATTCATGGTTCCTTTTAAAAAGAGTATTGTCATACCTTAATAATAAAAGTAACACTACCATAAGAACTGCTGGACATTAATAACTGATTGACACTTCAGATCAACGAGATATTTTTGTCCTGAATAGATCTATCTGCTAGTGCTTAATATAGCAGTAGTAATGCGAAATGAAGTTCACTTTCCTTGACAAGTGTGATTTTTAAAAATTTACTTTTCTCTAAACTGTTAAAGACATTATATGCTTAGCAATGCAGAGCAAAAGTCATGGGTGCATGTATGGTCTGAAAGTCTTGCTTGAAAACTGAAACACTAATGGTATACTTCATGACATGAAGTCTTCATCCAAGTTAGTTTCAAAGTGAGGTGACTCAGGTGGAAATTGAAACACATTTTTAAAAGTAATTTAAAAAGTAAACCTACTAGTTAACATGGACAAACAAATCATAAGACAAAACATGATGTGTTTC
>CM031625.1:28019531-28032031 GCA_018398815.1 Conus ventricosus | reverse complement strand
TGCTTACTGCGATGTCAAAATTCCTGCTTAATGTCACGATCGAGTGGGAGGTCCACGGTGGTGGCTGTGAGGGGAACGGGATGGGTGGTTGGGTTGGATGGGAGGGGCGGAGCCATTGCCACTGAATGCATGTAATGTGGGGGACACTTTTTTTTTGTCCAGAATATAGTCAAGTGCCTTTGTTGGCCTTTCTACAACTGTTTAAGACGGTATGCTGTTATACTAACACATCTATTAGCCTACTTACAGAATAAACGAACTACACGCTGGAATCGCTTACAAAGTGGTGAACTTGAGCAAGTCTGCAGCAGATACGCCGTCAGCGACTCACGGTACTAAATTGGTAGTGCCAACAAATACAAGATCCGAAACTCAAGAACGCTTCTGATCTTGATATGAACAGTACATAAAGAACGGGTAGAACTTTTTAGTACACAGCGAACAACTAACCCGTGATGTGGAGAACGGCAGATGGCAAGACAGCGAGCTTGCCTTGTCGATCAATGATGCGCTGCTTCTCGTCGCTTTTGTTCAGGGGAAATAATGCGCATTAACAATCCCTCAAGGGATCAATTGTTCATTCAAAACATACACCACAGTTCATTATACTTGTCACTGTCTTGCCATTCTTTTTCCAAAATGAAAGAAAATAAGATTATTTGTATGACAATGTGTATTATGTTTGATTAATACTTCTAGATTTACTTAAAAACATCTGTTGAATGATTGTAACAAAGGCCTCCCTGCAGTGGTAAAAAATCTGAAAGAAGGAAAATGACTGTAATACATCTCTTGTTTCACCCGCACGTGATGCTCACTTGTCAATACAGTCGCCATGAGCAACAGCGACAGATACCAGCGGCAACAAGGAGCAAGACTAACTGCTGTATGTATGCTTGAAAAATCATTTATAATTAAATCATTTTTGCACAGTTTCTCAATTAAATGAAAGGTTAAAATGGATTGACACTTATAGAAATCATCTAAAACTTATATCCATTTTCTTAAATAATAATAAGTGAGGCCAAATTCTTGTAAAAAACACATCAGCTCAGATGGAGGTTACCCATCTGAGGTGAAATTTTGTAGTTATGCATAAGACCATGTGCAGCACAATCATTTCACTGATTGTTCAAAGAAACTATGCAGTTAAAAGAATCATATAAGTTAAAGTATGCACAGTCTGTATTTTGTTGTTTTGGTTTTCTCATACATGCTTCTGCATGTTTTTGTACCCCACGAACACTTTGAAAGTGAGATTATACTCAACATATAATTCATAAGTGACTGTGCAAATTAAGAGAGAACACAAAAAAAATGGACTAAGAAAGAAGATTAGAAAAAAAAAAAGCAAACAAATAGAAAAATGCCTTAAATTATTTTAACCTTTGAAGCGTGATGGGTTTGTAACAAGCATACACAAGTTTCCGCTAAATCAATTGCCAGTCTTGAAAATTCAGATGGATTATGTAGGGTTTTTTTTTTCTACACTAAAAACTATGTAAAAAAAAATGCCTTGCCTCTTAGTACGATATCAAGTGTCTATATCATGTGATAGAATGAATAACATAAATTGTGTTTGACATTGAGGGGGAAAAAAATCCAAAAGGAAGTTTTGTTTTTGATACATATTTGAATTTAACAGATGAGCTGCTATAAAGTCAATCATCTTCAGCAGAATTAAAAACCAGACCAGTTGTGTACATGGCATTGTTTCTATCAATGTAAAAAACATGTGTGGCTGTCTATCTATCTGAGAGTTTTGTTTTCACACACACACACACACACACACACACACACACACACGTGTGTGTAGAGTTAGACTAATATATATACCCATTCAAGCACATACTGTTAGTTAGGCAGAATTATCTACCACTGCAGATATGAATGCTTATATCCCCCTATTTCTTCAATCTAAGACATAAGAGCAAGCTTTGTTTATAATTATATATATATATAAATATATATATATCAATCTAAGACATAAGAGCAAGCTTTGTTTATAATTATATATATATATATATATATATATAGAGAGAGAGAGAGAGACAGAGAGAGATTATAAACAAAGCTTAGATTGAAGAGAGATTGAAGAAATAGGGGGAGATAAGCATTCATATCTGCAGTGGTAGATAATTCTGCCTAATTAACAGTATATGCTTGAGTGGGTGAATGGGGAAAAAATAAATAAATGCTTCTCAAAATGAGCCTTCAGCAAGCTTATAGTTTCCAAGGGGGAGACATTCTCCAATAGGGAGGGAAACTCACTAACATGTAACTCCTGGTCAGATACCGATATTTCGAAACCTGGTTGTTTCTCCTCAGTGACTGCGGAAAGTGGTAATTTGACTCCTCTGCCTTTTCGGTTTTAAGAAGAATGCTATCCCAGAAAAGGCTGGTGTGCAATACCGTAGTATGTTTGTTGAGTTTTCAAAAAACCAACCAAAGGTGCCACCTAAGAAGCAAACGAAAATCATGAAAGAGCAAAACAAGCTACATTTTCTTGTGAAAAGTAGAAAATATAAAAAGATAACCTCTTAAGACACAAGTGCTGAGGGCCAGTTCATGGAAGGAATCCACAAGGGACTAACCAGGTATCTGACCAGGAGTTATATGTTAGTGAGTTTCCCTCCCTATTGGAGATTGTCTCCCACTTGGAGACTATAAGCTTGCTGAAGGCTCATTTTGAGAAGCATTTATTTTTCCCCATTCACCCACTCAAGCATATACTGTCAGTTAGGCAGAAATATCTACCACTGCAGATATGAATGCTTATCTCCCCCTATTTCTTCAATCTAAGTCATAAGAGCAAGCTTTGTTTATAATTCAATATTTCTTGCAGCCATTGCAACACCAAGCTGCTCTGTAAGTTGCTGGAATGGTGCTATATATATATATATATATATATATATATATATATATATATATATATATATATATAGAGAGAGAGAGAGAGAGAGAGAGAGAGAGAGAGAGAGAGAGAGAATTATGTGTATACACACACACACACACACACACACACACACACACACACACACACACATATATATATATATATATATATATATATATATATATATATATATATATATATATATATATATATATTATATATATATGTGTGTGTGTGTGTGTGTGTGTGTGTGTGTGTGTGTGTGTGTGTGTGTGTGTGTGTGTACATATACATAGATAGATAGAGAGATAGAAACAGATATATATGCCACTGGTTTATTTGTCAATCTATCTATCTGGTGACAGCCCTGATGTGGCCTTTGCGGTCGGCTGGGCTATAAGCAACATTATCTTATCTTATCTTATCTGTAACAGACTTGTGTTTATCAGGAATTTCTCGGTTCTTATGACAACATATCAACAAAAATATCCACTCTGCTTCTGTGTAATGATTTAATTTTTGATTTATCAGATGTTGGATGTGTGAAAGTGAACAGCTTCATTTTGTAGCATTTGATTTTTACCAATAGCTATGACCAGGCTCCCTCCGGGGGTTGCAACCTTGCCGTGGTCGGAGGGCTTGCGTGTCCTGTGATCCCTTAGGCTTTGCTGGCGGGGGCATCAATACTTGAAGATAGGCTGGTTTTTTAAACTACTTCTAGGCCTGAGAAGTGAAGATGCTGTCTGGCCTAAGCATAACGTGGTAAGGAGTTGATGCCCCTGGTAGGGCTTCCCATGTCAGATAGGCTAAGGGTGAGGATCTTGACCAAGAGTAACCCGCCTTTCTCCTTTTCTTGTTTTCTGCCTCTCTTATTTGGCCCTTTTCTATCTTCGTCTCCCCTTCAAGTCTTCTTTTCCACACTCCTTTTCTCTCTGTGGTCTCCTTCAGATCCGCCGCATTTGCCGTGCGGTGCGACCTGTGTCGGAGGGGAATGAGATCCTGGTGATTGAGAGGGCCAGCGCTCTCAACACATCACTTTGGCTCGGACCTCTCCTAGACAGGGAGTACACTTTGGCCCGGGTGTACTAATCGGCTCCCCTTTTTGGGGTTGGGTCAAGACAGGCAGTTTCCCTGCTGGCCAAGTAAACCCCTGCAGTGCTCAGCTCTCTGTTCCCGGGAGTTGAGCATGATCAGGGGGGATAGGGTTGGTGGCTTCTGTTTGTCGTATGTCTCTCCCGAAGCCTGGAAGGGTCAAGACATTGGTTTCTTGGCCCTGGCCCTTAGTTGGACTCCAAGGTGGGTGGGTAAGGGAGGGATGAAATATAATAAACTAAACATGGCTTTTTCAAAAAATATCCCCCCCAAAAGGAAGAGGAAGGCAGCATCCCCTATTTCAGGGGATTTTCAACCAGACAGTGATTCTGATACAGAGGTTAGACAGAAGACAGGTTTCTGGGCTTCCTGGCTCGTGATGGAAGGGACGGAGCAGGAAAGACCCCTTTCAGCTCTGAGCCCTTTTGCTATCCAGAAGGGCTTTCAAGGTCTAGCAGGTGACCCTCAGTCCGTCAAAAGGTTGAGGAATGGCTCGTTTCTAATTCAATGTCGATCAAAAAAGCAATCTGAACAGCTGTTGAGAGCAACAAATTAGTGGACAGGGAGATCAGGGTGACTCCTCATAAACAGTTAAATTCGTCAAAAGGTGTGATTCGCTGCAGAGATCTATCAGGTGTCTCAGAGGCGGAGTCAAAACGGAACTGGCGTCCCAGGGTGTGACGGAGGTGCGCAGGGTGACAGTAAAAAAGGGTGCAGAAAGAGTGGACACCAACACCCTCTTTCTGACGTTCTGCAACCCTGTGCTGCCTCCGGTCATCAAAGTCGGTTACCTAAATGTTCGTGTTCAGCTGTATGTGCCGTCCCCGTTGAGGTGTTTCAGATGCCAGAGGTTTGGCCATGTCAGAGACTGCTGTTCTGGGCAGGAGGTGTGCGGTGTTTGCTGCAAGGCAACCCATGATGGGCCGTACAAAGATCCGGCACATTGTGCTAACTGCGGTGGCGACCATCCCTCCTCTTCAAGAAACTGTCCTCTTTGGATTCAGGAATCCACCATTCAACGAATAAAAACAGAAAGAAGATCTCCTTTTTTGAAGCCCGCAAGCTGGTTGTGGGCAGTCAGACTCCAACAGCTTCATATGCTTCGGCCGTAAAGACAGTTCCAACAGTTCACACTCGGTCAGTCTGCTGCCAGACTGATGACTTTACGTTTTCCAAGACATTGCAAGGTAGAATTGTCAGCTCTGGTGGAAGCAGGTCCACCACCTTCCAACCCAAAGTAACTGCCCCTGGTGGAGGCAAAAAATCCACAACCACTCAGACTGCCCAGCAGTCTACAACATCTGCTGCTGGGCAGATTAAAAGCCAGCAATCCCGCCTCGAACTCTTCTGTCCAGTGCCCGTGCGGGCAAGGGAGTTCAACCCAGTGTGGAGATGGTGGAGATGAGGAAAAAACCTCCACCGTCTCCCAAATCCAGACCTTCTTCACCTGTTGGCAAGTCTGCCAGCAGGTCTGAAGACCAACACAGTCCAGTACAAACCTCAAATAAATTTACACCTTTAGCAACAGACGTTGAAGAGGAGATGACCTGATCTCTCTCCTTTTCGCCCTCTGCACCATGGATAGTACAATATTCCATTGGAATATCCGTGGACTAAATTCCAACTTTGAGGAGCTGCAGCTTCTGTGTCAATCTCTACAACCTTCCGTCGTGGCTCTTCAGGAAACTCAAATTCAAAGCCAGAAGACCTTTACTCTTTCTGGCTTTAATATTCTTTCAAAACCTGCACAACCATCCACGTTGGGACTGTCGGGCGGTGTTGCCCTTCTCCTACACAAAACTTTGTTGTATAGTCCTGTCGCTCTGTCTACCTCCCTTCAGGCTGTGGCTGCGAGAGTCACTCTCCACAAGACTGTGACAATCTGTTCCTTTATCTTCCACCTTCTGTCCCGGTTTGTCGTCAGGACCTTGTCAGTCTGATAAGAGAACTTCCTCGACCTTTTTTGCTGTTGGGTGACTTTAACGGTCACAATCCCCTTTGGGGTAGTGTCAGTACGTCATCCAGAGGTCTGCTAATTGAGGATGTCCTTTCGGATTTGGATTTGTGTTGTCTGAACGACAGATCTGCAACTTACCTCCACTCTTCCACAGGTTCACTTTCGTGTTTAGATTTGTCGGTTTGTGACCCCTCGCTGGTCCTGGACTATGAGTGGTCTGTCCATGACGATCTGCACGGAAGTGACCATTTCCCTGTCCTTCTACAACCTGTAATAACTGAACACGTCTCTGTCTCTCAACATTTAAATTATAAGAAAGCAAACTGGGATCTATTTGCAGCCACTATTTCTAAGGCATTCCAGGACGCTGATTTTCTTCAGAGTCCGGACCCAGCAGAATCACTGACTAACACTGTAATCGAGTGTGCTAAAGCTTGTATTCCAGTGTCTTCCGATAAACTTCAAATGCCAAAAACACCCTGGTTTGATTCAGACTGCCAACAAATTTCCAAAGTTCGAAAACGGGCTCAGCGTCAGGTATACCAACGACCTTCGGGTCCCAACGCTCGAGCCCATCAAAAACTCCGTGCCAAATCGAGACACACTTTTAAAATCAGTAAACGTCGGTCCTGGAGAAGTTTCTGCTCCAGGCTGACATCGAAAACTTCCAAGAAAAAAGTGTGGAACATCATTAAGAAAATCAAAGGGAAGAACACCTGTCCCACTGTGAACCATCTCAAGTTTTCTGACTCTTTAATAACAGACAAAAAAGCAGTTGCTAATCTGCTTGCTTCAACCATTGAAAAGAATTCCTCCTCTTCTAACAAATCAGCCATTTTTGTCAAAAAGAAAGCCCTAAAGAAAAATCACCCTGTAACTTTTCGTCCCACAACATGGAAGACTACAATCTTCCTTTCATGTTAAACGAGCTGAAATCTGCCTTACTTTCTTGCAGCGATTCTCTCCAGGTATAGATGAAATTCATTATCAACTATTGAAACATCTTCCGCAAGAAGGTCTCAACATCTGCTACAGGTATACAACCATGTGTGGACTACAGGTTTCTTTCCACCCTCTTGGCGGAAAGCCTCATTATTCCTATCCCCAAACCTGGAAAAGATCTTTCTAATCCATCAAACTACCGTCCCATAGCTTTGACCAGCTGTGTCTGCAAATTGATGGAGAAAATGGTCAATGCTAGGCTAATGTGGAAACTCGAAACCGATGGCCTTTTGCGAAAGAACAGTGTGGTTTCCGCAAACATCGGACTACCGTTGACCATTTGATCGTCTGGAATCTACACTTCGGAACGCCTTTTTGAACAGACAGCATGCAGTGGCAATTTTCTTTGACTTGGAGAAGGCCTACGATACCACCTGGAAGTCGGGGATACTTCATGATCTCCATGATCTGGGTTTTCGAGGTCATCTTCGCTTTTCATTCAAAATTTTTTGGCGGAACGACAGTTTCAGGTCCGGGTTGGCACTACTCTCTCTGATGTCCACGAGCAGGAGTTGGGTGTTCCACAGGGGAGCATACTGTCTCCTGCCCTCTTTAGTATTAAAATCAACAACATTGTTCAATCAGTTCAGCAGGGTTCAGACTGCTCATTGTTTGTGGATGATTTTGCTGTCTACGCAACTGGAAGCCTGTACCCGAGTGTCCAGCACAGGCTCCAGCTTTGCGTAGATAAAATCCATCGGTGGGCAGATGAAAACGGTTTCACCTTTTCACCAACAAAGACGCAGTGTATTCACTTCCATAATTTCCGTCAGTTTTTTCCAGATCCTGAACTTCAAGTAGGGAAATCTCCCATTCCAGCTGTTAAAGAGGCCAAATTTCTGGGAGTCATTTTTGACCAAAAACTTAACTTTCTCAGCCATATTAAAAAACCTCAAACTGCTTGCCAGAAGGCACTGAATATTCTGCGGGTCGTAGCACACACCGACTGGGGCGCTGATAAGAAAACTTTGTTGCACCTCTACAGAGCCTGGTCCGTTCCAAACTGGACTACGGTTGTGCTGTGTACGGCTCCGCAAGATCATCTTACCTCAAACTCTTGGACCCTATCCACCATCAAGGGCTTCGTCTCTGTCTTGGAGCGTTCCGCACCACCCCTGTGTACAGCCTGTACGCAGAGGCGGGTGAACCTTCACTGTCCAACCGCAGGCTGAAACTGTCTTTGAATTATTATATCCGACTGTTCTCAGAACCGCAGAATCCTGCCTATGACTGTGTCTTTGACCCTCCGTTCCAAAGTAAGTTTGAAAACAATCCGAAATGTATTCGCCGTTTGGTCTTCATATGCGGCCTCACGTGCGGAATGCAGGTCTAGACCTAGGAGTTGTGTCCGATTTTTCCAAGTTTCGGATCAACCTCCGTGGGGCCTTTTTCACACCAGAGATTTGTTTCGACCTCGCAGCTTTACGCAAAGAGTCTACCAGCTCTCTGGCATACAAGGCATTGTATGCTGAGCTCTGTTCCAAATTCCATCCTGTCAAAAAGTTTTCACTGACGGTTCCAAGTCTGAGATGTAGTGGCCTGTGCAGCCTACTGCCCTGGGGCTCCTTCTCAGATACTGTTGGAACATATACATTCCGATGCTTCTGTCTATTCTGCTGAACTTACTGCTCTGATACTGGCTTTGAAGATAATCTCACATTCTTCGAAGAGGGACTTTCTGGTTCTGTCGGATTCGCTGTCAGCTTTGGAAGCCATAGCTGGCCGCAACCTTCAGCATCCAGAACTTTTACTTTTTTTTTTTTAACTTTTTAGCAAGTTGAAGGCGGACGGTTACAACATTACTCTTGCTTGGGTCCCTGGTCATGTTGGCATCGGCGGGAACGAAATGGTTGATCGTTTAGCCAAGAACGCCACAAGAGAGAAACTGTCCAACACTTATATCCCTGCTCAGATGTGAAACCCAAAATTAACGATTATGTGAGAGACCTCTGGCAGGAGGATTGGAACACACAGACGACTAACAAACTCTTTCAGATCCGTCCACACCTTAAGGACTTCCTCCCATCTACGTCGGGTGGTCGTAAAGAGGAAACGGTTCTGTGCCGGCTGCACACCGGCCATTCGTATTTTACCCATTCTTACCTTTTAAAAAGAGTGAAGAAGCTCCGTGGTGCATTCCATGTCATGCGCCACTCACACTGAAACATGTTCTTTTAGAGTGTTGGGACTTGCACGATGTGAGACACAAACATTTTACAGCGGAGTCCATGAAGATCCTGTTCAGGGATCCTTGAGTTTTTGAGAGAGATTAACATTTTTCATCTGATTTAAGATTTTACGGCAGAAAGATTTTTAACAAAGTTTCTGGTGCGTTTGTAGACGATGTCATTTAACGAGATGTGTGAAAGTTTTTTTTTTTTTTTTTATTTATTTATTTTTTTTTTTTTTATTGACTGGTGAGTTGATTTTAACGTGGTGACAGCCCTGATGTGGCCCTTTGCGGTCGGCTGGGCTATAAGCAACATTATCTTATCTTATCTTATGACGTCGAAGACCAAGGCCAGGATTTAAACCACAGTGCCAAGGACATCCACGCTGTTGGTTCGGATGAGGAATTTGCACAGGCCCTCGATGCAGGCGCCTGAAACTCAACCTGCCACGAGCAAACGAAACTGAAGATTGGGAGAAACTGGATGCAATAATCGTCCCAAAGACTCGATGCACTGATAGGGAAAAGCACCCTGGAACACAAACTAGCCACATATGGGGACATTGTGTATGCCACATGTAGAGACGCCTATGGAGTTAAACTACCCAAAGAGAAAACACCTCCAAAGAAATCCAGACGCCAAGAAAGATGGACAAGATCAGAGTCCAAAAGAACAACCTCAAGAAGCAAATGAAGACCGCACTGCCAGCTGAAAAACAAGGCTTGGAAAAACTGTGGGAAGACCTGAAAGAAAAACACAGCGCCCTCAGCAAAGCGGAATCTGCGAGGAAGAGGAAGAGCAAAAAGAAGAAGACACAAGAGCGCTTCTTCAGAGACCCTTTCCAGTTTGCCAGAACACTGTTTGAGCAGCCAAAATCTGGGACCCTAAGTGTGGTACAAAGGAGTTCTTGAGCAGCATCTGAGGAAAACATACTCTGACTCACAGAGCAAAGCACCACTCGACATTCAAGGTCTGGTGTGGCCAACCAACCCTGAGGAACAGTTCAATGGCAAGCCTCCAACATTGGCGGAAATCAAGAAGGTGGTCGACAAAGCCAGAGCCAAATCATCACCAGGGCCAAACGGAATACCTTACCAGCTTTACAAGAAATGTCCCAAGGTGCTGGAGTGGCTCCACAGGCTGCTGCGATCGGCTTGGAGAAACCAGAAGATCAGCGGCCAGTGGATGACGGCAGATGGTGTGTACATCCCCAAAGAGCAAAACTCAAGTGACATCAGCCAGTTCAGGGCAATATCACTACTGAACGTCGAAGGGAAAATCTTCTTCTCTGTCATGGCAGCAAGGCTGACCAAGTACCTGATGGAAAACAAGTACTTGGATGTGTCAGTCCAGAAAGGTGGCATCCCAGGCGTGGCTGGCTGTGTAGAACACGCCACAATGATCTGGGACGCAATCCAAAAAGCAAAAACAGAAAAGAGAGACCTGGACGTAGTGTGGCTTGATCTGGCAAACGCATATGGATCTGTGCCCCATGAGATGATACAGTTGGCTCTTGAGATGTACCATGTGCCAAAGAACATCCGCGACATGCTCAAGAAGTACTTCAATGGCTTCTCAATGCGGTTCTCTACCAAGGAGTACACAACTGATTGGATCAACTTGGAAGTGGGCATTGCAATGGGCTGTGCAATTTCCCCGATACTGTTCGTGCTGGCAATGGAACTCATCTTGAAAGCAGCAACAAACAACGCGAGACAAACAGACCTTGGCGATGGATACAAGATGCCTCCTCTCAAGGCCTTCATGGATGACACTACAGTGATTTCATCCAGAGAAGACGAGACACGTCATGTGCTGGAGAAGCTGGATGACATAGTTGCCTCATCCAGAATGAAGTTCAAGCCAAAGAAATCACGGAGTCTCTCACTGAGGAAAGGAAAAGTGGCCGAATCTGTGGTCTTCAGTGTTGCCAACCAGGCCATTCCAACAGTCACAGAAGAACCAGTCAAGAGCCTTGGAAGATGGTATGATGATACGCTGAAAGACACACAAAGAGCAAAAGAAACCAAGCAGATGGCGGAAGAAGGCTTGGAGACCATTGACCAGTGTGGGCTCCCTGGCAAATACAAGGTCTGGTGTCTGCAGTTCATGCTGATACCAAAGCTCCTATGGCCTCTGATGATATACGACATCTGCACCAGCACAGTGGAGGCAATGGAAGCCAAAATCAACAAGTTCACAAGGAAATGGCTTGGTGTCCCACCCTGTCTGACTGACATCGCGCTGTACTGTCGCCAAGCAAAGCTCAAACTACCACTGAAATCCATCCTGGAGGAATACAAAGCAGGGAAGATCAGACTTCAAAGCATGCTGAGGACTCAGGAGACAAGGTGGTAGAAGCAATCAAGCCCCAGCTGAAGACAGGCAGAAAATGGAAAGTTCAAGAGGCGATGGATTCTGCAAAAGAAAGTCTCAAGATCAGAGAAATAACAGGACACACACAGACCAACAGACAAGGACTAGGGGTGACCAAAACTGAATGGTGGTCAAAGGCCAAAGGAAAATCCAAAAGAGACATGATGATTCAGGAGATGAGAAAGAAGAGAGACCAAAAAAGACTCCAAAAAGCAGTCCAGCAGAGCCAGCAAGGGCAATGGACAACGTGGGAGAATGCACTCCAAAGAAGTCTAACTTGGAATGACATTTGGCACATGGCCCCTCTCAGGATCAGCTTCATTCTCAGATCTGCATATGACCTTCTGCCCTCAAATGCAAACCTGGTGAAGTGGGGGAAAACAGACGATCCTGCATGCCCCCTCTGCCATGAAAAACAAACAGTGGAGCATGTTCTAAGCTCATGTAAAGTAGCCCTGGCTCAAGGAAGGTACACATGGAGGCACAACCAGGTGCTCAAAGAGATTGTACAAGTAGTCTGGGCTAGTACCAACACCACAAAAGGGAGAATCAGGACTCCAAAAGCACCCGCAACATTCTTCACGGCAGGAGGCAGCAAATCATGGCCAAGAACAACAGTGCCACTCGAAACATGCAGGCAGAGTCTGCTGGATGGGGCAGATGACTGGGAGTGCACTGCAGACCTCCCAGAATGGAAGAGTCCCCCAGAGATCATCAGCAAGAGTGGCATGAGACCAGACATAGTAGTCCACTCTAAGTCAACCAAGCAGCTGATCATGATCGAGCTCACGGTGCCATATGAGAACAGAATGGAGGCAGCTCAAATCTACAAGACTGAAAAGTATGCTGATCTGGCAAACAGCCTGAGGAGAGAAGGCTATCAGGTCAAAGTCCTCACTGCAGAAATTGGAGCTAGGGGATTTGTAGGAACGTCTGCATACAGCCTCATGAAACAGCTCTCAGTTGCAGGGAGGGAAAAAACCAGAGCCCTGAAAGCAATGGCAGA
>CM031625.1:27957031-28014531 GCA_018398815.1 Conus ventricosus | reverse complement strand
TGGGTTGGTATTCCGAGACCTTTTCCCACCAGAATAGATGCCCACACAGTCTGTTCCCGTGATCAACATAATATGCGGTATAACATGGAACTTAATTGTTGGTACCCACCTTAAGAATCCTTTCTTAAAAGATTGCTGGGAAGTTGTTTTTTGTTGTTGTTGTTTTTTCGTTGGAAAAAAAGCATTTTTTTCCAAACTTAAACAATATATACCAAAAGATAATGAATACTTAAACAAATGTATACGGGGTTAAAGACTATGAAATGATTGGACATAATTCAGTACAAGTAATTATGGTTGTTTGTATATCAAATCACAAACGTTTATGATACAAGATAGTAACTACAAAAGACGTAAATTCAAAAATTGCAAGAAACAGACCCATATGTTGGGGGGGGGGGGGGGGGAGCAGAAAAGCTGCAAATTTAATCTGCTATATAACCAAAGACAAAAAATTGTTTTTAAAAAAATCTATAATATTACCGTGTTTGCTAGTACTACGTACCCAGACTCACAACAAGCATTGAGCTATTCTAATGAAATTTTAGGTGTTTTTGAGAAATGGTTATAATCTATGTTGGCAAATTTTAGTGTCTGCATGAAATAGAAAGAAATTATCAGTGGTGTCATTGGAACTATATATTCAGATGTTGCGGATTCTGGTCGACTGGTACTGGTAATTTTATACCACATAGCTCATAGTGTGGATCCAAGTGGAACCACTATGTCAGTTAAAGTATAAACTGTTGATATGAGGATAAGGATTTCATACAATCTGCATCATCCAAAAAGGGATAAAACAGCAGAAACAGGAAAGTCTTTATAAAAGTATGGGCGCCGGAGACCCACAACGTGGGGAGCATGTAGTCAAGGGAATGGCCAGGAAGGAGTCCTACCACCCACCATGGCATAATGGTTAGCAGCTGGGAGTTTGTGGGTTTGATTACCGTCACATTCATATTTTGGGAATTTTTGGGCCCATGACAGGCTCATATCTGAGTCGAGTTTGCTATAGACAGTGCTCAGTTGAAAAAGTGGAACCACGTATTGAGTTTCATCCACATAATGGATGCCTGTCTGAATGAAGTGTTGCTCATATTTCCTCACCATAACTGCAGGTGTCTGTATCTCTTGGGCCTGGCTGATACAAGGATATTCATGATAGCGAGCATAGAGTACAACCCTGTCATCAGTCTCAGACCAGAATGGAACTCCATAAAATCAACGTCATTATCCTCTTCTTCATCAATCAGCATTAAAATGCTATCAAATTCTGTGGTTCTTCAAGCCCTGCTGTCGTTGGTGACCTCAGTTTCAATTTCTCTCTCCACGTCTATGCCCTTGGTGAGTTCATGTTGAGGTTGCTGTTATTGGTTCGTTCATGGGCGACTGTCATCGGATGGATGTATTGATTCCCTCTTGAGGGGGACACTTCTGCTGGCTCTGTGACTAAACAATTACTGTTGTCAGTTAGTCAGTTAGTAGGTGGTGTCTTGCAGGCACCACTCAACACCATTAAAGTCTCGACAGCAATAAAGTGTCTCCTCTGGTGGATTGCCCCACTAAGAATCGACACCAACTCTTCTTGTGACTTGCTGGTGCCGAGACATTGACAGGAGAAGCCAGGGTGTCGACTGTGGATGAGGAGTAGAAATGGGCGGTGAGGGAGTAATGGTATTAGAGTGGGCAGAAGGGAGAGAGCAACAAAACCACAAGGTAAAAGGAAAAGAAGGAATCTATGTCTTAAGGTGGATCTTGTAGAGACAAAATCATGAATGTAGAAATTGCAAGTCTGGTTAATTAAAAAAAAAGAGGGGGGGGGGGGGTGTTAAAAAATTTTTTTTTGTAAAGACAAAAATGCTGGAAGACCAAAAGCCTTTAAAGGGGGTGGGGACAGGAGCTATTTTTGTCAGTTTCATATGGTTTTATGTAAAATGGTGTGTCAGCCTTTAAAAATGTCATGTAAAAATTACTGGTAATATGCACTTTTGGAATTTAGATGCCACACAAACTCTAGCCTACGTCATTTTGTTTTTGCATCCTTTTTTTTTTAAATGTAAAAAAAAAAAAAAAAAACAAAAAAAAAACGTCACATAATCGTTCGAATTACTCAGTAAAATTTTGTGTGCCTATAAAGAACGAAGTTTCATGCAGATACTTCCCTTTCGTAGCAGTTAAACGCACATTCATGAGCTGATAAACTGGTTTGAGTAAACATGCTATTTCGTCCAAATGCTGTTTGTGCAAATGCTGAGAATATTGTTCAGTGGCGCCCGAAAAGTATTTAAGCCATGGTTTGAATGATTTAAGACGGCAGTGTTTTTTTCTAGGAGATAACTCTGGCTTCTAGACAGAAAAATGAGTTCTAGAAAAATAAATCTTTGAAGGAATAGAGTCGTCATGGAGGATAACTCTTGAACAGCCAAAGGCAGAAACAGGAAAACAAGTATTTGAAAGTGTACTATTTCGTAGCCTTGGGTTATTCTTGACGATGCATAGTGCCAAGGGTCTTTAGTTTCCAACTTGCCGTTTAAACCCAACACCGAAGTAGGCCTAGGCCTAGGCGCCTAGCCTAGTCCAAACGAGGCTGTCTATAGCTTGAGTAATGTCACATTGAGGCTTATCTGCATCTTAACAAGCACGGTAACTAAACTACAGATGAATAGGCTATTGACAAAAAAGAGGGTTTTTATTTGGACTGAAAAAAGTATATAAGGACAGAGACCAAGAAAGTAATGAACAAAAATCATTTAAAGGTAAGATAGAGTTAAGTTGTTAGAAGGAAGTGATCTTTAGCTCTCAAAGAATGGTAGCTTAGACCAGAGTAAACGTTGCAGCATAAAACAATTTTGAAGAAAAGGATCTGTAGTTTACTTGGTTAGTTCAATCTAGCTTTCTTGGCTGTCTATATGCCTAGTAGAGAGTGTTGATTGTTACTTGATAAAAATAAGCAACACGTCTATCTCTATCAGATCAATCTATTATTCTATCACAATGATCTATCTTCTATCTACTCTCTGTGTGTGTAGTAGTAGAATTAGTTAGTATGTAGTAGTGTAGTTGTTTTTTTGGTCTTTTACAATCTGTGTGTGTGTATTAGAAAGTTTTTGAAATAAAGTTTACTGAAGAAGTAGTTTACTGAAGCATTCCACTTGCTCTCAACACATCGGGCGGTCTCATCCAGCAGGAGGGCACCTGTCGAGGTATGGCGACTGGACTGGTCGTGCTCACTACTTTGCATGCTTGGATCAGGAGTCATGCTGTACAGTTTTACCATTCAGCTTTGATCATGTTCGTCTACTTCTACCTGAAGGTGTCCACCATTTAAGGATAAGTTCTTGGTTTGTCTGAGATAAGGAGGTTGGGGGTGGGGTGGGGAGGAGACGGTCTGAAAACCTGACCAACTCAGACACCTGTTGCATATGATGGAGGATGTTGTCGTTTGGTTTGCACGCTCATACCTCTTTGTGGGTGATGAAATCTCTCGATTATATTCTTAAAACCCTTCCTTGACAATTATCCAGCTACACAGTTGCCTGGTCGGTCAAGTGGATAAGGCGTGATTCTGATCCAAGTGTTCTGGGTTCAGTCCCTGTTTCAGGCGGTCACGTGAGAGGAGAGACGTTATCTTGCAGACTCCACCCTCCAACCCCCTCCCTCTCTGTCCCTCCTTAGGTTCCCTCCACTTCCATCTTCCTACCAAAGCCGTTTTCCTCCCCCATCCAAGACAATTGAATAAACCGAGGTCCCAACTAGGTAAATGGAGGCATTATAAATATTGACAAGATGCAAAGCATAATAAACGTATTCCCAGTTTATCTTGAATACAAGTACTTTCTGAGATATTCCATAGAGAAGAAAAACCGTTTGGGCCGTATAGCCGTTAATAACCGCTATTGTGGTAAAATAAAATATCGGGCATCATCCGTGACCCATAATAAACATACCTATAAATTTTCAGACAGATCGGCTCAGAAGTTTTTTTCTGGAGCGAGTGGAACACATTTTGACCACGGACAGATACAGACAGACACACAGACAGACACACCGACAGTATGTCTTCGTTCCCATTGTAAAATACTCCCTGTTCTATAAGAACTGGTAGTACAAAAAGAGGGTGGAGAGAAGAGAGAGAAAGGAAAAAAGTCACCGTGGTGAACCTCAGAATTGTAGCCGAGTAATGATGGAGAAGATCAAAGTGCATCCATAATATTCAGAACTAACAGGGCACTCAAGAAAGTGTGGATCTATTCCAAGTTGAAATGGATCCTGGATCTAAAATTTGACAGGCCTACACCAAAATGTCAGTGGGTCATGCTTGGACTTTTCAGCAAGTGTTGTTAGAAACCGTTTGATTGGTTTCTTTTAAGTTGTTTTTGTTGGTGGTGTTGATTTCTTGCTGAGAGGCAGACAAACAAGCAGACCAACAGAGAAGGGTGAAAACCAAATCATTTTGGCGGAGGTAGTCAGTACAAGCTGAACTGATCGCATTTGAAGTGTGTGGCAGGTTGTGCAGCGGTCTTCACACTGTGGTGGAAGATCACACGGCGACGTGCCATTCATTGCTGTCACAAGACTGTTCACGGTGATGGGCCTGTGTCATGATGAGCTAGCTTTGGCTGCATATGAAGAATTTAGATACAAGTGGTGTGCAGGAGACTGAATGTGAAAAAGGAGAGAGAGAGAGAGAGAGAGAGAGAGAGAGAGAGAGAGAGAGAGAGAGAGAGAGAGGAGGTCTACTGGTTATTGAGCAATTTCAAATGTTTAATGGGCAACAAAATCAACAGTGAAAGAAATCATTGATCTGTGAGTGACAAATCAGGTGTTTCAAACCTTATTATGGACATGACAGCAAGAGCATAGACCTGAGAGCCTTCTACGTGTTTTTGGCAAGACTGTGTGAAATGTTGTATTTGTCTTTACTCTCTTTCTCATATTTTTTCCCATCTCATTCTTTTTTCTTTCTGTTGTTTTTCTTTCATGGTTTGTACAATTTGAAACCCAAAGTTCAGGTTTATGTCAAAGACGTCTGTGGAACTCGCAGATGGATAACAAACTCTTTAAGATCTGTCCAAACCTTAAACAAATTTTGCCATGTGCCACTGGCAGATGCAAAGAATCAAACAGTTGTGTGCCATTTGCACAATGCCACTCATTTAACACCCACATGTGTCTTTTAAAAGGTGAAGAAGCCTGTGGTGTATTTTGTGTGCTATACCGCTCACTATAAGACATGTAATGTAGGTTAGGACTTGCATTATATCAGATATAAACGCTTTACAGCAGACTTCATGAACAGCTTGTTTAGTTATGTACCACTTGATGTGATTTTGAGGTTCTGAAAGAGATCAATTGATATTTTTCATTTGATCTAAGATTTTATGGGGAAAATTATATTTAAGAAAGTCTGTTTTAATCAGTTGAGTTTGAATATTTTTGTTTGTTTGTTTTGTTTAATCTATGTTGAAGGTTGACTTCAACAAGGGGATACCCTGATATGGCCCTTTGTGGTCAGCTGGGGTATAACTATAAGCGACTGAATTGAATTTTCTTTCAGTTGCTTTCTTTCTTCTTTCCTTCCTGTAACACCCATCCTCTCTTTCCTCTCCCTTCCCAAATTTCATTCTGGCAAGAAACGGAATGTTTAAAGTTTTCATAGTATGTTTATTTATCTCTTACTCAAACCAGCACCAATACTTTTAGTAGTTTATTAGGGCGGTTGGCAGAAAAGGACATCAATAGGTAAAATTTGTCTAATATACTATACACAACTGACATGAACACGCCCACTCACTCTTGTGTTGCAGGTTATGCCAGCATGGAAAGGACCAGACAAGGCGAGTGCAGAGCCAGGAACTGCCCCAGCCAATCCCAGCCCACCAACACAAAAACAGGGCAACGCCCACAAGAAAAGAAGCATACAAAGTCCTCTCGGAGTTCAGCGAGCAAAGAGACATCTGTCACAGCTGCATCCATCATCACAGATGTAGTTGTGCCTCATTTTGATGATCAAGCCACAAGTTTGGCAGCCGGCGAGTCCAAGCAGTTGGAATCCCGAGCTGTCTCGCCTTCTGTTAAACATCGGTCGATGTCTGGTAAGACTCGACAGCCAGTTTCACAGAGTCATGGACCGAAAAAGCCTGGGGTGCATGGCAGCGTTGCTGAGACGCTTGTCAATCATGCTGGGAAATCAGAGTTGCCCTCAGTTAAAGCTTCTGTTTACAAAGGTCAAACAGTCGCCTGTTCACATGATCCGCCGCAGATTCAGCAGCCCCATGCACATCACCGTCCGTCACAGTGCGCCAAGTCATGCGCGGTGAACGGCGCTGATGTGAGTGTCAGCAGGATTCACACTCACACTAAAGCGCATCGGTCTAGTCAGCTGACGCATCAAAGATCGCACCAAAAGTCATCAGAACCAGGTCCCAAAGTGCCTCAGGCCAGTACCAGACCTGCTCAGAAGCGATCCTTTGACGGATTAAAAGTCCACACAGATAACATTGAAGGGTCCTGTCAAGATCCCATACTTCATGTGAGCCACAGACCTGTACGGAAAGGGTCCTGTCCTGAATTACAGCCTCACACAAGCAACAGAACAGCTCAGAGAAAGCCAGTAACCCAGTGTGAAACAGATGTATCTGATCAGAAGGACCACGCTAAAGGACTTGTGCTTTGCACAGATAACAGAACTACTCAGAAGGAGCCCTGTCAAAGACCTGCACCTAGTGTAGATAAGCCAGCCCAAAAGAAACCGTACAGAATACCTTTGCTTCACTCAAGAAACAATCCTGCTCAGGAGGAAACCTCACAAGGATCCATACTACATGCAGATAATGGATCTGCTCAGAAGTGGCCCCCTCAAGGACCTCCGCTTGGCACAGAAGGACGAGCTCAAAAGAGGCCAAGTGAAGGATCTGTACATCATATAGATAATAAAGTTGCTCAAAAGAGGCCGTATCAAGGACCTCCATTTTGCTCAGACAGACCAGCTCAGAACAGACCCTCTGAAGGACCTTTACTACACGCAGATGAGAAATCTCAAAAGGGACTCCATGAAGGATCCGCATGTCACGCAGTTAAGAGACACAGTCAGAAGGGGTCCTCTCAGGGATCTTCACATACTACAGACAGATCAGCTCAAAAGGGCCCCAAGAAGGATCCATACTTCGTGCAGATAAAAGACATGCTCAGAGGGGGTCCTCTCAGGGATCTTCACATACTATGAGAGACCAGCTCAAAACGGGTCCTGTGAAGGATCCCCACCTCATGCAGATAAAAGACGCGCTCAGAGGGGTCTCTCAAGGATCTTCTCATTCTACAGACAGACCAATGCAAGTGGATCTTGTGAAGATCCCCACGTCATGCAGATAAAAGACGCGCTCAGAGGGGCTCCTTTCAAGGATTGTCACATTCTACAGACAGACCACTCAAGATGGGCCAGTGAAGCATCCCCTCATCTGGCAGATAAAGGACGTGCACATAAGGGGTCCTTCAAGGATCTACACATTCTACAGAGAGACCAGCTCAAAATGGGCCCCATGGAGGATCCCGACCTCATGCAGATAAAAACGCCCTCATAAGGGACTCTCTCAAGGATCTCCACATTCTACTGAGAGAACAGCCCAAAATGGGCCCATTGAAGGATCCCCGCCTTGTGCAGATAAGAGACCTGCTCAGAGGGGTCCTCTCAAGGATCTTCGCATTCTGCAGAGAGACCCTCTCAAAATGGGTCCATGTGAAGGATCCCCACGTCCTGCAGATAAAAGACGCGCTCAGAAGGGGCTCCTTTCAAGGATTGTCACATTCTACAGAGAGACCAGCTCAAGATGGGCCCATGAAGCATCATCCCTCATCTTGCAGACAAAAGACGCGCCATAAGGGGTCCTCTCAAGGATCTCAACATTCTACAGAGAGACCAGCCCAAAATGGGCCCATGAGGATCCCGACCTCATGCAGATAAAAAACGCCTCATAAGGGACTCTCTCAAGATCTCCACATTCTACAGAGAGACCGCCCAAAATGGGCCATTGAAGATCCCCGCCTTGTGCAGATAAGAGACCTGCTGAAGGGCCCTTCAAGAATCTTCGCATTCTGCAGAGAGACCCTCTCAAAATGGGTTCCGTGAAGGATCCCCACGTCATGCAGATAAAGACGCGCTCAGAGGGGCTCCTTCAGATTGTCACATTCTACAGAGAGACCAGCTCAAGATGGGCCCATGAAGCATCATCCCCTCACATGCAGACAAAGGACGTACACATAAGGGTCCTCTCAAGGATCTCACATTCTACAGAGAGACCAGCCCAAAATGGGCCCATTGAAGGATCCCCGCCTTGTGCAGATAAGAGACCTGCTCAGAGGGGGTCCTCTCAAGGATCTTCGCATTCTGCAGAGAGACCCTCTCAAAATGGGTCCTGTGAAGGATCCCCACGTCATGCAGATAAAAGACGCGCTCAGAGGGGCTCCTTTCAAGGATTGTCACATTCTACAGAGAGACCAGCTCAAGATGGGCCCAGTGGAAGCATCATCCCCCACATGCAGACAAACGATCGCGCACACAAGGGGTCCTTTCAAGGATCTACACATTCTACAGAGAGACCAGCCCAAAATGGGCCCCATGGAGGATCCCGACCTCATGCAGATAAAAAACGCCCTCATAAGGACCTCTCAAGGATCTCCACATTCTACAGAGAGACCAGCCCAAAATGTGCCCATTGAAGGATCCCCGCCTTGTGCAGATAAGAGACCTGCTCAAGGGGTCCTCTCAAGGATCTTCGCATTCTGCAGAGAGACCCTCTCAAAATGGGTTCCGTGAAGGATCCCCATGTCATGCAGATAAAAGACGCGCTCAGAGGGGCTTCTTTCAAGGATTGTCACATTCTACAGAGAGACCAGCTCAAGATGGGCCCAGTGAAGCATCATCCCCTCATCTGCAGATAAAAGACGCGCACATAAGGGGTCCTCTCAAGGATCTTCACATTCTACAGAGAGACCAGCCCAAAATGGGCCCATTGAAGGATCCCGACCTCATGCAGATAAAAAACGCCCTCATAAGGGACCCTCTCAAGAATCTTCGCATTCTACAGAGAGACCCTCTCAAAATGGGTTCTGTGAAGGATCCCCACGTCATGCAGATAAGAGTTGCGCACGAGAAGGGGCTCTCTCAAGGATCTTCACCTTCGACAGACAGACCAGCTCAAAAGGGGCCCCAAGAAGAATCTCCATGTCATGCAGATAAGAGACCTGCTCAGGGAAGGTCCTCTCAAGGATCTTCACATTCTACAGACAGACCACCTCAAAAGGGACCCCATGAAGGATCCTCGCATCATGCAGATAATGACGTGCTCATAAGGGGTCCTCTCAAGGATCTTCACATTCAACAGACAGACCACCTCAAAAGGAACCTCATGAAAGATCTCAAAATGGGTCCTGTGAAGGATCCCCACGTCATACAGATAAGAGATGTGCTCAGAAGAGGTTTTCTCAAGGATCTCCACATTCTACAGACAGACCAGCTCAAAAGGAGCCCCATGAAGAATCTCCATGTCATGCAGATAAGAGACTGCTCAGGGGAGGTCCTCTCACGGATCTTCTCATTCTACAGAGAGGCTAGCTCAAATAGGTCCCCATGAAGGATCCTCTCATCATGCAGATAAGAGACCTGCTCAGAGGGGGTCCTCTCAAGGATCTTCACATTCTACAGAGAGACCAGCTCAAAAGGGACCCCATGAAGGATCCCTCATCATGCAGATAAGAGACCTGCTCAGATGGGGTCCTCTCAAGGGTCTTCACATTCTACAGAGAGACCAACTCAAAGAGACCCCATGAAGGATCCCCACATCATGCAAATAAAAGACCCGTCCAGAGGGGGTCCTCTCAAGGATCTTCACATTCTGCAGAGAGACCAGCTCAGAAGGGACCCCATGAAGGATCTCCATGTCATGCAGATAAGAGACCTGCTCAGAGGGTGTCCTCTCAAGAATCTCTGCATTCTACAGAAAGGGCTGCTCAAAAGGGGCTCTGTGAGGGAAATCCACTTCACTCAGGTAACAGACCCACTCAGAAGATATCCTGCCAAGGAACTCAACCGCATACAGACAGACGGGCTGAAAAGAAGACGCGTGAAGAATCACCCCTTCATGCAAAGACAAGACCAGCTCAGAAGGGACCACCTCAAAAAGGGCCTTGCGAAGGAACCTCGTCTCATGCAGATAAGAAACCTGCTTCAAAGGGGCCTTGTCAAGGATCTTCACTTCATACAGACATTCCAACTCAAAAGAGGCCCAGTGAAGGATCCTCATCTCATGCAGATAAGAAACCTGCTTGGAAGGGGCCCTGTCAAGGATCTCACTTCATACAAACAGACCAGCTCAAAAGGGGCCTGTGAAGGATCCTTGTCTCATGCAGAGAAGAAACCTGCTTGGAAGGGGCCCTGTCAAGGATCTTTACTTCAACAGACAGACCAGCTCAAAAGGGGCCAAGTGAAGAATCCTCACTTCATACAAAGAAGAGACCTGCTCAGAAAGATGCTGTCAAGGATCCACTTCACACAGTAAGACCAGCTCAAAAGAGGCATGAAGGATCCTCACTCCATGCTCATAAGAGGCCTGCTCAGAAGGGTCACTACAAGGATCCCTCCTTCACACAGACAGACCAGCTCAAAAGGGGCTGGTGAAGGGTCCTCACTTCATGCAGCAAGAACCTGCTCAGAAGGGGCCTCTCAAGGATCCTGTCTCAACAGACAGACCAACCCATAAGGGGCCAGTGAAGGGTCCTCACTTCATGCAGACAAGAAACCTACTCAGAAGGGGCCCTCTCAAGGATCACTGTCTCAAACAGACAGACCATACCATAAGGGGCCCAGTGAAGGGTCCTCACTTCATGCAGACGAGAATCCAGCTCAGAAGGGGCCCCTTCAAGGAGCTCCAGTTCAAAGACAGACCAGCTCGAAAGAGGCCCAGCAAAGTGTCCTCACTTCACTCAGACAAGAAGCCTACTCATGAGTGTCCCTACCAAGGATCTCCAGTTCACACAGACAGACCAGATCAAAAGGGGCCCTGTGAAGGATCCTCACTTAATGCAGATGGCAGACCTGCTCCACAGGGGTCCTGTCAAAGATTACAGCTTCATGCAGATACATCTGCCCATAAGGAGCACTGTGAAGGACCCATGTCAGATGATGAGTGTCCCCAGAAAGGACCCAGTCCGGAACCACAATTTCATGCCAACACCAGACCCACTCAGAAGAGTCCCAGTCCAGGAGACCCACATCACCATGATGACAGACTTACCCAAAAGGGGCCCTGTCAAGGACCCCAACTTCTGTCAGAAAATAAATCTGCTTTGGAAGGGTCATGTGAAAAACTGCAGCTTCGTGCAGACACTGCCACTTGTGAAGAGCCCAGTGAAGGACTTGGCCTTCATTCAGAGATGCACCTCAGAAAGGGTCTTGTCCAGAATCCCAGCTTCAAACAGACACCAGATCTGAACAGAAGAGACCCGGTCAAGGGCACCCACTTTGTCCAGATGACAGACTTTCCCAAAATGGGCCCTGTCCAGGAACTTCACATCATTCAAAGACAGCCCTGCCCAGAAAGGGCCCTTTCAGGGACTCCCATCTCACTCGGACAATGGACCTGGTCTGGAAGGGTCCTGTCAAAGACCACAACTTCATGCAGATGCACCTGGCTGTAGGAAGCCAAGTGAAGAACATGAACTTCATTCAGATGATAGACTTCCTCAGAAAGAACCCTGTCCAGGATCACAGTTTCACACAGACGTCAGACCTGATCAGAAGTCCAGTCAAAGACATCCACTTCGCCGTGATGACAGACATACACAAAAGGGGTCCTGTCAGGGAGCCTTATTTCCATCAAACAACTGTCCTGTCCAGAAGGGGCCCAGTCAGGGACCACAGTTTCTGTCAGAAAACAGACCTGCTTTGGATGGGTCCATTCAAAGATTGCAGCATCATGCAGACATGTCTGCTCGCACGGAGGCCTACAGAAGACCCATGCTTGTTTCAGATGATAGACCTCCTCAGAAAGCACCTCTTTTAGAATCCCAGCTTCAAGCAGACACCAGATCTGATCAAAAGAAGTCCAGTCACGGACATCCACTTCGCCTAGATGACAGACTTGATGGAAATAAGCCACGTCAGGGAGCTTCACCGCATCCAAACAACAATCCTACCCAGAAGATTTCCTGTCCAGGACCCCAACCACTCTCAGACAACAGACCTGCTCAGATGGGGCCTTGTCAGGGACCTCCACTTCTTTCAGACAACATACCTGCTCAGACGGGGCCCTGTCAGGGACCATCACTTCACTCGGACAACAGACCTGCTCAGATGGGGCCCTGTCAGGGACCACCACTTCATTTGGAAAAGAAAACTGCTCAGCAGGGGCCACGTCAAGGGGCCATGCTTGACACAGATGACAGACTGCCTCGGACTGGAGCGGTCCATGGACCTCCCCGAGCACAAGCTCCAAGATGTGTGCATGATACGGGTTCTGGATCCAGACTGCAAGCACATCCCCATCACACACCACCAGTGAACCCTTGCTTCAGGCCTGCGCTGCTGTCCTACATCCGAATGCCTCAGGTCAGTGCTGGACCCAGGACAGCTGTCCGCCTGCACACTGAGCAGTCTCAAGTAGTTGGTAATTCTAGATCACCCTCAGAGCAGGGAATATTCCGCATGATTTCCGACTCCAGACGGCCTCCCTCCTTGGACAGCAGAACAGGACATCCAACACCCAGTCACAGGCTGCAAGGTCAGGAAGGTCAAAGACTTCAGATGGGTCATCATCCTGGACCTCCATGTCAGCCACGTGAAATGTGTCAAGCAACTGTTACATCCAAATGTGCTATGTCTAGTGTAGAAACTTACCATCAACCCATGCCCCAGTCTGATGACAGAATGCGTCAAACAGCGTCCGTTTTTAAACCTTTAGCTCAGCTGCACAGCAAGTTATTTCAGTTAAGCTGCAATCCCAGGCCCCCACCACATCCAGGTTATAGGATGTCACAACCAGGTACAGTCTGCACATCCCAGTCGCAGTTGGGTCCAATGCCTCAAATGGGTCGATGTCCCAGACCCTTTTGTCAGTCAGATGGTGGACTGCGTCAGATAGGGCCCGGCCATATACCCCCATGCCGTCTGAACAATCCATCAAGTGTACAGTCCAAAAACAAGCTCACTTCACCATACTCCTCTCTCAGACCAATGCCAAGACCCTACCCTAGACCTCCTCCAGTGCGTCATACCCAGGGAATACAGTTTCCCTCAGGTCCCGTACCGAACCAGGCCGCACCAGTCTTCAGACCACACAGGGGTCTACCCTGTCAGAACTGATACGGCGACCACCTCCTCCACTACCCAGCAGGCTATGCATGCCAGGCCCTCTGGGTCCTGTCCTGCGGCCCCCTCTCCTGCCCCACAATAGATTGCCTCGGCCTTATCTCCCTGCCAGGCACCCTGGGCAACCACACATCCAGCTTCCCTTTCCCCGTCCTAATGGCAAACCCCCTCCGTCCGCCACGATCACCAGGCAGCAGTGGAACAGTCCTGATCTAGGTTTTCTTCAGCCTCCAGGGAGCCAAGCAAGCCAACACAGGAGCCCAGTGGAGGAAAGACCATCAAAAAGTGTGTCTAAACCTCTGGCTGCTGATGGGATTAATTTTCCTGCCAACCCATTCTTAGGGCTGAGTATCAAAGGCAACTGGTGCACAGTTCCTAAAGAGCTCGGCCACGGGGACAAGGATGAGAGGACGTACATCCAGTTAGACACCAGCTTAAAAATCTTTTCTTTTGATGTGGAAAACCCTGTCAAATGGACCGTCAGCCCAGACCAGCGAACAAACTGCTCATGGGATGGCTCATATATATCAGATTCTCCATCAGCCATGACAGACAAAACTGACACAGAATCGAGTTCAAGAGACACCCCGATTTCCTGGGACTCATCTAGCCACTTGAAGAAAATACCACCAGGTGGCTGCTCCAGCATGTGCTTCTGCCACAAGTTCAACACCACCCTGTATCCTCGAGACGAGCAGGAAAGCATCAATGCCAGCGACACAGCCAGCTCCAAAGATGGTTTCTGGGACACGGAGTCAGTGGAGAACCAACCTGTCTTGCAGTCTGGCCCTCCACGACTTAACAGAAGAGGGAGAGATTTTAAGAAGCAGGAAGGGTTCACCTGTCATTGTCAGGGGTGTTCACCAGCTGATCATGTGCGGAGGGTGGGCTGGAAGAGGCCCCGAGACGACTCCCTTGAGATGATGGACCTAGATCTGGACTGGGAGGAGAGGTAAGTGCACTGGCAGTGATCTCTCCCCCCCCCCCCCTCCACGCCCACCTCCATCCTCATACCTCATTCCTACTTGTTAGGTTGGTTTTGTTTTGAAATAGAAAGAAAATGAGAAAACAAAGTGTGCACACACACACCACACACACACACACCACACACACACACACACACACACACACACACACACACACACACACACACCGTGCATGCATGTACACACTCGCGTGCATGCACATACACGCCCCCAAAAAACAAAAGCAAACAAAAACACCTCTCTCTCTCTCTCTCTCTGGTGTTTTCATTTTGTTTTGCTTATCTGATATTGTTGTTGTTTCTTTTTGTTAGGTTTTGCTTTTTCAGTGTATGTAATTCATTTGCAGACGTTTATGTACTTGTTCACATGATTACTGTATGGACCTAATGGTGTTTTCTTTTGTGCTTTTTTTCTGTAAGTTTCTATGTGTAATAAAATTCAATTTTTAAAAAAGTCATATTAAACACACACAAGCACGCACGCACACACGCTCGCTCGCACGCACGCACGCACGCACGCACACCCCACCACACACACACACACACACAACACACACACACACACACACACACACACACACACACAAAACACATGCGAAGCTTAAAAGGAATAAAAAGTAGTCCATTCTTTTATCAGATCATTATTTAGAGTTTGTACTCAATTACTTTTAAAATGTAATGTAGCAGCAAAAGTTTTTGTCAGAGATTGCATAACCATAAGCCAAAGAATTTACTTTATCGCTTTATTATACTTTTCTGTGCATTAGTGACAGTATTCACAACATTTTGAATCTAGGTTAAGAAGACAAATGGTTTTCTGGAGGCAAACACACACACACGCACGCATGCATGCACGCACGCACGGACACACACACACTCACATGCACGCACGCCCCGCGCGCGCACACACACACACACGCGCACACACACCTCTCTCTCTTCTCTCTCTCTCTCACACACACACACACACACACACACACACACACACACACACACACACACACACACACACACACACACACACACACACAGAGTAACGCTATCCCACTCTTTCCACTACCAATCAAAACTGGGTCTCTCTCCTACAGCATTAGACCCAATGAGGCTGTATACAGCCAGCCTGCCATACAGCAGGAAAAAATGCTCTACAAGTACCTGAGCAACATTTTGTTATACTTATAGTAAAGATTAAAAAAACCGTAGTTTGTTTCCCCAAAAGCAGCCACAAGAGATGCTCCTAATTTAGAAATAGAGTTTGTTACTTACCGCCAATGACATTGACAAACAAAGCACATGACAAGACACGATGCATTTTAACCACTTGGGTCTTCTTCAGGCGAAAAAAAAAAATCACATTTAACATTTGGGACAGTACAAACAAGAAGGAAAAATGACTCATCTGTTGTTGTCCATGTGGTGGGGAGAATAGCCGGTAGGCTCCTAATTTAGTTTAAACCATCTACAGGGAGCAGTCATATAATGATGTTAATCTGCAGCCCATCAGAGGAGACATTGTGCTGCTGCTAAGTCACTTTGGTTGTGCTCGTCAAGTCCCTGTTCAGATCCAGTATACACAGGACACCTGTTACATAGGTTCTTACTGATGACAATGATTGCAAAGTTGCTGAGCCAGCATGAGCGATCATCCCCACTGAAGGGTGCCACCGCGTGTACCCAGTGCTTGTCTGCACAAACTTTCTGATACTTATGACTTTGAGTCAGTTTGACACAATTAATTGACTGTAGGCTCAGTTATGGAGAAGAAATCAAAACTGTGGTCTTCACAAGAGTAGGACATGTACGACCACAGATTTTGAGGCTTTTTTTTTGATATGATGATTGGTGAGAATCATGATGATCAACATGATGATTTAGAGTTCCCTTCTCGATGCACTCATTAAGTGAATGAAACTTGACTGTATGGTTCTAGTCTTCCTATTTAAGCCCAGAACACACTCTAATCTAGGTAGGATTTAGCTAGGACCAAAGCAAAACAAAACAAAAAACCCGACATATACAAAGAAATTCAGGACTGGAAGTGATAAAAACTAATGATATTGCAGTCCGTGATGCTAACTCTGGACCTTGGCTGTCGGTACCATTTGCAAGTCAGTTTCAATGTTTTGAAATTTCCTCACTCCCTCAAATGATGTACATGTATACATATGTACAAATTACTGCATTACACTATTTCCCATTGATTCTGAGGAATTTTCTTCATTCTTTTACCCTATCCTGTCCATTATGTTATTTCTAACCCCCACCCCCACCCTCAAATTCTGGGTTTTACATTACATTCATGTGTGTGAAACTGTCCTCATCCTTTCTAAAGAAAATCAGGAATGTTTTCTGTTTGAAATTACATAATGTGAGTTTTGTTTTGCTTTGTTTTCATTCTTAAATTTAAGATAGTCTTTAAAAGAAATGCTTTTGTTATTATTGTTTGAGTTTGCATGAAATATTTCTTGACTGAACATTCAACTGGTCATGAAAAGAAAACAAAAAAACGCCTCTTGAATTGAGTCAAAAGAGAAGCTATAGGCTATAGCTAGAATATGTGGATATTCCACAGTAGTTTTACTTTCTACAAAGCTTTGAGACTCGTAGTTTCTTTACAACTTTGTTAAAAGTCAGTTTACTTAATTAAGCTTTTTGCTGTTCACGGAAAAGCTGAACACACTTGCTTGTTATTGAAGGTGTTCCGTTGGAAAAACAAAAAGAAAGTTTATAATATGAACATCATTTTAGAGTTATCTGGTCCTTGTCCTGGATATTTTCTGCCCCAGTTTAATGATGTTTACAAAATTAATGCATGTATAAAGCATATACTGTTTCCTCTTGGCCCTGTTCCTTTTAAATAATTTTGATATCAACCACCGTGTCTGGGTTGTACTCATCCAAATTGAAGACGAAGCTGATTTTCAGTAAGAAAACTGGTCTACTTAATAAACTGAAACAACTTTTTCTTCGTGCATCTTTGTCTGTCAAAGAACATCTACCACTCCCTGATATGGTTTCTGGTTGCTTGTGTGTGTGTGTGTGTGTGTGTGTGTGTGTGTGTGTGTGTGTGTGTGTGTGTGCGCGCGCGTGAGTGCGTGCATGCTTGTACACATTGATACATCCACACGAGACACTGTGTTTGCATGTCAGTGTCAAAGTTATGAACAGCCCTTGAAAGCCTGGTAAACGAAACTGCATGTGAGTGGGCCATAGTATGTTTTTCTTGCTATGGATGGTTGGTGCTTACTGTGTGTGTGCTCTTGATTACTTATGTTTAGAGCTACATGTATGGATTTTCGATACTTGTGATTTTGAAGCCCATTAGATTACCTGCGATTTAAAACATTTTGAGAGGTGTCTGTGTTTCTCTCTGTCTGTCTGTCTGTCTGTCTGTCTGTCTGTCTCTCTCTCTCTCTGTATATATATATATATATATATATAGCTGAACAATTAAATAGTGGGAGAAAACAAGTGCAGGTTAACAATTCTTCAGTCATTATAGTAACGACTTGGCAAAGATTTTAATTTAAAAGAAAAAAAAAAATTAAAGATGAAGAAAATGGGGGGGAATATATTATAAATATGACAAACCCTTCACTAGCTGCCTGAGGGAACCATCGTACTCCCCTTCGAAGACAGATCTATTTGTATTGCCTGCTCCAGTTTTCTATCTTTCCTCTCAGCAAGAGCGTGTGCTTACCTCTGCATTCAGCTTCACATTTTCTGTTTCTTGCTGAACAATTAAATAGTGGGAGAAAACAAGTGCAGGTTAACAATTCTTCAGTCATTATAGTAACGACTTGGCAAAGATTTTAATTTAAAAAAAAAAAAAAAAATTAAAGATGAAGAAAATGGGGGGGAATATATTATAAATATGACAAACCCTTCACTAGCTGCCTGAGGGAACCATCGTACTCCCCTTCGAAGACAGATCTATTTGTATTGCCTGCTCCTAGGCCTTTCTTCCGCTGGATCGGACTCATCAGGGAGACACGCCTGATTGTGCCTGTGCCCTTGGTGTCAAATAGAGACACACCAAAGTCCATAATTCTGTGGTGTTCTCATCACCAAGGGTTCAAAAAAGAATCCAACAGCACCCCCAAAGCAGCCAGCGAAGGGTAGTAAAATGGAACAAAAGGAAAGTGTGGAGAGGAAAAAAGTTGCAAAAAAACTAAAAGCATTATGCAAACAGTATAAAAATATAGGGGACAATCTTTGAGCCTATGCTTGGGGATCCATTCAAGGATGCAAGGGAGATCAAAAGATATGGAACAGTCTGAGTGGTCAGCTCTGCTGTTCAATAACCCAAGCATTGTGAGTGGCTAAGAATTGTACAGAACAACCTTTACTTGGATCTCCTAAGAGATGCAATCTCCCACTGATTGACCAAACATTATACTGCTGAACAATTAAATAGTGGGAGAAAACAAGTGCAGGTTAACAATTCTTCAGTCATTATAGTAACGACTTGGCAAAGATTTTAATTTAAAAGAAAAAAAAAATTAAAGATGAAGAAAATGGGGGGGAATATATTATAATATGACAAACCCTTCACTAGCTGCCTGAGGGAACCATCGTACTCCCTTCGAAGACAGATCTATTTGTATTGCCTGCTCCAGTTTTCTATCTTTCCTCTCAGCAAGAGCGTGTTATATATATATATATATATATATATATCTGTGTGTGTGTGTGTGTGTGTGTGTGTGTGTGTGTGTTGTGTGTGTGTGTGTGTTGTGGTGTCATGTGCATGCTTGGCAAAAGAGAAACACTTCAAATAGTGAATGAGCTTAATATTGAAGACATTTAGTACCACAGCATTTGTCTTTTCTCAGTTTGATACCTTGTCACAGATTCTTGATGAAAAAAGAACATTGTTTGCTGATGATTTGATGTTTTTTTGTTTTTTTTTCAGTTTCACACATTGTCACGAATACCTGGTGGTAAAGTGAATCCTTTATTTTCCTGACTCTATGAGTTTGCTCTTTCAGTCTGACTCATGATCACAGATGATTCATAGCAAAATTGGAGTTCAGTGTGCTGACTATGAGAATTTGTCCTTTCAGTCTCACACTTCATCATGGGTGTAGATGGAAAAATGGAGAACTCTTTGCTGACTGTGTGAGTTTGTTCTTTTTATCCCGTAAGTCATCACAGATGCTGGAAGGAAAAATGAACCATTAATTGCTGATGGAGTGACTTTTTTCAGCTTCACACAATGTCACGCTCACCTTTTGGAAAATTGGGGCATCATTTGCTGACTGTATTTGTTCTTTCAGTTTCATACATTGTCATACATGCAGGATTGGAGCATTGTTTGTTGACCATGTCACTTCGTTCTTTCAGTTTGACGCTTCATCATTGATACTTGATGGGAAAATGGATTATTGTATGCTGGTTATTTGAGCTTTTTGTTGTTGTTGCTAAATCTCTTTACATTGTCACAGATGCCTCGCAGAAAAAAGGGGCAATAGTGACTGAATATGTGAGTTCGTTCTCTGAGTTAACAAAAGCCATGATAAACGCTTGTTTGAAAAATGACATATTGTTTGCTGATGATGTGACTTTGTTTTTTTTCAGACTGTGGCGTACAGTCATAAAGCGCCTGAGACTGACTAATGATGATCTGAATACAAAGGCGGATAAAGGCACAGCCAAGGACACAGTAGCTGAAGATAACACCCCTAGCTGGACTCGCAGCTCTCCTGCTGATTTGTACTTCACTCGCAGTGAGCAGGGTGTCCTTGAGGCCACGCAAAAGATGAAAGACCTTGAGGACACTTTCGAAGAACAGCTCGTAAAACGGGCTGAAAAAGCACGAGCCTCCCAGTCCAATTCGGATCCTGTTGTGGAAACCTCAAATCCCTGCACCCACGCTCACCATCATCATTACCATCATCATCATCACCATCATCATCATCATCGTCGTCGTCATCACCATCGTCGACGTCGAAGGCACAGCTCAGATAGCAGCAGCACGTCGTCTTCTGAGTCAGACTCTGAGGACGGAGGTATTTGCAACAAGTGGATGGAGGAGATGGATAAGAAGAGGAAGCACCCGTCCTCACTGAATACAGAGCTGTGGTACAACGACCGGGGAGAGATGAACAATGGACCTCTATGCCGCTGCAGTCTGAAAGCTAGGAAGCGGGGTATCCGCCACGATGTTTATCCGGGGGAAGAGTTCATCGAGCCTTGTGACCCTGCCAGCAACAACCTCAAGAGGCTTTACCACTACCGCATCACCATGTCACCCTCCACCAACTTTCTCACCAACAGCCCCTCGGTCATTGACTTTGACGGCCATGAGTTCATATTTGAGGGGTTTTCCCTCTTCACGCACGAGAAGCTGGACAATGTTCCTGTGTGCAAAGTGATTCGGTTCCACATAGAGTACACAATTCATTTCATTGAGGAGCAGGTGCCGGAGAACTTCACGATGCGCAGTTTGGACTTGGTCACGCATTTCTTGTTCAAAGAGATTCTTGAACTGGTGGATTTGGATTGGGTGGGGCCTAGTGGGGGTTGCAGCCGCTTCCATGTCATGCCTCGATTTGCTCGGCTACTTCCAGGTAGATTTTGGTGTAATGTGTGTGCGTGCATGTGTGTGTGTGTGTGTGTGTGTGTGTGTGTGTGTGTGTGTGTGTGTGTGTGTGTGTGTGTGTGTGTGTGTGTGTGTTTGTGTGTGTGTGTGTGGCTGCCCATTTTAAGTGTGTATTTTTTCTTTGTTTTGTTCGCTGTCAGATTCTGACATAGTATGTTGGAGAAATTTGTTTTTGACTCAAACATCCAAGTGGCATTTCCTCTGGAGGGTGCCTTGTGGTATTCTGTTGAGACACTAACAGCTCTCTACAGTCTGCCAGTGTGCTAGTAGCACAGCAGAATCAGCCAGATCATGGTCGTATTGGTACCAGAGGGGGAAAATTCATCATCATCATCATCATCATCATCATCATCATCATCATCATCATCATCGTTGTCCCTGGACATTAGGTTGTAGGGGTGCTGTGAGAGATGCTCTGGCATTCAGCATTTCCTAGGCCCTTTGCCCTCAGTCATGCACAACAGGGTAGAGGTGTTGTAACCAGTTTGATCCTTTGTGCTAACCATCCAGGACTGTTTTGGTCTGCCTCTGGGACCTTTACCCTCCACTGTAACCTGCCGCATAGTCTCAGACAGGGACTGATGGCAAGGTATGTTCCGTCGCATGTAAGCGTATGGCATATGATAACTGCAAGGCTTCTTCACCAGTGTGTGTGATGCCTTGCTTCAGTGCATTGCCATTTGTTTTATGTTGCCTGTATAAGACACTGAAAACCCATCTGCAGGATCTGTTCTACAGTGTCTGGATTTTCATGGGTTTTGATAAGTGTTGTAGAAGTAATGCATTTACTATGCACAGGATACCCCACATCCAAGCTGAGGCTCTTGATTGATGCCTGATTCTGCTGAACAGTGCTGAGTCTGTTGATGGATGTCTGATTCAGCTGAACATTGCTGGGAGGCTGAATTGACGTCTGATTCTGATGAACATTGCTGGGTGGCTGAATTGATGTCTGATTCTGCTGAACATTGCTGGGAGGCTGAATTGACGTCTGATTCTGATGAACATTGCTGGGTGGCTGAATTGATGTCTGATTCTGCTGAACATTGCTGGGAGGCTGAATTGACGTCTGATTCTGCTGAACATTGCTGGGTGGCTGAATTGATGTCTGATTCAGCTGAACATTGCTGGGTGGCTGAATTGATGTCTGATTCAGCTGAACATTGCTGGGAGGCTGAATTGACGTCTGATTCTGCTGAACATTGCTGGGTGGCTGAATTGATGTCTGATTCTGCTGAACATTGCTGGGTGGCTGAATTGATGTCTGATTCAGTTGAATATTGCTGGGTGGCTGAATTGACGTCTGATTCAGCTGAACATTGCTGGGTGGCTGAATTGATGTCTGATTCAGCTGAACATTGCTGGGTGGCTGAATTGATGTCTGATTCAGTTGAACATTGCTGGGTGGCTGAATTGATGTCTGATTCAGCTGAGCATTGCTGGGTGGCTGAATTGATGTCTGATTCAACTGAACATTGCTGGATCTCTGAGTTGATGTCTGATTCTGTTGGGCAGTGCTGAATGTCTGAGTTCATGTCTGATTCTTCAAGGCACATTTGTGCTGAGTCTTTTAGTTGATGTACAGTTCAATTTGTTCATTGGAGAATTTATTAATGTTATTGTCATTGATATGTCATGTTTTAATTACATGATTCAGTATTTGCAAAATATTGGGTTCATATATATTTTTGTATACCTGCATCATCTGTAGTTAGTTTCATTAAAATGATATGTTTTTCTTTATATATATATACATCCATCATCTGCAGTAAGGTTTGGTTAGTGGTTGGATGTGTTGGCTTTGCACTGTATGTTTCGGTATCATGCTTATCTTCTTCACTATCATCTGTACAGAAAATGGCAAGGAGATTCTGTCCATGAATGAAGTGCTGAAGTTTCTCATTCGAGGCTCTCGCCCTCTGATCAGCGAGAATGACCTCCCCGTGATCCAGAGTCTGGATAAGGATGAGTGGCAGTCCTGGGTGGAGAAGGTGTGTGGTATGATCGTCACCTATCCGGGCAAAAAACCGAGCTCCATCCGTGTCGATCAGCTGGACAGGACCAAGCTCCTGGAAGGCGAGAAAGTCCCGCCCATTCTCGTCCACTTTGGGATCCGGCCTGCCCAGCTGAGCTATGCCGGAGACCCCACCTACCAGAAGGCCTGGAAGCACTACATCAAGTTCAAGCACCTACTGAACTCCAAGCCCAAGGTGCTGCGTGAGGACAAGCTGAAGCTGAAGATGAAGGAAGCCCAGCTGCAGGAGATTCAGCGCAAGAGCTCCATGAAGCGGGAAGTTACCGTGGAGATGTCCAGCGAGGGGTTCTTGCGCACAGGCCTCAAGTCTGACATCTGCCAGCATGCCCTCCTGTTGCCCGTGTTGATCAGCCACATCCGCTTCCACTCCTGCCTGACAGTCTTGGAGGACCATCTCCAGTACAGCTTTCAGGACAGAAGTCTCCTGCAGGTAAGTCTGGCTCTTTGTTTGTTGTTCACATGAAGCCAGGGAAAAGAATCTCAGCCCTCTGATAAGCTTGGTCTGCAACCTTTAAAAACAACAGAAGGACTCTATGTTTAACCTCTTCGTCAAAAGGCGAATTTGTCAAACATGATATGGGTCATGGTAGATTCTGAATGAATATTAGGACAAACACACAGCATAGATAATTATATAATGTTCTTTTTGTTTGTGTTTTTTTTTTCCAGTTGTAGTGCTTTTTTCACATTAGTGAAAGCTATACCAGCAAAGATTATTATATGTTTGCCACAATTTAAACCATAAGATCAGTTTTGTGAAGTGATTGTATGGCCAAAGACCACAGCTCTGTGATGCCAGTTCAGCATTGCTATGATGAGGATGGGTTGACTTTTCTTTCTGGCATTTAAACACTGAAACTGGATTGGAACTGCTGATGAATAGCAGCTGCAAGAAAAAAAAGGCAACCAGAAATCACTCGGGAGAGCATAGACATCACTAAGACAGAATAGATCCTATGTCTGTCCTTTAATCAGGATCCACACTGAATCGTAAGGCAAGGGGGGGGAAAATGAAGTATTTGCCGTAACATGGGAGAGAAAAATAAGTTCAGTAGGCTGGCGTTTATGTGTTTAATTTTTTTTGTTTTTAAATTTTGTATGTGAACAAGTCAGTTCATGAGTGAATATGAAATTTCTGTTTTCCGTCAGGGAAAGTAATAGTAGAAACATCGTGAAAACGTTACCTTCCATGTTTTGTTTTGTTTGTTTTAGTTTAGGTTTTGTTGTTGCTGTTGTTTTTATTTTTTTTAATAGGCTATGGATAATACATGATGTCAGTCTTTAAATCATTGGAAACGGTTAATATTTCTTCAAGACATGTTACTCCAAAGCTAGTTCTCACTTTATAGAGAGTGACTTTAAAGTGTTCATGTTCAGTGGATAAAGAGCGGGAACCTTTCTGACAGGATCCGAGACCTGCCTTTTGGTCCAAATCTACAGCTTGGTTCCACACCAAAAGTTCATGGATTTGTCTCCTTCTTACATTCCCACATTCTGCTAAGTTCGGTCAAAATCGGTTCTGTACTTTAAAGAGACATTTTTAAAACAATCTTTTTCCTACATTTGTAAAGCCATCGAAATAGTGTTCATCTCATGACAATGTATGCTGTAAAATTCACTGTGAGATTCTCACAAGTCTAATGTATCATCCCATATGTTATTTGTTATAGGGCTTCTGGTCTTAGGGTGTGCAGGGATCTGGTGGTCCTTTGGGATAAAAGCGAAAAGTAGTAGCCGGCTGATAAACATAAACATCAAGTCGGATAAAATTTTAACCTACAGCTTTTATTCTTTCCTGTTTTATGGCTTCAACTTTGGGCAACCCACGAAGCGGCAGAGTATTTGGTATGTGATTTTTGGCGTCTAATGGATGAACTTTTTGTGCAGATGGGGAATAAAGAGGTATCCAGATTCTGTGAAGTTCACACAAAGACTGGGGAACTGATTCCGGGGAATTCTGAATTGAAAGATGGAATGTAGCTCGAGGATGAATCCAACAAAGTTTGATGCAGATCCATGGTGCAAATCTGGATCAAAATACAAACCAGGATCCACTAAGAAAGACTGCACTGAAACTACCGAAGTGATTTCCATGAAACTTGGGGGGAGGGGGAGAGGAGGGAATGGAATGTGGCCTGAGAATGGGTACGTCAGATTTTTGTGTGGATCCTGTGATGTGGAACCCAATAAAAGGGGGGATCCAGGATCTCTTTGACCAAAATAGGTCTGCGGTCACCCCAAGTGCCCTTCTATTTTTGGGATATGAAAATATCGGCTAATGTGAGTTCTTGCATGTAAAGATTATGATCTTCAGAAATCTCTGTTAATTAGTTGTAGAGGTCTTGGCAGTATTAACGATTTTGTTCATCGTATTTTCCTGTTAATAAGCAGGCGAGTACCTGCATATTGATGATCGGGTTCTCCTGTGTACAGGCATTTCAACAAGAGAATGCACTGCTAATTGGCTGCGCAGTCGTTGCAGTTAGTAATGATCGAACGTTATAGGTCGCTTCAACAGGAGAGTCATTTTAGCATGTGATTTATGCGCAATCGTGTGCTCAGCAGGGAATGAATTTACAAGCATGAGATGGGGCGTTATGTAACGGGTTTCTTGCAAAAGTGTTTTAAAGGGGGGTGACGACATGTTCATGGACAGACAAACGACAAAAACAGACAGACAGACAGACAGACAGAGAGAGAGAGAGAGAAAAGAGAGAGAAAAGAGAGAGAGAGAGAGAGAGAAAAGAGAGAAGAGAGAGAGAGAGAGAGAGAGAGCATCAGCTGTTCAAAGTGACATGTCACGGATTGGTTATCTCTTGGAGTAGTTTGTCTGTTTGCCTGAAGGACATTATAACTCATAAGAATCCACACCCGGTACCCCCTGACATCTAAATACAGAAGACAAAAATAGAGATCTAGAACTGTAAAGTGGAAGGAGAAGTGAGGGAGGGATAGGGATGAAAAAAAAAGAGGGAAAGAGAGAAGAGAGGGGGGGACAAGAGAGAGAGAGAGAGAGAGAGAGAGAGAGAGAGAGAAAGAAGGGGAGGGACAAGAGAGAGAGAGAGAGAGAGAGAAAAGAGAGAGAAAAGTTTTCAGGGTAACACATAATCACCGGCTTGGTTTTTATATATTTAGTAATTCACCTTGAAGCAGTTTTTGATGTGAAATGAAATAGTATAGAACAGAAATATATAAAGTGAATTCAAAGAGAAAGAGGGAGAGATTGATCAAATTTCAGGTTTAGGGTAAATGTGAAATATTTTGGTTGTTATTCTGCTTCGCATTGGAACATGCTAAGATAATGGGATGCCAACACACACACACACACACACACACACACACACACACACACACACACACACACACACTTACGGTCACTCACACATACACTCTCACACATACTCATACACACTCACACTCGCGCGCGCGGGGGCGCGCCGCGCGCGCGGCACGCGCGCGCACACACACACACACACACACACACACATACACATACACACACACACACACACTTTTATTGAGAAAACTAAAAAGTTAAATTGAATTGCATCTTAAAGTCATTTTTTTTTCAAGATTCTTTTTCTTTTTTGTTTTGCAATCAACCTTGCATCAGACAAATGCAAACTATAGATTCCCTTGAGTCAAAAAAGAGATAGTGAAAGAGGTGATGGGTGAGTGACGATTGGATCAATTTTGTTTGTAAAGTTTCCTTTGATATGGAAAATATTATGACAGGATAATTTTTTTTGCAGTTTCAACATAGTCCAAATAGCTGCCGTCTGCTATTCGGCAGGAGTAATGTTCATTCTGAGTAGGTTTATGGAGACCGAGGTTTTCCCAAAAAGAAGTATTACGCAAGTCAACGTTTTATTATCCCCTCAGCTTTCTGTTTTTTTGTTGTCTTTCTTGTGCCTTTCGTTTTTGTGGTGTAGAAGATCAGATTAGATAAATAAGGTGACTATAAAATTCAAACTTTGGTTTTTTTTTGGGGTTTTATTTTATTTTATTTATTTTTATTTTATTTTTATTTTGTAGCAACAAAGACTGAATCATGGAAATTATGAAATCTCACAAATTCTCTATTCATCAGACCTGCACAAGTATTATTCTTGGTGACTGAAAGGGAAAAAAGATAATTCACAACTTTCGGGATAGTTTACATATCTGGCCTGCTTTTTATTATTGGTGATTGAACGAAGAAAGTGAATATCTCACAACTCCTCTGGATGGTTTATTTATCTGGTCTGAAAACTATTTGCGACTCTTGGAAAAAACTTTAGTACTCACAGCTTTCTTTTCATGTAGCTGGCAGCTCTACTGAACTTTTTTTCTGGAATTCTTCTCATTCAGATTGTTATCCTGAAATTCTGATTTGATGGAAAAATACAGAATTTCAAAATTTGTTGATAACGTGGATTAACAGGTCATTTTTAATATGGATGACCCAGTGCTGCTGATTTAAGCTCAAATGATGTTATATATAGGTGGCAGTTATATGTATGGAAATACGTTTTCTTTTTTTAAAGCCTACAGTTCGATTGAAACATAAGGGGTTAGAAATGCTTCCAGTCAAAATCCAAACTGGCCACTCCTCAGCCCACTTCACCCATTCATACCCCAGTTCGTTAATTTTACTCTAGAAGATTTGCAACTTTGATTTTATCCGGTCTGCCCAATGTCTGTGGTTGATGGAAATATTTGTCTCCATAATGTCTATGGTTGATGGAAATTTTGTCTCCATAAAGAGTATTTAAAGAGAAAAAAATGAAATTCACCCCAAGAACACCTGCTTTTTGATAATTTATGTTCTAAGAATACAAGTTATTAGTGCACTATATGAAGGACATTACTAGAAATACATAGGGTGAAAAATTCTGAAAGTGAAGGTGCATCCCCTTGATGTGACATATTTCCCAGCATGAATAATTCATTAAGGGCCATAAGTGTTATGATACTTTTTGCATTAAATGTGAAATCTATTTGTAATACATGTATTACCAGCTAACTGTATTTTTCACAAGAATGAATGTAATAATGGTTGGGTTTATCTAAAAGATTACACCCCCCCCCCCCCAAACTGTCAAAAATCTATTCCCTCAATCATCAACAGATCTCCACTGGAACTTTTCAATACATAATGACCTCCAGAAATCCTAGAAAAAACTGGTAAAAATAAAGGTGGACAGGGAGATGGAGTAAGAGGGGAGTAAGTGCAGGCAAACAATTCCTCTGATATTTTCCCACAGAGAGATTTAAGATTTAAAAAAACAATAAAAGGGTGGAGTTGGGAGAAGAGATTGAAAGGAGCCATACAAGTGTTGGTGATTGGGATGAAAAGCATAGTGTTTAAATTAGGAAAAAATTAAACTGTCCACTAGCAGGTTCAGGTAGACAGGAAAAAATGGTCTTAATTGGTAAGGATTCTGTCACAAGAAAAAAACTAATCTGAACCAAGAGATAAACTGTCCCTCCCCAAAGTACTCCTTACAAGGAAATCTTAAACAAGATAGAGAACAGTAAGCAGAAAATAAGAAGTACAACTTTTGCTCCCATGATTAAGACAGTTACACACTCTTAACTCCTGACATATGAGGTTGCTTACAGCATCAGTTTGCCTTATGAAGCGTAACTCTTGCTCCAGTATTTAGACAATTTATGTGCCCATAGCACCAAACAAATGCTGCTTTTGGCACCAACAGTCATAGCGAATAGTGCCAAAACACAACATTCATTCAGAGTGATGGCTATGTAGACTGTCTCCACACAGGAACAAGAGTCATATCCTTCTTCTCTGTTGTTTATTCTTTAAAAGAGAGAAGTCTTCATTCAAGGGAATTTCAGGTGAAGTAAAGTAAGGTAATGTTGCTTATAGCCCAGCCGATCAGGTGATGGGAGGTTTATATTAATATAATACGAGGACAGAGATTGAAAAGTGATTTCTGATCCTTGAAATATTCATACTGTTTCAGCTGGCTCTCACCCACACCTCTTTTCGCTGCAACTATGGCACCAACCCTGCCCATGCCCGCAACTCCCTCACAAACTGCGGGCTGCGGCAGGTGGAGTATGGAGACCGTCGCATCTACTACCAGAACACCCGCAAACGGGGCATCAACATTCTTGTTGACATCATGTCGCGCATGGGCCGGACAGAGGAGACGCCCTCGGACATACCGCACAATGAGCGGCTGGAGTTTCTGGGAGATGCTGTCATCGAGTTTCTGTCCAGTGTGCATCTGTTTTTCATGTTTCCATGGCTGGAGGAAGGGGGCTTGTCGACCTACAGAACAGCCATCGTGCAGAATCAGCATCTGGCCATCTTGGCGGAGGTGAAAATAATGTTGCTGTCGGGGCATTGTATGTGTGTGTGTGTGTGTGTGTGTGTGTGTGTGTGTGTGTGTGCGGTATGTGTGTGCGTGTGTGTGTGGTGCGCGCGATGTGTGTGTGTGTGTGTGTGTGTGTGTGTGTGTGTGTGTGTGGCGTGTGTGTGGTTATATGCATTGAAATATATTTAAGCTGCAATCTCTCTCTCTCTCTCTCTCTCTCTCTCTCTCTCTCTCTCTCTCTTCTCTCTCTCTCATCTCTCTCTATCACTCTCTCTCCATCTCTCTCTTTCATCTCTCTCTCTCTCTCTTCTCTCTCTCTCTCTCTCTCTCTCTCTCTCTCTCTCTCTCACCCATTTATATATCTCTCTCTCTCATATATAATCATTTATGAAAAATGATTATATGTTGTGCCCTTTTTTCACTCTTCTTTGTCTGTCTGTCTGTCTGTCTGTCTGTCTGTCTGTCTGTCTCTCTCTCTCTCTTCTCTCTCTCTCTCTCTCTCCTCTCTCTCTCTCTCTCTCTCTCTCTCTCTCTCTCTCTCTCTGCGTACGTGCGTGTGGTGTGTGCCGAATTCTGTAATATTTGTCATATTCATTTTACTGTCTGTTTTTATACATACTAATTGTAGTTTTAGTACATTTCCATTTCAATGCTTAATTACTACCTTCAATTTCTGTTATTCCCCTTCGCCCTTCCACCCCCCTCTCTCTCTCTCTCTCTCTTCTTCTTGCCCCTCTCTCTCTCTCTCTCTCTTGCCCCTCTCTCTCTCTCTCCCCTCTCTCTCTCTCTCATTCTCTCTCTCTCCCTCTCTCTTTTCCTTTTTTTAATTTTGCCAACCCCCCCCCTCCAAATTCCATCTCACTTTGCTAAATACCTTCTATGTATTTCATGTCTACGGAAAATGATTACATGTTGTGCCTTGCCCTCTCTCTCTCTCTCTCTCTCTCTCTCTCTCTCTCTCTCTCTCTCCTCTCTCTCTCTCTCTCTCTCTCTCTCTCTCTCTCTCTCTCTCTCTGTGCGTGCGTGCGTGCGTGTATGTGTGTGTCCAAATTATGACGCACTTTGTCATATTCATTTTACTGTCTGTTTTTATATAATATATATGCTAATGTTTGTACGTTGTAGTACATTTCCATATATTCCCCCAGCTCAGCCCCCACCCCACCTCTCACCTCCACCCCCACGGTCTCTCCTTCCCTTCAATATTGTTATTTTCATTTTTATTTTTGTTTGTTTATTATTATATTATTTATTATTATTTTCATTTCTCTTCTATTTTCATTTGATGTTCCATTATGATTGCATGACCGCTTCGTTTGCTTGTTTGCTTTCTTACATTATTTCATTTCACTGCATGTTGTAGTCCCTACTCAGGGCGAGGACTGGATGTAAAAAAGCATGTCAGTGCTTATCTATTATCCTCATAAATAAAGAATTTTGTCTTGTCTTGTCTTGTCTTGTCTTCCTTTTTCACACAATAGGAGGTTTGCTACAATCATGTTTTCATTTATTATCCCAGCAGTTACACAACATGGATCAATTATCACACCAGCTATTATCCAGCCATGTTTCATTTATTATCTCGCCAATTGTGCAGTGTGCTTTTATTTACAGCCATGATTTACTAAACATCCCGTCAGTTATAGAACCATGGCGCATTTACTATCCCACCAGTTACACAGCAATGCTCATTTATCATCCCACCAGTTGTACAACCATGTATCTGTTGTTATCCCAGCAGTTAAACACTGTTCGTTTATAATCTAAGCATTAATTTAGTATTCTACATCTCATTTATTATAAGTATATTTTTCTATACCGTGATACAATGTTTTCATTTTTTTCTTCTGTGTTTATTACAGTCATATTATCGATATTTATCACCACCAGTTGTACAACCATGTTTTGTTTATCCCACAGTTAAATGCCATTATTAATTATTTCCAAGCATTTCATATGGTTCATACTGCAATATTTCTATTTATTTCCAAGTATATCAGCAATGTTTATTTTGTATGTTCATCGTTTTTACAGTCCATGCTTCGATATTTACCCCCGTTTTATTGTTGTTATGTCCACCACATACATTATTTGTTGTCTACCATTTCATATTCTAGGCATATTTGTTTATTTAATACAAACCCTGTTCATTTGTTTTCTACAATGTGTACAGCCTTGTTCTATCCGTGTTTCGATTTTTTATTCAATCCCATATCAACGTGTTTATTTCAGCCAGTAATACAGCAATGCTTCACTTATAAATCCACCAGTTATACAGACATGTTTCATGTATTATCCAGTTACGCAGTTGTGGGTTATGTGTTATCTCAGCATGTAAAGCGCCACGTTTCATTCATTATTCCTCCAATTATACAGCCACGTTTCATTTCTTATTCAGCCAGATATAAAGCTTTGTGCCATTTATTATCTTAATAGTTATGTAGACATGTTCCATCTATTATCCCACCAGCTGCACAGCCATATTTGGTTTATTATGCCGTGGTCGCTGTTCATCCCTGACTCAGCAGTTAGAGAACCACATCTTATTTATCATCCCATCAGTTGTAATGTATCCATTTTTCATTTATGATCCAGCCAGTTATATTGCCATGTATCATTCATTATTCGAACCGTACTTGTCGAGCCAGATACATTTTTCATTTCACTAGTGATACAGCCATGTTTCATGTATGATTCCACCACATATACGGGCATATTTTGTTTATTATCCTTCCATTTTTTTTCCTTCACTTTACTACTTATAAAGCCATATTTAGTAATCCAACTACTTATACGGCCATACTTGATTTGTGATCCCACCACTCATACAGCAATGTTCGTTTATCATTCTAGAGTTATACAGCCATGTTTTATTTTTCATTCCACCAATTGAATAGCCATATTTATCATCCCACCAGTAGTACAGCCATATTTCATTCATTTTCCCAGCAATTAGAGAACTTTTTCTTTGTCCAACTGTTAATACAGCCATATTCAATATCCCAGCAGTTACACCGCCATGTTTATTTATTATCTTAGCAGTTAGACAGCTGCGTTTCATATGTTATCCTAGCACCTGTGCAACCATGTTTCATTCATTATCACAGCAGTTACACAGCAGTGTTGTATTCATTACCCAAGCAGCTATGCAGCCATGTTTCATTTATTATCCCAGCTGTTGTATAGCCATGTTTCATTATTATAATCGCGCTACGAAATGTTTCATTCATTACCAGCAGCTATCAGCAATGTTTCATTATTATCCCAGCTGTTGTATAGCTGTGTGTCATCCTTGATCTCAGCAGTTAGAGAACCACATCTTATTTGTCATCCCATCAGTTGTAATGTAGCCATTTTTCATTTATGATCCAGCCAGTTATATTGCCATGTATCATTCATTATTCCAACAGCACTTGTCGAGCCAGATACATTATTTCATTCATTATCCTCGCAGCTATACAGCCATGTTTCATTTATTATCCTCACGCTATACAGCCATGTTTCATTCATTATCCTGGCAGTTATACAGCAATGTTTCATTCATTATTCAGCAGTTATACAGCCATGTTTCATCTTATTATCCAGCAGCTGCACAGCCATGTTTCATTTATCATCCCTTCAATTAAACAGCAACGTTCCATCTGTTATCCCAATATCAGAGCCATTCGTTAAACTCAGTTCGATTTTATCCCACCATGGTATGCAGGAGCCATATTCTGAGTCTGGTTTCATTGTGATCTTCTCCAAACCCTGTTGTCATTGGCTCTCAAGTCAGCAGTATTAAGTTAAACTGGATTGTCATTGAATCTAATGCCTTGTGCTCTCTAGAGAGGGGCCCTTGCCATGCTGGCTCATCATAAGCAGTTTATACATGTTTCAAGTTCAAATCTCAAATTCAAATCCAAATTATTATAAAATTCAATTATTAATGTTTTGAAGCGTTTTTTTATGCGATCCTGCATGTTGGATCAGAAAGACACCTCTGGACACCAGCGGGACGTGGCAGTACACGTTGTTTCCCTTGGTGGGTTGCCTCAATGATGACCAAATATTGACTGCTCCTTGCAGACTGCAGGGCTTGGGATGCATCAAGACAAATCTGAGTATGGCTGTGTATTTGATCAGAAATAAACAGTTTGGGGGTTTTGCGCAGGCAAGGGAGAGGGTACAGAAGATGAGATAAAAAACAAAACAAAAAAGAAAAGAAAGTTTACAGGGTAGCCATATGCCAGTTTGTTATTCACACCTCCCTTGTCCTTGTCATCATTTCTATCATGGTTTTGCACATGTCTGGCAAGAGTTGAAACAGCTTCATTGCGAAAAAAAAAAAAAGACACAACTCCCCCACCAACTAACCAAACCTTACTCTCCTGTCTTTTTTCAATTTTTATTTTATAAGCTCACTAGCTGAGTACATTTTTTTTTTACACATTTTGCTGGGCTGAACTCAAATCTCAGTTCAGAATAGTACAGACACCATCAAATAAATGGTGCCATTGAGTGATGGCTACCAAAAAGATGTTGCTGCAAACTTGGTTGTTCCTGGGGAGTTATCTAGACAATAAATAATAACCCATCAAAAGATAAAGAGATTATATAAAAAAGATGATTGTTGCAGAACCTTCGTCTCCAGGACTTCATGCTGTTTGTCCATGGGCCAGACTTGTGTCATGATCGACCTGCGCCATGCTATGGCCAACTGCTTTGAGGCACTCATGGGTGAGTAGATCGGCAGACCCTGGGTCGTGACCGACAGTGTATAATGGCCACTCCTTAGGAGTGCTCATGGGTGAGTAGATCATTGACCTGGGTCACAGTTAAGATCTGCGCATGCTATGGCCAACTGCTTTGAGGCACTCATGGTGAGTAGATCGCAGACCTGGGTCATGACCTACAGTGTATAATGGCCACCTCCTTAGGAGTGCTCACCGATGAGTAGATCATCGACCTGGGTCACAGTTAAGATCTGCGCCATGCCGTTGCTGAGCTACATTGCCGAGTTTGGTTTGCTCATGGATGAGTTGTTCACAGAACTTGTTCATAAGTGAGATGTTGCACATGCCATGGTCAGCTGCCCTTGAGATGTTCATCTGTGAATAGATCATAGAACGTGGTGACAAGTCAGACCTATGCTATGCCATAGATGGCTACTTAGGCACACACTCATACACACACATGCGCGCACGCATGCAAGCACACACGCAGGCACAAGCAATGCACTCACGCATGCACACATGCAAAAAAAAAAAACGAAACATGCTCCGGCTTGCCTGATTAAAAGTTAGGATAGAAATGCTCAAAACAGAGTGTAAATAAACATTACTTACTGTGCAGTGCAAAATGCACAACAGAAGTTTTGACAGCCACTCTCCGGACGTCTCAAACAACAGACATAAAAAGAAAAAAACAACCCCAAAACAATTCTTCAAAACAGCAGCCAGAGAGGGTTTTCTGCTTGTAAACATTCTGCCTCCACAAGTGGCCTAAAGTCGTGACCATCAATCCCAGAGCCAAACATTGTAACTTTATCTTGATATGTGCTTAAACATCAATTTGATTGATTCATTAATTGACTATGGTAAATTAAGTGACTGACTGGTTATAGGTGATTTATTGATACACTGGTTATGGTTAAGGGTGATTTGTTGATTGATTGGTTCTGGATAATTGATTAATTTGCTATGCGTGATTGATTGATCGATGGCTTACGGATAATTGCTGCGTATTGGGTAACAGGTTGACTGGTAATGGGTGATTCTTTGATTAATTGACGGGTTATGGGTGATTGATTGACAAGTTATAGGCAAACAACTATGACTGATTGACCGATCATTGGCAGCTGACTGGTACTGGGTAATTGATTACTGGTTATGGATGATCAACTGATTGCTCGTGGATGAATAATTGACTTTTTGAAGGTGATCAACTGAGTGATTCACCGGTGATGGGTAATTGATGATTGACTGCTGTAGGTGATTGGTTGACAACTGCATATGGATGATTGATTAATTGATTTATTTACCAGTTATATAGATTAACTGATAGGTTATGGATGATTGATTGATTAACTGCTTAGAGCAATTAATTGATTCACTGCTGGTTGTGGATAATTGACTGGTTACGGTAATAGATTGACAGCTTATGAGTGAGCGAGTGATTGAATGGCCGGCTAGTTATGGGTGATTGATTGATTGAATGGTCATGGGTGATTGGCTGATTGACTGGTTATGGGCAGGTGATTGAATGGATGACTGTTTATGATTGACCGTAATGGGTGATAATTGGTTGACTGGTAATAAGTGATTGATTGACTGACTGATAATGGATGGGTGATTGATATGACCGACTGGTAATGGATGGGAGATTGATTGACCGACTGGTAATGGATGGTTGGTTGATCAGCTGATTGGTAATGGGTAAATGGTTGACTGATCAGTTATGGATGACTAATTGATTGACTGGTAATAAGTAATTGATTGATTGATTGGTCACATTGATTGATTAATTGGTTGACTTATTGATTGATTGCCTGTTTATAAGATTAATTGACTGACTTTTAATGGGTAATTGATTGATGACAGAACATAGAAGATTGATTGATTAACTGGTAACTGATGATTGATTGATTGACTAGTGATTGATTGACAGATCATAGATGATTGATTAATTGACTGGTAATTGATGATTGATTGATTGATTGACTAGTATGGGTGATTCATTGTCTGTTTATAGTACACTGATTGACTTGTAAATAGTAGATTGATTAATCGATTGATTGATTGACTGACTGGTAGTTGGAGATTGACCGTTTGATGATTGATTCAAAATGATTGATTAATTGATTGAGTGATTATGTCTGATTGACTGATTGATTGGCATGGCAGTTGACTGACTGGTTGGGACAGTTGATTGACCGGTGATGGGTAATTGGTTGATTATGGGCGATAGATTAATCGACTTACCATGGATGATTGATCGATGGACTAGTGATGGGCGACTGATGTACTTTTGCTCAATTTTCAGGTGCCTTTTGTTTCTGGATGGAGGTCTGGATGTTGTGGACGAGGTGTTTGCCTGCACGCTTTTTGAGGACAACGCCACATGCTTCAAAACATGGCTCCAGCTGCCTCGGCATCCTCTCCAGGAAGACGAACGCTGGGCGACCGTCATTGGGTCGAGTCCAGTCCTGCCTTGCAGGTGAGTCGGGAAGACCTTACTATTTCTCTTTGGGTGGTGTCTGCTAGGTCCTTGTAGTCAAGTGGTACTCTGGTGAATGAAATTTCTACCACTTAGAAGACAGGGAAAAAAAAGGATGGGAGGTTGGGGAGGAGGAAGGCCAGGGAGGAAAAGGGATGGGGGAGGGGGAGGGGATAAGATAAGATAAGATAATGTTGCTTATAGCCCAGCCGACCGCAAAGGGCCACATCAGGGCTGTCACCACGTTAAAATCAACTCACCAGTCATAAAAAAAAAAAAACCACCTTTCACACATCTCTTTAAATGACATCGTCTAGAAACGTACCAGAACTTCGTTAAAAAATCTTTCTTCCGTAAAATGTTAAATCAGATGAAAAATGTTAATCTCTCTCAAAAACTCAAGGATCCATCAGGCGGGACATCCCTGAACAGGATCCTCATGGACTCCGCCGTAAAATGTTTGCGTCTCACATCGTGCAAGTCCCAACACTCTAAGAGAACATGTTTCATTGTGAGTGGCGCATGACATGGAATGCACCACGGAGCTTCTTCACTCTTTAAAAGGTAGGCATGGGTAAAATACGAATGGCCGGTGTGCAGCCGGAACAGAACCGTTTCCTCTTTACGGCCTCCCGACGTGGATGGGAGGAAGTCCTTAAGGTTTGGACGGATCTGAAAGGTTTGTTATTCGTCTGTGTGTTCCAATCCTCCTGCCAGAGGTCTCTCACATAATCATTAATTTTGGGTTTCACATCTGAGCAGGGGATATAGTGTTGGACAGTTTCACTCTTGTGGCGTTCTTGGCTAAACGATCAACCATTTCGTTCCCGCCGATGCCAACATGACCTGGAACCCAAGCAAGAGTATTGATGTAACCGTCCGCCTTCAACTTGCTAAAAAGTTTTAAAAAAGTAAAAGTTCTGGATGCTGAAGGTTGGCGGCCAGCTATGGCCTCCAAAGCTGACAGCGAATCCGACAGAACCAGAAAGTCCCTCTTTGAAGAATGTGAGGATTATCTTCAAAGCCAATACCAGAGCAGTAAGTTCAGCAGAATAGACAGAAGCATCTGAATGTATATGTTCCAACAGTATCTGAGAAGGAGCCCCGGGCAATAGGCTGCACAGGCCACTCCATCTTCAGACTTGGAACCGTCAGTGAAAACTTTTTGACAGGATGGGAATTTGGAACAGAGCTCAGCATACAAAGCCTTGTACGCCAGAGAGCTGGTGGACTCTTTGCGAAAAGCTGCAAGATCGAAACGAATCTCTGGCATAAAGAAGGTCCACGGAGGTTGATCCGGAAACTTGGAAAAATCCGACACAACTCTAGGTCTAGACCTGCATTCCGCACGTGAGGCTGCATACGAAGACCAAACCGGCGGAATACATTTAGGGTTGTTTTCAAATTAGTTTGGAACGGAGGGTCAAAGACACAGTCATAGGCAGGATACTGCGGTTCTGAGAACAGTCTGATATAATAATTAAAGACAGTTTCAGCCTGCGGTGGACAGTGAAGTTTCATCCGCCTCTGCGTACAGGCTGTACACAGGGGTGGTGCGGAACGCTCCAAGACAGAGACGAAGCCCTTGATGGTGGATAGGGTCCAAGAGTTTGAGTAAGATGATCTTGCGGAGCCGTACAAGCACAACCGTAGTCCAGTTGGAACGGACCAGGGCTCTGTAGAGGTGCAACAAAGTTTTCTTATCAGCACCCCAGTCGGTGTGCGCTACGACCCGCAGAATATTCAGTGCTTTCTGGCAAAGCAGTTTTGAGGTTTTTAATATGGCTGAGAAAGTTAAGTTTTTGGTCAAAAATGACTCCCAGAAATTTGGCCTCTTTAACAGCTGGAATGGGAGATTTCCCTACTTGAAGTTCAGGATCTGGGAAAAACTGACGGAAATTATGGAAGTGAATACACTGCGTCTTTGTTGGAGAAAAGGTGAAAACCGTTTTCATCCGCCCACCGATGGATTTTATCTACGCAAAGCTGGAGCCTGCGCTGGACACTCGGGTACAGGCTTCCAGTTGCGTAGACAGCAAAATCATCCACAAACAATGAGCAGTCTGAACCCTGCTGAACCGATTGAACAATGTTGTTGATTTTAATACTAAAGAGGCAGGAGACAGTATGCTCCCTGTGGAACACCCAGCTCCTGCTCGTGGACATCAGAGAGAGTGGTGCCAACCCGGACCTGAAACTGTCGTTCTGCCAAAAAAGTTTGAATAAAAAGCGGGAGATGACCTCGAAAACCCAGATCGTGGAGATCATGAAGTATCCCCGACTTCCAGGTAGTATCGTAGGCCTTCTCTAAGTCAAAGAAAATTGCCACTGCATGCTGTTTGTTCAGAAAAGCGTTCCGAAGTGTAGATTCCAGACGAATCAAATGGTCAACAGTAGTGCGATGTTTGCGGAAACCACACTGTTCTTTCGCCAAAAGGCCATCGGTTTCGAGTTTCCACATGAGCCTAGCATTGACCCATTTTCTCCATCAGTTTACAGACACAGCTGGTCAAAGCTATGGGACGGTAGTTTGAAGGGTTTAGACAGATCTTTTCCAGGTTTGGGGATGGAATAATGAGGGCTTTCCGCCAAGAGGGTGGAAAAAAAACCTGTAGTCCACACATGGTTGTTGACCTGTAGCAGTGTGTTCAGACCTTCTAGCGGAAGATGTTTCAACAGCTGATAATGGATTTCATCTATACCTGGAGAGGAATCGCTGCAGAAAGCAAGGCAGATTTCAGCTCGTTTAACGTGAAAGGAAGATTGTAGTCTTCCATGTTATCGGACGAAAAGTTGCAGGGTGATTTTTCTTTTAGGGTTTTGTTTTTGACAAAAGTGGCTGATTTATTAGAGAGGAGGAATTCTTTTCAATGGTTGAAGCAAGCAGATTAGCAACTGCTTCTTCTCTGTTATTAAAGAATCCGAAAACTTGAGATGGTTCACAGTGGGACAGGTGTTCTTCCCTTTGATTTTCTTAATGATGTTCCACACTTTTTTCTTAGAGTTTTTGATGTCAGCCTGGAGCAGAGCTTCTCCAGGACCGACGTTTACTGATTTTAAAAGTGTGTCTTGATTTAGCACGGAGTTTCTGATGGGCTCGAGCGTTGGGACCCGAAGGTCGTTGGTATACCTGACGCTGAGCCCGTTTTCTAACTTTAAAATTTGTTGGCATTCTGAATCGAACCAGGGTGTTTTTTGGAATTTGAAGTTTATCGGAAGACACTGGAATACAGGCTTTAGCACATTTGATTATAGTGTTAGTCAGTGATTCTGCTGGGTCCGGACTCTGAAGAAAATCAGTGTCCTGGAACTCCTTGGAAATAGTGGCAGCAAATAGTTCCCAGTTTGCTTTCTATAATTGAGATGCTGAGAGACAGAGACATGTTCAGTTAATACAGGTTGTAGAAGGACAGGGAAATGGTCACTTCCGTGCAGATCGTCATGGACCAGACCACTCATAGTCCAGGACCAGCGAGGGTCACAAACAGACAAATCTAAACACGAAAGTGAACCTGTGGAAGAGTGGAGGCAAGTTGCTGATCCGTCGTTCAGACAAACACAAATCCAAGTCTGAAAGGACATCCTCAATTAGCAGACCTCTGGATGACGTACCGGCACTACCCCAAAGAGGATTGTGACCGTTAAAGTCACCCAACAGCAAAAAAGGTCGAGGAAGTTCTCCTATCAGACTGACAAGGTCCTGACGACAAACCGGGACAGAAGGTGGGAGATAAGGGAACAGATTGTCACAATCTTGTGGAGAGTGGACTCTCGCAGCTACAGCCTGAAGGGAGGTAGACAGAGCGACAGGACTATACAACAAAGTTTTATGTAGGAAAAGGGCAACACCACCCGACAGTCCCAACGTGGATGGTTGTGCAGGTTTTGAAAGAATATTAAAGCCAGAAAGAGTAAAGGTCTTCTGACTTGAATTTGAGTTTCTTGAAGAGCCACGACGGAAGGTTTTATAGATTGACACAGAAGCTGCAGCTCCTCAAAGTTGGAATTTAGACCCGGATATTCCAATGGAATATAGTACTATCCATGGTGCAGAGGGCGAAAAGGAGAGAGATCAGGTCATCTCCTCCTCAACGTCTGCTTCCAATGGAGTGAATTTATTTTGTAGTTTCACTGGGACTGTGTTCTTCAGACCTGCTGGCGGACTTGCCAACAGGTGAAGAAGGTCTGGGTTTGGGAGACGGTGGAGGTTTCTTCCTCATCTCCACCATCTCCACACTGGGTTGAACTCCCTTGCCCGCACGGGCACTGGACAGAGGAGTTCGAGGTAGGGGGGCTTGGTTTTTTAATCTGCCCAGCAGCAGATGTTGTAGACTGCTGGGCAGTCTGAGGGTGGCGGATTTTTTGCCTCCACCAGGGCAGTCCATTTTGGGTTGGAAGGTGGTGGACCTGCTACCACCAGAACTGACAGATCTTACTTGCAATGTCTTCGAAAACATGAATTCATCAGTCTGGCAGCAGACTGACCTAGTTAGAAACTGTGGGAATTTTCTTTACAGCCGAGCATAGGAAGAAGCTGTCGGCGTCTGACTGCCCACAACCTGTTTCCGGGCTTCAAAAATGAGATCTTCTTTTCCGTTTTGACACGTTGGATAGCAGATTCTTGAATCCAAAAGAGGACAGTTTCGTGAAGAGGAGGGATGGTCGCCACCGCAGTTAGCACAATGTGCCGGATCCTTGCACGGCCCATCATGGGTTGCCTTGCAGCAAATACCCACACACCTCCTGCCCAGAACAGCGGTCCTGACATGGCCAACCTCTGGCACCTAAAGCACCTCAACGGGGACGGCACATACAGCTGAACACGAAAATTCAGGTAGCCGACTTTGATGACCGGAGGCAGCACAGGGTTGCAGAATGTCAGAAAGAGGGTGTTGGTGGCCACTCTTTCTGCACCCTTCTTTACTGTCACCCTGCGCACCTCCGTCACACCCTGGGACGCCAGCTCCGATTTGATCTCTGCCTCTGTGACACCAGATAAATCCCGGAAGCGAATAACGCCTTTCGATGAATTTAACTGTTTGTGGGGAGTTACCTTGATCTCCCTGTCCACAAGTTTCGTTGCCTTCAGCAGCTGTTCAGACTGTTTTTTGTTCTACATTGAATGAGGAATGAGCCATTTCGCAATCTTTTGATGGATTGAGGGTCACCTGCTAAACCCTGAAAGCCCTTCTGGATAGCAAAAGGGCTCAGAGCTGAAAGGGGTCTTTCCTGCTCCGTCCCTTCCATTACGAGCCAGGAAGCCCAGAATCCTGTCCTTTGTCGTACCTCAGTATCTGAATCACTGTCACCTTCGAAATCCCCTGAAACAGGGGATGCTGCCTTCCTCTTCCTTTTGGGGGGGATATTTTTTTAAAGAAGCCATATTTAGTTTATTGTAATTCATCCCTCCCTTACCCACCCACCTTGGAGTCCAACTAAGGGGCCAGGGCCAAGAAACCAATGTCTTGACCCTTCCAGGCTTCGGGAGAGATATACGACAAACAGAAAACACCAACCCTATCCCCCTGATCATGCTCAACTCCCGGGGACGAGAGCTGAAGCACTGCAGGAGTTCACATGGCCAGCAGGGGGACTGCCTGTCTTGACCCAACCCCAAGAAGGGAGCCGATTAGTACACCCCGGGCCAAAGTGTACTCCCTGTCTAGGAGAGGTCCGAGCCAAAGTGATGTGTTGAGAGCGCTGGCTCTCTCAACCACCAGGATCTCATTCCCCTCCAACACAGGTCGCACCGCACGGCAAACGCGGCGGATCTTAAGGAGACCACAAAGAGAAAAGGAGTGTGTAAAAGAAGACTTGAAGGGGAGACGAAGATAGAAAAGGGCCAAATAAGGAAGGCAGAAAACAAGAAAAGGAGAAAGGCGGATTACTCTTAGTCAGGATCCTCACCCTTAGCCTATCTGACATGGGAAGCCCTACAGGGCATCAACTTCTTACCACGTTTCGCTTAGGCCATACAGCATCTTCACCTCTCAGGCCTACAAGCAGTGTGAAAAAACCCAGCTATCTCCCAAGTATTGATGCCCCGCCAGCCCAAAGCCTAAGGGATCACTGGACCGCGCAAGCCCTCCGACCACAACAAGGTCGCAACCCCCCGGAGGGGAGGGGAGGGGGAGAAGGGTGTGTATGTGTGTCAAAACATTCATACTCTCCTAAAACAGGGTATGGCAGTGACTTCCAGTTTGCACTTTAAAGACAGACTGGTCATTGTCTTCTGGGTGTGTCTTGAAATTACATTACGCATTATTTTTTTGTTTGTTACTGCATCCTGTGCCACTTTACTGCTGAGATTTTGATCAGAGTCTCTGCTGTCGCACATTCCATTTACATCATTGTCAGGAACATCGGCAAAAACTGCGCTCTGATCACTGCTGATGTTATGAATAACTTCTTTGTCTCTCAGCAGCTTTGTGAGAAAATTTCCTCCACACAAGCATGGTCAGAAGTTGATATGTTAAGACATCAGGTTTCAAACAGACCACACTGGTTCAGTTCTTGATGAGAGTCATGGAGAGCAGGTAGTTCTTTCAAAGTAAACAGTGAAATCATTTGTGATTGGTTTGCTCATCATGCCACCTGATGTGAAAAGGATTCAGTTAATATTCTGAGACTGCTGATTACAGATCTTCTTCAATTGTCACATTTATTTTTTTTTGAATGACTGTTGTTGTCGTTCATGCAATGTATCTAGTGTGACTGCACTGCGGCCAGTATTACTGCTGCACAAATTTTTCGGTGGATCATCTCGCTGCAAGAGAGATGAAGCTTTCAAGCGAGCCTGTAAAAAGACACCTTTATTTTTTTGTGATGACAGCACAATGCTGGAATATGGGGTATACCCATGATTTATAACCAAAGTTATTTCATTTATAAATAAAGTTGTTTTGAAATCTAAGATGGGTCAACTTTGCTGTTTGTAAAGCTATAGTTTTGTAGTTGGTTGTTTGGTTATTCTTGACATGCAGATGGACCATCCTTGAGTCCATAAGCCTCCTATAGGGTGTGAGTTGGATCAATGTGTCCACTGAATAACCAGTGCCTTGAGCTGTGTAGAGTCAGACATTGAGCATTATTGAGGGTCATGGCTACGCTACAAGTTGGCCTACGCAGTTTGGCACCAAACTGATTCAGCCATTCACAGGGTGCTTCAGAATGATAAATGCCATTTCAGAATCTGAGACATTAAAACATTGTCTTGTTGTCAGGAAATTACTATAGATATCCCATCATTAAACATGTGATGGGAGAAAAACTTTTTCATACTTGTGTCTGATATGTGTTTCAGAAACTGCTTTCATTCGAGCAAAGGACAGGAGTCACTTTCGGCCATATCAGACTCCTTGCCAAAGCATTTACACACAGGAATGTGGGCTACAATATCCTGACAATGTGAGTTTATCCTGGCTACAATTGGATTTTGTGGTTTTGAATTGTTTGTCTGTCTCTTTGTGTGTACCATGATCTTGTAACAATTTAGTAACTTCTTCTGCAGGTACACTGCTTGAGGCACCACATAGTAGTTGTTGCTAGCCTACCGTATGCACTAGGAATTCTTCCACACTTTTACGCTTTTTCCTGAAAGAGGTAAATCTAGTATAGACAGACACTAAATCTTTATGGGGAAGAAGTCTTTATTTGGGGTAAATCTTGTCTCGACAAACACAGACTGTTTGGAAACTAAGTCTTTAAAAGGAGGAAATTATTTATTTAGGGTCAATCTAGTATAGACAAACACAAAAATGTTCTGAAAAACCAAGTCTTTACAAAGGAGGAAATCTTCATTTGGTGGTAGATCTAGTACAGACAGGAGTCCAAGTCCTTAAAAGGAAGAATATTTACTAGGAGGTAGATCTGATATAGACAAAGACAAGAATGTTTAAACAAAAAGTGTGTAAAAGAAAGAAATCAATATAGACAAAGACAACAGCATTCTGAAGGAAGAAAAAGCAAAAGAAAAAACAAACAAAGCAAAAAATCAAAACCGGTCTTTACATAGAGTAAATCTTTATTTGGAGGTGATTGCATCAAATCTACACAAATACAAAAATGTTCTTGAGAACCAGATCTTTCAAAGGCATGACATTTTTATCAGGAGGAAATGTAGCGTTGACAAACAGTCTTGTGTTTGTCGAGACAAGATTTACCCCAAATAAGGACTTCTTCCCCATAAAGAATTAGTGTCTGTCTATGCAAGAAACCTCAGGAAACCCAAGACTGTAAGGGAGGAAACCTGTATTATGAGGTATATCTAATATGCACAAGCAGAATGAGGTATAATCTAATATGCACAAAGCAGAAGTGCAAGTTTTTCCACAAGGAGAAAATCTTTATTTTGAGGTAGATCCAGTAGAAACAAAGTGGAATAAGTATGTGCCAGAAAAAAAATCTTTTAGATGAGGAAGCTTTATCATGAGGAAATCGAAGCCTTGAAAAAGTGAGAAGAAAAGGGAGGAGGGGGGGGGGGGGGGGGGGGGGGGGGGGGGGGGGGGGGAAGGGGGGGGAAGGAATAAAATTGAAGTTTCAGATAATGCTACTTTTGAGCAGCTAAATGATTATTGTTAAGCATGTTATGAACAGGGTGGTTGAAAGGTAAAGTGGAAGAATAAAACTGTGTTTATGGCTTTATGGCCGTGAATGTAGGTACATTATCTATCAGTTTTATCATGTTCTGTGCATAAACGTTTGTGAGTTGTGTGTTCAAGATCTGATGGTTGATTTCCAGTGCTTTCATCAGTCGAATATGCTTTGTTAGTGTTTGTTTGCAATAAAGATATTGCATCGAATTTACAAGAATTGAGAGAAAAAGGACTGCATAGTATGTACTTCGACATGCATTTCAGCTTTTTGTAGTATCACTGTTTTAAAAAAGTTGTGCGATACTTGTGCATTTATTGTCTATACTTTGTAATGCATTTCTGCATAGCTGGTTTTATATTCTGTTTGTTCGGGCCAGATTTTATTGTGCGTATCTGTTCACTGTCAGTTGTGTGTCGCAAAATCATGCTGAATTCTTTGTAATACTTTTCACATAGTTGTACACAGTGTGATGAAAATAAAAATGCTCAGTTCAGTCTGAGTGAATGATTGTGACCATCCTCTTTGAAAGGAGTCTGAAGTCATCATTGGTAATTGTCACTTTTTACTTTTCCACAATCCCGTTTTTTTAAAATTTGCTTTTTTGTTTTGCTGTCTCTTTGAAAGAGCTCATAAAAAGATTGTTCCACGAATTGTGCAGGAAACCCTGTGATGGGGTTTTTGGATGAGGATTGTAGGTCAATAGAAATACAGTCAAGTAAAAGAAACTATGAACGGTCCCCCTCAAAAAAACCAATTAAGGGACCTTAATTTCACATATGAAAACTCATGATAAACAGCTGACACAAAACCAAAATAATCAGTTCTTTTTCTTACTTTTAAAAGTATTTATAAGCGCAAAACCCCGGGGTTAGACCCAAGCTCTAGGTGCTTTATAACCCAGTTCTTTTTTACTGACGGGTTCTACCTGGGTAGTGTTGCCTCTGGTGCTAATTTAGTCCCCCATATCTCAAATATCAGTCACTAAATTTTTTCCAGACATTTTGTACTATTTTTCACTAAAGAGTGCTATTTGTGTCCCTGTCACCCAACCCAAAGGGGCCAAACCCGGGCCCCTTCTTTCCAAGTATTGGTAAGGCATTTATATATTCCCAAGATTTCTTTGACACACAGGGAAACCTCGGTTTACAGTCTTGTTAAAGAAAGTCCCCAAAAAAGGGAGTCAGCCCCTTTTGGGCTGAAATGGCCCATAAAATTTTGATCCCGTAAAATAAAAAACAAAAATGCAAAGCTAAAACGTACCCCTTTTTATCTTGAATACGGTGCATTTTCCATAAGAGGAAAAAACCTTTTTGGGCCCATTATACCTTTAAAAGGCTATTTTTAAAACCCCGGCCATTTTTTGGCCCCATAAGAAAACCCCCTAAAAAATTTTCAGAAAGCGGGCCAAAGATTTTCGAGATTTTCCATAAAGAAGAAAACCTTTTATGGGTCGTTATAGCCGTTGTAAGGCACAACTAAAATAAAATTTGGGCATCTTGGCCCCATAATAAAACCAACCAAAAGCTTTCAAAAGATCGCCAAGTACCTGTGGATACCCATAAAGAAGAAAAAACTGTTAGGGCTGTTTACCGTAGAAACGGTAGAGGGGAAAAAAATAAAACACGAGCATCATCCGTGACCCTTAATAACATCCCTAAAAGTTTTCAGAAAGAGGGCAAGTATTTCTAAAATTTTCCATAAAGAAGAAAAACCGTTGGGGCCATTAACCGAGTAAGGCTAAGGGGAAAAAAAAACGGGCCACACCCATAATGAACTACCTACAAATTTTCAGAAAGACAGCCCCGTATTTTGCGGAGTGATGGAACACATTTTGCCCCGGGACGGACAGACGACAGACAACCACGACAGCAATTTCTTTCCCCATTGAAAGTACCCCCTTTTCATAAAACTGGATACAAAAAGTAAAAAGTGACCTGCCATTCAGCAGGGGGTCACAGATATTTTAATTTGACTAAAGTAGTAAATACTCTGCTGTACATAATTTTGTGAAAAAACGACAACTATAAACAGGCTTTAAAAGAGGATTTGCCTTTCACTTCAGCAGGAATGGCAGGAATTTTTGCCCCTTTAGGGCAGTGATGCCTTTTTGAAGTTGCAAAGTACATCAACACGTACTAATGTAAGTGGTGACCTTTGCTCCTTCCAGAGGGGTCATAGATGTTTGCAGAGCTGACGAAAGCACATGTGTCTTTGTGTATAAACTGCAGGTGCCAACAAAATCACAAAAGAGACTTTTATTCGTTTTGCAAGGGTGGCCTAAAAGTTTGCAGTTAAAATAAAGTGTGTAAGCTTGTTTTTCCAAAATAAGGACAATGCGATTTAAAGCCCCAAAGGGACTGAAGCCACTTCAGCAGAGAGGTCGTAGTTGCTGTTTGTTTCAAGTGGTAAATGCATTTGTTACTAACTGTGGGGTGCGGGTTGGGGTTTCCCGGACTGTGAAAACCCGGGTTCCGCAGACTGAAGCATTCCCGAGGGACTGAATGTGTGTAAGCCCTTTTGACCAGGGGAAGGGAAGTGTGTGTGTGTGTGTGGGTGGTGTGTGTGGGTGTGTGGTGTGTTGGTGGTGGGTGGTGTTGTCTGTTGTGGTGGGCGTGTGTGTGTGTGTGTTGTGTGTGGGTGTGTGTGTTGTGGGGGTGTGGGGGCTGTGTTGGCGGGCGCACGTGGCATCCCAAAAGGTTTAATAGTCAGCTGGGCTTTAAACAGCATGAATTTAGTGTGTATGTGTGTCAATGTTGTTTGTGAGCACCATGCACTGTGTGTGTGGTATGGTGTGTGTGTCTGCGTGCGTGGTGCATGCGTCGTTGGGGTGCGTGGGGTGTGTCATGGTGTATGTGGAATGCAAAATAATAAATGTATTTTTTGCATGGGGTTTCATGGTATCTTTTTTTGTTGTGTGTGTGTGTGTGTGTGTGTGTGTGTGTGTGTGTGTGTGTTGTGGTGCATGTGTGCAGGATCTATTTTTTGTGGGTGTTGGTTGTGTTGGGGGGGTTGGGTGTGTGTGTTGGGTGTGTGTGGGTGGTGTGTTTTTTATCATCATGCTTGAACACATGTTACACAACGTAAGAGAGAGACAGAGAATGTTATTTGGGGCGTTCAAATATGTGATATGTGATTTAAATGTCTTTTGATAATCAAAAGGCCACCATGCAAACTTTTGGTTTTGCTTTAATGAAATTTGTCACACAATCTTTGTCCAGAAGTGTTTTTACAGATCTTTCAAGTGCGTACCATGCACTTTGGCAAATGGCCCTTGGATTGTGCTTGCCCGCTGAAACCAGCAAATAACCTGTGGTTTAATATGGGTGATGATGACATTACGAAAGAGGAGAAAGTGCTGATGGTGTGAGAAAAATTTTACCCAATTCAAACATTTATGACGACAAGAGAATACCTACATGATTAAACTCCCATATTCAATGACAACAATGATTTTTAACAAAGATGAGTGATTATCGTGCGTATTTGAACGCTAAGAGCAAATATTATGAGGATGGGGATACCACCAGGGTTTTATCGTGAACTAATCAAGAGGTAAAAGGGGGAAACCCAAGAATTGGGGTTTAGGAACCAAAAAGCAGATTTTTTAAAAAAAAGAGGAAGTGGGGGGGAGGGGGGGGGGGGGGGGGGGGGGAAAGGCAGTTTTTGTGAAAGGGAAAGGGGGGTAAAGGGACAGATTTTTTTGAAAGACAGGCGGGGAAAGGGGGGGGGGAAACCAAGTGCGATTTTTAAAAACTCCCCAAAAGGTGGGGGGTGGAGGGGTTTAAAGGGGTGCGACCCAAATCCCCTCCTTTTCCGCCCCTTTTATAATGATTGTGTGGGGTGTGTCAAGGGGTGAAAATTTTGTTTTCATGAAAATTATCTGCCATTTCAAAAAATACTATTCTATTATTATTATTATTAGTGTTATTGTTGTTGTTTGCTTTAAGTACATTTGTTAACAGTGACACGCCTTAGTCAGCTCACTCCATTGGGATGCCAGGGACTATTTCAGTAAAAATTGTATCGCCACTGTCTAGAAGTTCTGTTCTATCATTTCTTTTTCTTTCTGTATGTCGCTCAGGTTAATTTAAAGGACACTTTAAGCTTCTGTGAAGCTGGCTCCAAAAGGGATTTAAGGGGTGTAGATCAGGTATTTACTCCACTAACTGTCATTCACAGTTTGCTCACAAAGAGCGGCCACGATTGGTTCCTATGCAGCTACTCACCAGAGGAGACACTGCACCGTAGCTGAATCACTTTTCATGGAGTTTACTCATGCCTCTTTTCATCCAGCATACAAAGACACCACATACTGAGCCTTTCTACTGGGAACAATAAACCAGTCGCGTGGTCAGCCTGAAATGAGCATCCCTCTTTGGAGGGCGCTATGTCCTCCAACCATTGACGTGAACTGGCTGATTCCAGCGGCTTTTACACAAACTCACTGTGGGTGTGGACATGAAAGGGCATCAGAAGGGAGATCACCAGGCTGTCAAGGCATGAAGGGACACGGAATTTTATTCAGATGATATGCAGACTGTTCTGGACGGATGACGATGGGCATGAATGAAATAGAGGGACTGAGGTTTTCAGGGGAGATGAGTCCTACACATCAGGCTGCAGATGGTGAACAGGCCCTCAAGAGCCCAGGGGTAATAGTCACTGTCTTCTCTTCTCTCAAGGACTTTACATGGCCTATTGCGGAATGAAGAAAAAACCAAAAACGCTCGTCTTTTAAGAGCCTAAGCTTTAGGGCATTAATCTCTATAGTTTTTTTTAATCTCTTTCAGAATAGCATGTTGTTTTAAGAGCTGAGGGTACAGGATGTTAATCTGTTCTTTTGATTTATGTCAGGGTAATTTGTTCATTAAGGCTGAAAGCTGTAGGATGCAGTGTCTGTTTTTTTATGTAAATCAGGGAAAGTTGTCTTTTAAGGCAAAGGCAATAGGATACTGTTGTCTGTTTTTATTGATATCAAGCCACTTGTCCCTTAAGGCAGAAAGTTTTCCTATTTTGTCAAGGTCATAATCAGAGGCCTGAGTTGCTGCAGAATATTGATTTGCCGTATTTATTTACTTCAGGAGCTGCTATTCTATTCTCCCCACTTTATGGTCTCAAGGGCCAGAACCGAAGCTGGAGTAGCTATAGGTCATTGATTTCCCTCCGTAATCCATGTCAGGGGCCACAACCAGAGGCTGGAGTTCCTGGGGAGACACGGTTCATTTCAGCTCATTGCCTCAGAGTACCTGTACAAACACTTCCCCGAGCACCATGAGGGACACCTGTCTGTGAGTACCATTCACTCTCTCTTCCCTATGAACAGTCGGTCAGTATTATTTGTTTAACTTGCGCCTCCCTGGGGTGGGGGAGTGTGTGTGTGTGTGTGTGTGTGTGTGTGTGTGTGTGTGTGTGTGTGTGTGTGTGTGTGTGTGTGTGTGTGTGTTGTGTGTGAGAGAGAGAAAAGTTCTGTACCAGAGGAGTGCATATTTTCTATCATACTCTGTGTTTTTTACTATCTTTTTCTTTCCGTCACTTATCCTTTGTAACTTTCTATCTTTCTTTTTCATTTCTCTTTTTAATTCCTGTGGTAGGTTTTATGCATTTATTCACTTTAAAAAAAAAAACTGTGTGGAATTGTTCGCGAGATATTTTGTTTCTTTCTTTTTCTAATTTTCTTTTTTTTTACTTTGTTTCCCATGAATATCAGTTTCCTTGTGGTGAGTCAGGGCTAATATGCATTTTTGATGTCTTGTGTACTTTTGTATTGAGGGTTGTGTGTGTGTGTTTTCATTTTCTGTTGAGAAATAGAGGTTTGAGTTGAATGCCTAGTAAAATTTTGGACATTGTGCTTGATGTTCTTTCTGGATTTTTTTTTTCATGTTTTGATTCAGGTGCATGGAATATTTTAGCTCTGATATTTATTTTTAAAAAAATGACTTGTAAGACATGTCCAACTTACGTTATAAAAGACTCTTTGATTCTCTCAGTCTGCAAGGCTTTCTATGATTCTTTTTGTATGCAAGTCTTTTTCGTATCCTTTTATGCTACAAGAGTCTTTCTTTGGTTTTCTTAGCAAACAGAAGTCTTTCTCCAATCTCCTCGATTTGCAAGACATTATCACAAGCGGTTCTTCTCTCTCTCTCTCTCTCTCTCTCTCTCTCTCTCTCTCTCTCTCTCTCTCTCTCTCTGAGGCATCCGCAGATGAACCCGTGGTTAACTCCAGAATTGCTGCAAGAAATGGTACTACGTGACCAACTCAAGGCAGCAAATTTTGTTTGACGATACAAAGAGCAGAGAAAACTTTGTTTCAAACGAAGTTGAAAAGCCAAACGAGACTACTTCAGTCAAATGATAACGGATGCAAAATCCACAGCGCCAATGTGGAGGGCAATAAACACTATTGTACGCAACAAGCGTACAAATTCACAAACTTCAAGCACCAACATCACCCCGGACAAATTTAATACCACTTTCTGTCATTATCAGATACCCTTACTCAAGCTTCACAGACTATAAGAGCACCAAATGAATATACATGCCCGACTTCCCTAATATCATTTTGCAAACAAAAACTTGGATCCAGTAGATCCAGTAATCAATTAAAATTCCCCTTCTTGCTGTACATGAAGTAGGTATGCACATAGCGCAATTAAAGATAAAAAATCCATGGGTCTGATAACATACCCACATTTCTTCTCAAACTCGCTCTACCTTACATTGTTGAGTCTCTTACATACATATATAATCTATCCATTGAAACTAATGTTTTCCCTCATGCGTTCAAAAACGCCAAAGTAATCCCCCTTCCAAAATCAAATGACTTGTCGGATCCAAATAATTTCAGACCTATATCCTTACTATCGATTCTATCCAAACCCCTTGAAAGACACATACACACACACGTATCTCAGTTCATGGAGAAAAACAAACTATTTCACCCACTCCAATCTGGATTCCGATCTAATCATTCCTGCCACACAGCATTATCACGAATGTGTGACTCATGGCTTTCAAATATGAACCAATCACAAATGACAGGGGTTGTCTTTCTTGACTTCAAAAAGGCGTTTGATCTTGTTGATCATTCCATTCTTCTAAAGAAACTATCTGTCTACTTGAACCATACCCGACAATCTCATTATTCCAATCATACTTGAACGATAGGACTCAGTATGTGGCGCTTAATGGCAAAACCTCCACTTCAGACTTTGTCAGACATGGAGTCCCACAGGGCTCTGTACTAGGCCCCCTACTATTCTGCATCTTCATCAATGATTTACCATTGTCCGTATCAGATGGAAAGGTCACGACAGATTTATTTGCCGATGACTCGTCGCTCCAAACGAATGGTAGTGATCTGCAGACAATAGAAACTTCTCTCCAGGAAAGTCTAAACGACGTGTCAGACTGGTGTCATTCAAACTCAATGGTCATACACCCAGCCAAAACCAAATCTATGATTATAGCTACCCGCCAAAAACACCAGTTGACTCCTCTTTGCCTAAAACTTCAGTTGAATGGCACTTCTATCGAGCAGGTAGACGAGCATCGTGTTTTTAGGGTTAACGATAGGTAAAGAATTGAAATGGCAATCTCATCTAAATAACTTATGCAAGGTAGTCTCAAAACACCTTTTCCTGTTATCTCAATTAAAGCGCTACGTCAACAGTAATGTGCTAAACTTTTCTTCAATGCCACATAATGTCACGTATAAATTACGCCTCAACAGTGTGGGACCGCAGTAGTGACGTCCACAAAAAAAGGCTGAATTCTCTCCATAGACGTGCAGCAAAGCTACTCCATCCAGCTGTATCTCTAACAACAGACGAAAAACTAGAAGCGCTGAACATACTTCCTCTGAATAGGCAATTGGAATTCAACAAGGCATCATTTATGTTTACAATCTTGACAGATACTATGCCATGTTATATCAATGCCCTTTTTACAAGATCGAACAGCTTTTCTGGCTCGACGAAATTCCTTCTTCCCTACCCACGCATTGATCTATACAAAACAAGCCTAGCTTACTCTGGACCATATGTCTGGAACTCACTTCCACCGAATCTACAAAACATGAATACTTTAAAACCTTTCAAGGAACATTTGCATAAATATTTTATGTCTCAGTAATTAAATTATTCGATTACAATGATTTAGCGTCCATTCGCTAAGTCTTCTGTGAACCATACTTTGGATAAATCGTCTCAACATAAAACCTACTCCGTTAAAATCGCTCATCCCCACTCCCACTCTGTCTACCATCCCCTTTCTCCTCCCCCTACCTACCATTCTCTCTTCCCCACCCTCCTCTGACCTCTCTCTCTCTCTCTGTAGTTTTTGGTTGTTTGTTTGCTTGTAAGTTTCCTTTTGTTTTACCATCCCCATCTCATTAGTGCTTTTATGAGTAGTTTGCTTATCATTGTAGAATTAGATTATCATGTTGCTATGTTGAATTGTCTGTATGAATATGTGCTGAAATAATGTATGCATGACAAGGACAGATTGTAAGACTAGGCTTTGGCCTAAAATCTTCATCCTTGGGTATTAAAGATCAATCAATCAATCAATCAATCAATCTCTCTCTCTCTCTCTCTCTCTCTCTCTCCTCTCTCTCTCTCTCTCTCTCTCTCTCTCTCTCTCTCTGATCTTGTTAGTGTGCAAGGTTCTTTCTCTGAACTTCTTAATCTGTACAACCATTTGTAAGTCTATCAGGCTTGTTCATGGTCTCCGTAGTCTGTTGGACTCTTTATGATTTTCATGGTCTGCGAGATTTTTTCCAGATTCTTTTACTTCTCACATTAACTTTATCAGCAAGATGTTTCTCCGATTTTCATGTGCTGCTTGGTTTTCTCTGTCCTTTGTAAAATATGCAAGACCTTTTCCATTCTTATCCTGCTAGATGATCTGCTTTATCTACTGGACTCGTTTGATTTTTTTTTCTTTTCTGGTTCTTCTTTGTTGCCGAATTCCAGTCTCCATACTCTACAAAAATCTTTCTGTGAACCTCTAATAGTACATCGTCTCTTTCTCTGATCTTTCTGTCCTGCAAGAGTGTTTTTTTTTCATATTGTCCTGCAAGACTGGTCTGTTTTGTTTGCAAGACCCCTTCTTGGGTACAGAGTTCCTTTTTGTGGGATTCACATTTTGTTACACAGCAGGACACTTTGTCTAATTCCATCACATTGCAAACCTCATTCTGTGATGCTTTTGTCCTGCAAGAACCTTCCTTTCATCTCATTCTGCAGGACTTTCCTTTTGATCCGTTTCGTTTGCAAGACACTTTCTCTGATCTGACCTTCACAGTCTGCACGACCTTTACAAATCTTATCCACAGCACTGACCTTCTGCAAGATCCTTTCTCTGATTCAGTTGGACTGGGAGACTTGTTTATCTTCTTTGCAAGATTGATTGTTGTCTTCTGCAAGACTTGTTCCTTGAGACTGCAAGACACTTGGATCCCTCTGATGCGGGACTATTTCTTGCTTCTTCTTTGTATGCAAGAATCTTTCTGTCATTCATCCCTGCTGGTCGGTGGCAGAGACCAGCAGAAGGCACCCAGGTGGCAGATGGGTGTAGGGCGGCACTGATTTCCTTCCTCGCACTACGAGTGACGACGGGACTAGCCTGTGTCGCCGGGGGACGGCTCTCGAGGCGGCGGGACACTTGGCGACGAGGCGCTGCCACTCTGCGAACTACCCAGTGGCCTGCACATCTAGCAGGGCTTTTCCCTTTGGTGGCAGGGGGGAGGGTGGGAAACGTCCCTCATGGGCGCAGAGTGGGCATGGACCTACGTGCAGCGGTCGGCGACTTGTGCTCGTACGTCTCCCGAGTCGGCCTCACGCGGCACAGGACCGTCGCCACTCAGCATGAAGACGGCGCCCGGTGGCCCTGACGACGGCCTTCGAGGAACCACAAAAAAAAAAAAAAAAAACGTCATAAAATACATGTTGGAGGAACCACCAAAAAAAAAAAAACCGTCATAAAATACATGTCCCAATATGTCCTGTTTGTGCAGGCCGGAGGACGTTAAGCAGAATCTTAGAATCTTTCTGTCTCTGACTTTGCAACTTCAAAACTTTCTCAGATCTTCTATTCTTAGTTTTTTTCTACTGATTTTCTTATGATTGATTAGGTATTTTGTGCATTCTATGCAGCTTCAAACATTGTTGCTTCCATTGCCTTGCTTGTGTCAAATCTGTATCACAGTGATTTTCTTTTTTTTTTTCTTTTTTTGTTTGGTCAGAACATTCAGTGTGGCTTATTAAGAACAAAACAAAAGATTTATAACAATTATATAATCATTATTAGTATTGAAGTCATTTTTCATTACTAGTATCATTGATGTTATTGCGATTAGTAATATCAAATTTCCATTATCAGTAGTCGCAGATTTTAGTGTCACCATCAACATCACATACTGTTTATGCATTTACATATTTGTTTGTCTAACTATTTATCAAATATCTGCTTATTATGACTAATGCCATTCTCATCACAGCTGCTGAGGAGCTCTCTGGTCAACAGCCGCACGCAGGCCATTGTGTGTGATGACCTTGGCATGCTGGACTTTGTCATCTACAGCAACGCCGGCACGGACAAGTTTGACATGAAGACCAAGCAAAAGGCCGACCTGCTAGAGGGTAAGTGACTGGCCCACTGCCACACTGGCTCCCGGTGGAGCGTGTGTGGAACAGGGTTTTTCACCTGTCTGCTTAAGTGTTTGTATGTGTGGCTGCACTGAAACGACTTACAATCACCAGATCTCCTATGTGCAATGGTGTAGCTTCTCGAACTTGCGAGCTTGGACATCTCTTGTTTGATTCGTACTGGAGGCATTTGTTTGTGTTTGGAGCTTTTCTGCTTTGGCCCTAATTGGCTCTTATCAAGAGTTGATGGTGCTGTGGACCGAGTTGGGAAGACACAAACCACACAGCCAGATCCATCAACTTAACCCTTTTGCTGCTGGTGTTTTCAAGGTGCCGTGTGCTGAGCTCCTGTCCTGTATAGCAAAAAAAAAGGAAAAGAAACAAATCACACATGCCTTCCATGTTGTTTTTATTCTAGCCTCTTGACTGCTGTGAAGGTTTACGACGTAAGTCCCTATAATTTTGTAATGTGTTGTGGTACAGGCGCACGCCATGTACGACTAAGTCCCTATAATTTTGTAATGCGTTGTGGTACAGGGCATACATGTACTATGTAAGTCCCATCATTTTGTAATGTGTTGTGGTACAGGCGCATGCCATGTACGACGTGAGTCCCAATCATTTTGTAATGTGTTGTGGTACAGGGGCATACCATGTATCTTCCCTATCAAAACATTTTTTTTTGGTTGCAAAAACTTCAAGAAAACTTCCAGCCATTTATGATGTTTGGAATTTGGACCTGGCTGATTTCTGAGAAGCAAGAGCGATGTAAAGGGACAAATGTTATGCCATAGTTTTGGTCATTTTTCGTATGCATGACAGAATTGATTCAAGGTTGTGTTGGGGAATATCTGCTACATCCTGTGGCATTGCAATGTTACAAAATAGGGACATATGTTGTATGCCCTGTGGTAGTCGAGGAGTTAATGCAAGCCCTCTGAATGTGTTGCTAAGATTTCCTGACAAGTACAGCAAGTGTCTATAACTCTGGTGGCCTGGTTAGCCCTGGGAAACATCAGAAAAGGAAAGAAAGAGTATAAACCTGTCATGAAATCGCTGATCGCAGAGTAACTCCATAGGATCATCCTCATCATCCTCATTCTGTGCGATCATAATAAAAACAAAAATTACGATCATGCCTTTTCCAATCCAGCATAGTCAGGGCATTACCTACTGATGACAGTTATTGCTTACTTGCGAAGCAAGTGTGCGTTAGCTCTTCCTTTGAAGGGCTTCACCACGTCCTTCCAATGACACTCACAACAGAACTAACCATGGTATTTGTCTCTTCACCTATGCAGGGACGGCATGAGTGTGCAGGGATCACATCCCCCTTCTAAGATGAAATCTGTGTGTGTGTGTGCATATGTGTGTGTGTGTGTGTGTGTGTGTGTGTGTGTGTGTGTGTGTGTGTGTGTGTGTGTGTGTGTGTGCATGCGTGCATGGGGTGTGTGCATGTGTATGTGTGTATGTGTGTGTGTGTGTGTGTGTATGTTTTGTGTGTGTGTGTGTGTGTGTGTGTGTGTGTGTGTGTGTGCATGCATGCATGCATGTGTGTATGTGTGGTGTGTGTGTGTGTGTGGGGTGTGTGTGTGTGTGTGTGTGTGTGTGTGTGTGTGCGTGTGTGTGTGCGTGCGCGCGCGCGTTTAGAAGGTTTGACAGGGAGAGGAGAGAGTGTGTCTATCTATCTGTGCCAGGAAGAGGGGGCTGGAGTAGGAAAAGGGTTTGGGGGAGGGGACTCAATGGGGGTTACAG
>CM031625.1:27938448-27956031 GCA_018398815.1 Conus ventricosus | reverse complement strand
GTCCTTAAGAGTACAAATATAGACAAAGGACAACAGCATTCTGAAGGAAGAAAAAGCAAAAGAAAAAACAAAACAAAGCAAAAATCAAAACTGGTCTTTACATAGAGTAAATCTTTATTTGGAGGTGATTGCATCAAATCTACACAAATACAAAAATGTTCTTGAGAACCAGATCTTTCAAAGGCATGACATTTTTATCAGGAGGTAAATGTAGCGTTGACAAACAGTCTTGTGTTTGTCGAGACAAGATTTACCCCAAATAAGGACTTCTTCCCCATAAAGATTTAGTGTCTGTCTATGCAAGAAACCTCAGAAAACCCAAGACTGTAAAGGGAGGAAACCTGTATTATGAGGTATATCTAATATGCACAAAGCAGTATGAGGTATATCTAATAATTATGCACAAAGCAGTATGAGGTATATCTAATATGCACAAAGCAGTATGAGGTATATCTAATATGCACAAAGCAGAAGTGCAAGTTTTCCACAAGGAGAAAATCTTTATTTTGAGGTAGATCCAGTAGAGACAAAGTGGAATAAGAATGTGCCAGAAAAAAAAATCTTTTAGATGAGGAAATCTTTATCATGAGGAAATCGAAGCCTTGAAAAAGTGAGAAGAAAAGGGAGGAGGGGGGGGGGGGGGGGGGGATGAGGGGGGGGGGGGGGGGGGAGGACAGGGGGAAGGAATATAAATTTGAAGTTTCAGTATAATGCTAACCTTTTAGCAGCAAGCTAAAACTGAACTATTGTTAAAGCATTTGTTATGAACAGGGTGGTTGAAAAGTAAAGTGGAAGAAATAAAAACTGTGCTTTATGCTTTATGGCCGTGAAATTACGGTACATCTATCTATCATTTCTGTCATGTTCTGTGCATAAACGTTTGTGAGTTGTGTGTTCAAGATCTGATTGTTGATTTCCAGTGCCTTTCACTCAGTTCGATATGCTTCTGTTCAGTGTTTGTTTGCAATAAGATATTGCCATCGAATTACAAGAATTAGAGAAAAAGGACTGCATAGTATGTACTTCAACATGCATTTCTGTCTTTTTGTAGTATCACTGCTTTTAAAAAGTTGTGCCGTATACTTGTGCATTTATTGTCTATACTTTGTAATGCATTTCTGCCTAGCTGGTTTATACTTCTGTTTGTTCGGGCCAAGATTTCTATTGTGCAGTATCTGTTCACTGTCAGTTGTGTGTCGCAAAATCATGCTGAATTCTTTGTAATACTTTTCACATATGTTGTACACAGTGATGAAAATAAAAATGCTCAGTTCCAGTCTGAGTGAATGATTGTGACCATCCTCTTTGAAAGGAGTCTGAAGTCATCATTGGTAATTGTCACTTTTTACTTTTCCACATTGTTCCCGATTTTTTTAAAATTGCTTTTTGTTTGCTGTCTCTTTGAAAGAGCTCATAACAAGGAGTTGTTCCTGACAGAATTGTGCAGATAAATCCACTGTGATGAGGTCAATAGAAATACAGTCAAGTAAAAGAAACATATGAACGGTAACCCTCTAAAGTAGTAGAAAGAAACTCGTGGAGAGCGTGGCAGTAGAGAGTCCTCAGAAGAGAAGCCCCCTTCAAGCAAGTGTTTCGGCCCTTATCTCCTGACACTCTAGGGGGGTTGGGCCACACCCGGTTCATGACTCCGGATGTCCCTCCTTTTTTTTTCCCCCCATCTTGGGACGAGCCATGGCTGGGATTCGAACCCATGACCCTCTGGAGATGCTCATTTTCTACTTAATGACTCGCGCTTTAACCACTGAGCCACAGGGACACCTGATATTTGTAGGGAAATTAAGCCTTATGAAGTTCACTTTTGTTCCTCCTTGACCAGATCCAGCTTGAACACCTCTCTGCCGCTTCTGCCATTGCTTTCAGGGCTCTGTTTTTTTCCTTCCCTGCAACTGAGAGCTGTTTCATGAGGCTGTATGCAGACGTTCCTACAAATCTCCTAGCTCCAATTTCTGCAGTGAGGACTTTGACCTGATAGCCATCTCTCCTCAGGCTGTTTGCCAGATCAGCATACTTTTCAGTCTTGTAGATTTGAGCTGCCTCCATTCTGTTCTCATATGGCACCGTGAGCTCGATCATGATCAGCTGCTTGGTTGACTTAGAGTGGACTACTATGTCTGGTCTCATGCCACTCTTGCTGATGATCTCTGGGTGACTCTTCCATTCTGGGAGGTCTGCAGTGCACTCCCAGTCATCTGCCCCATCCAGCAGACTCTGCCTGCATGTTTCGAGTGGCACTGTTGTTCTTGGCCATGATTTGCTGCCTCCTGCCGTGAAGAATGTTGCGGGTGCTTTTGGAGTCCTGATTCTCCCTTTTGTGGTGTTGGTACTAGCCCAGACTACTTGTACAATTTCTTTGAGCACTTGGTTGTGCCTCCATGTGTACCTTCCTTGAGCCAGGGCTACTTTACATGAGCTTAGAACATGCTCCACTGTTTGGTTTTCATGGCAGAGGGGGCATGCAGGATCGTCTGTTTTCCCCCACTTCACCAGGTTGCATTTGAGGGCAGAAGGTCATATGCAGATCTGAGAATGAAGCTGATCTGAGAGGGGCCATGTGCCAAATGTCATTCCAAGTTAGACTTCTTTGGAGTGCATTCTCCCACGTTGTCCATTGCCCTTGCTGGCTCTGCTGGACTGCTTTTTGGAGTCTTTTTGGTCTTCTTCTTTCTCATCTCCTGAATCAGCATGTCTCTTTTGGCTTTTCCTTTGGCCTTTGACCACCATTCAGTTTTGGTCACCCCCAGTCCTTGTCTGTTGGTCTGTGTGTGTCCTGTTATTTCTCTGATCTTGAGACTTTCTTTTGCAGAATCCATCGCCTCTTGAACTTTCCATTTTCTGCCTGTCTTCAGCTGGGGCTTGATTGCTTCTTACCACCTTGTCTCCTGAGTCCTCCAGCATGCTTTGAAGTCTGATCTTCCCTGCTTTGTATTCCTCCAGGATGGATTTCAGTGGTAGTTTGAGCTTTGCTTGGCGACAGTACAGCGCGATGTCAGTCCGACAGGGTGGGACACCAAGCCATTTCCTTGTGAACTTGTTGATTTTGGCTTCTAAACCAATTAGAGGGACCTTAATTTCACATATAGAAAACTGCTATGATAAACATGCTGTACACCAGAACACAATAATCATGTTCTTTTTCTTATCATTAAAAGTATTTATATAGCGCATACCCTTGGTTAGACACCAAGCTCTAGGTGCTTTATAATCCATGTTCTTGTTTACACGACAGGCTGTCTACCTGGGTAGTGTTGCCTGCTGGTGCTGTATTTAGTCTCCCATATCAGTCAAAATATCAGTCACTCAATTTTCCAGACATTCTGTACTATTTTTCACTAAAGATGTATGCTATTTGTGTGCCTGTCATCCATACCAAGGGCCATACCGGCCTTCTCTTCCAAGTATTGGTAATGGCATTTTATATATGTGCACGATGTTAGGCATTTGATCACACATCGAACCTCGGTTTACAGTCTTGTTCAAGAAATGTCCCACAAAATGGAGTCAGCACCAGTGTGACTGAAATGGCCCAGTAGAGATTTGATCCCGTAATACAATACAAACAAGATGCAAAGTATATAAACGTACTCCCAGTTTATCTTGAATACGGTGACATTTTCCATGAAGAGGAAAAAACCGTTTTGGGCCATTATAGCCGTTAGTAACGGCTATTCTGGTAAACATCGGCCATCATCTGTGACCCATAATGAACACACCTACAAATTTTCAGAAAGATCGGCCAAGTACTTTCTGAGATTTTCCATAAAGAAGAAAACAATTATGGGCCGTTATAGCCGTTAGTAATGGCTACAGCAGTAAAATAAACATTGGGCATCATTCGTGACCCATAATGAACATACCTACAAGCTTTCAGAAAGATCAGCCAAGTACTCTGTGAGATATCCCATAAAGAAGAAAAACTGTTATGGGCTGTTTAGCCGCTAGCAACGGCTATGATGGTAAAAAAATAACACATCGGGCATCATCCGTGACCCTTAATTAATGAACATACCTACAAGTTTTCAGAAAGATCGGCCAAGTACTTTCTGAGATATTCCATAAAGAAGAAAAACCGTTAGGGGCCATTATAGCCGTTAGTAACGGCTATAGCGGTAAAATAATACATCGGGCATCATCCCATAATGAACATACCTACAAATTTTCAGAAAGATCAGTCCAGTAGTTTTGTCTGGAGTGAGTGGAACACATTTTGACCACGGACGGACAGACAGACAGACAGACACACAGACAGCATTTCTTCATTCCCATTGTAAAGTACTCCCTGTTCTATAAGAACTGGAAGTACAAAAAGTAAAAAGTGACTGTGCTCACTTCAGCGAGGAGGGTCACAGATGATTTTAATGTTGACATAAGTATGTAAATACTCTGCTGTACATATATTTTGTTGTAAAAAACGACACACTATAATACAGGACTTTAAAAGAGGACTTGCCGTTCACTTCAGCAGGAATGGTCAGGAAGTTTGCCCCATTAGGGCACGTGAGTGCCTTGTTTGCCAAGTTGCAAAGTACATTCAACACGATACTAAGTCGTAAGTGGTGACCATAGCTCACTTCAGCAGAGAGGGTCATAGATGTTTGCAGAGCTGACGTAAAGCACATGTGTGCTTTGTGTATCAAACTGCATGGTGCCATACAAAAATCACAACAGATGACTTTCAGTTCGCTTCAGCAAGGATGGTCCTAAATGTTTGCAGTGTTAACATAAAGTGTGTAAGCATTGTTTACCAAGTACAGGACAATGCGATTCAAAGCCACCAAAGGTGACTGATAGCTCACTTCAGCAGAGAGGATCGTAGATGATGCTGTGTTGATGTCAAGTGTGTAAATGCATTGTTTATCTAACTGTGGAGTGCGGATTCGTATTCCAGTGACTGTGAACCAGGGTTCTCGCAGCACTGTAAGCATTGCAGAGGGACTGAGATGTGTGTAAGTCCGCTTTTCTGATCTCTAGGGTGAAGGGAAGTGTGTGTGTGTGTGTGTGTGTGTGTGTGTGTGTGTGTGTGTGTGTGTGTGTGTGTGTGTGTGTGTGTGTGTGTGTGTGCGCGTGCGTGCGTGCGTGCGTGCGTGCGTGCGTGCGTGCGTGCGTGCGTGCGTGCGTGCGTGCGCGCGCGCACGTGTGCATCCCATATAAGGTTTCACATAGTCAGCTGGGCTTTAAACAGCATGAATTTAGTGTGTATGTGTGTCAATGTGTGTTTGTGAGCACGCATGCACATGTGTGTGTGTATGTGTGCGTGAGTGCATGCGTGCGTGAGTGCATGCGTGCGTGGTGTGTGTGTGCGTGCGTGTGAGCATGTGTGCATGTGTGTATGTGTGAATGCAAATGTAGATAAATGTATTTGTGCATGTTGGTAGCATGTGTATCTTATTTTGTATGTGTGTGTGTGTGTGTGTGTGTGCGTGCGTGCGTGCGTGCGTGCGTGCGTGCGTGCGTGCGTGCGTGCGTGCGTGTGTGTGTGTGTGTGTTTAGTATCAGTGCATGCTTGAACACATGCGTACACATACGTAAGAGAGAGACAGAAAATGTTATTTGGGGCGTTCAACTATGTGAATATGTGATTTAAATGTCTTTTGATGAATCAATGTTATCCACCATGCAAATCTGTTTGGTCTGCTTCAATGTAAATTTGTCACACAATGCTTTCGTCCAGACAGTGTTGTCTACAGTATCTTCTCAAGTGCTTTACCTAGTGCACTTTGTCACATGGCCTATGGTATTCTAGTGCTGTGCCTGTCTGAAACCAAGCAAATAACCTGTGGTTTAATATGTGGATGATGATGACATTGACGAAGAGGAGAAAGATGCTGATGGTGGTGATGAAATTCTGTACTGAATTCAAACATTTTATGACAACAATGATGAATACCTACACTGATTTAAACTCCTCATTATTCAGATGACAACAATGATTATAACAAAGATGATGATGATGATATCTGTGCTGTATTTGAACGCTTAATGATGACAAATATTATGAGGATGGTGATGCTCACCAGGAGTTGATCGTGAACTAATCAAGAGGTAAAAGGGGAATCCGAACTGAGATTGGGATTCAGGAACCAAGAAGCAGATTTTGTAAAAGCAGAGGAAGTGGGAGGGGGAGGGGGGGGGGGGGGGGGGGGTCAAAGTGCAGATTTTGTGAAAGGGAAAGGGGGATAAGGCACAGATTTTGTGAATGACAGGCGGAAAGGGGTGGGGGAAACCAATGTGCAGATTTTAAAATCACCCAGAAGGGTGGGTGTGGGAGGGGTTGAAGGTGTGCGATTCCTGGAACCCCGTCCCTTGATCCGCCCCTGTTCATAATTTTGTTTGCATGAAAATTATCTGCACATTATCATTAATACTATTCTATTATTATTATTATTAGTGATATTGTTGTTGTTTGCTTTAAGTACATTTGTTATCAGTGACACGCCTTAGTCAGCTCACTCCATAGGGATGCCAGGGACTATTTCAGTAAAAATTGTATCGCCACTGTCTAGAAGTTCTGTTCTAATCATTTCTTTTTCTTTCTGTATGTCGCTCAGGTTAATTTAAAGGACACTGTAAGCTTCTGTGAAGCTGGCTCCAAAAGGGATTTAAGGGGTGTAGATCAGGTATTTACTCCACTAACTGTCATTCACAGTTTGCTCACAAAGAGCGGCCACGATTTGGTTCCTATGCAGCTACTCACCAGAGGAGACACTGCACCGTAGCTGAGTCACTTTCATGGAGTTTACTCAATGCCTCTTTTCATCCAGCATACAAAGACACCACATACTGAGCCTTTCTACTGGGAACAATAAACCAGTCGCGTGGTCAGCCTGAAATGAGCATCCCTCTTTGGAGGGCGCTATGTCCTCCAACCATTGACGTGAACTGGCTGATTCCAGCGGCTTTTACACAAACTCACTGTGGGTGTGGACATGAAGAGGGCATCAGAAGGGAGATCACCAGGCTGTCAAGGCATGAAGGGACACGGAATTTTCTTCAGATGATATGCAGACTGTTCTGGACGGATGACGATGGGCATGAATGAAATAGAGGGACTGAGGTTTTCAGGGGAGATGAGTCCTACACATCAGGCTGCAGATGGTGAACAGGCCCTCAAGAGCCCAGGGGTAATAGTCACTGTCTTCTCTCTTCTCTCAAGGACTTTACATGGCCTATTGCGGAATGAAGAAAAAACCAAAAACGCTTGTCTTTAAGAGCCTAAGCTTTAGGGCATTAATCGCTATGGTTTTTTTAAATCTCTTTCAGAATAGCATGTTGTTTTAAGAGCTGAGGGTACAGGATGTTAATCTGTTCTTTTGATTTATGTCAGGGTAATTTGTTCATTAAGGCTGAAAGCTGTAGGATGCAGTGTCTGTTTTTTATGTAAATCAGGGAAAGTTGTCTTTTAAGGCAAAGGCAATAGGATACTGTTGTCTGTTTTTATTGATATCAAAGCCACTTGTCCCTTAAGGCAGAAAGTTTTCCTAATTTTGTCAAGGTCATAATCAGAGGCCTGAGTTGCTGCAGAATATTGATTTGCAGTATTTATTTACTTTAGGAGCTGCTATTCTATTCTCCCCACTTTATGGTCTCAAGGGCCAGAACCGAAGCTGGAGTAGCTATAGGTCATTGATTTCCCTCCGTAATCCATGTCAGGGGCCACAACCAGAGGCTGGAGTTCCTGGGAGACACGGTTCTTCAGCTCATTGCCTCAGAGTACCTGTACAAACACTTCCCCGAGCACCATGAGGGACACCTGTCTGTGAGTACCATTCACTCTCTCTTCCCCTATGAACAGTCGGTCAGTATTATTTGTTTAACTTGCGCCTCCCTGGGGTGGGGAGTGTGTGTGTGTGTGTGTGTGTGTGTGTGTGTGTGTGTGTGTGTGTGTGTGTGTGTGTGAGAAAAGTTCTGTACCAGAGAGTGCATATTTTCTATCATACTCTGTGTTTTTTACTATCTTTTTCTTTCCGTCACTTATCCTTTGTGACTTTCTATCTTTCTTTTTCATTCTCTTTTTAATTCCTGTGGTAGGTTTTATGCATTTATTCACTTTTTAAAAAAAAACCTCTGTGTGGAATTGTTCGTGAGATATTTTGTTTCTTTCTTTTTTTTTTTTTTTTTTTACTTTGTTTCCCATGAATATCAGTTTCCTTGTGGTGAGTCAGGGCTAATATGCATTTTTGATGTCTTGTGTACTTTTGTATTGAGGGTTGTGTGTGTGTGTTTCCATTTTCTGTTGAGAAATAGAGGTTCTGAGTTGAATGCCTAGTAAAATTTTGACATTGTGCTTGATGTTCTTTCTGGATTTTATTTTTCATGTTTTGATTCAGGTGCATGGAATATTTTTAGCTCTGATATTTATTTTTAAAAACATGACTTGTAAGACATGTCCAACTTACGTTATAAAAGACTCTTTGATTCTCTCAGTCTGCAAGGCTCTTTTTCGTATCCTTTTTATGCTACAAGAGTCTTTCTTTTGTTTTCTTAGCAAACAGAACTCTTTCTCCAATCTCCTCGATTTGCAAGACATTATCACAAGCGTTCTTCTCTCTCTCTCTCTCTCTCTCTCTCTCTCTCTCTCTCTCTCTCTCTCTCTCTCTCTCTCTCTCTCTCTGATCTTGTTAGTGTGCAAGGTTCTTTCTCTGAACTTCTTCATCTGTAAAACCATTTGTAAGTCTATCAGGCTTGTTCATGGTCTCCGTAGTCTGTTGGACTCTTTATGAATTTCATGGTCTGCGAGATTTTTTCCAGATTCTTTTACTTCTCACATTAACTTTATCAGCAAGATGTTTCTCCGATTTTCATGTGCTGCTTGGTTTTCTCTGTCCTTTGTAAAATATGCAAGACCTTTTCCATTCTTATCCTGCTAGATGATCTGCTTTATCTACTGGACTCGTTTGATTTTTTTTTCTTTTCTGGTTCTTCTTTGTTGCCGAATTCCAGTCTCCATACTCTACAAAAATCTTTCTGTGAACCTCTAATAGTACATCGACTCTTTCTCTGATCTTTCTGTCCTGCAAGAGGTTTTTTTTTTCATATTGTCCTGCAAGACTGGTCTGTTTGTTCGCAAGACCCCTTCTTGGGTACAGAGTTCCTTTTTTTGTGGGGTTCACATTTTGTTACACAGCAGGACACTTTGTCTAATTCCATCACATTGCAAACCTCATTCTGTGATGCTTTTGTCCTGCAAGAACCTTCCTTTCATCTCATTCTGCAGGACTTTCCTTTTGATCCGTTTCGTTTGCAAGACACTTTCTCTGATCTGACCTTCACAGTCTGCACGACCTTTACAAATCTTATCCACAGCACTGACCTTCTGCAAGATCCTTTCTCTGATTCAGTTGGACTGGGAGACTTGTTTATCTTCTTTGCAAGATTGATTGTTGTCTTCTGCAAGACTTGTTCCTTGAGACTGCAAGCCACTTGGATCCCTCCGATGCGGGACTATTTCTTGCTTCTTCTTTGTATGCAAGAATCTTTCTGTGTCTGACTTTGCAACTTGAAAACTTTCTCAGATCTTCTTTTCTTAGTTTTTTCTTCTTCTGATTTTCTTATGATTGATAGGCATTTTGTGCATTCTATGCAGCTTCAAACATTGTTGCTTCCATTGCCTTGCTTGTGTCAAATCTGTATCACAGTTATGTGTTTTTTTGTTTTTTTGTGTGTTTTTTTGTTTGGTCAGAACATTCAGTGTGGCTTATTAAGAACAAAACAAAAGATTTATAACAATTATATAATCATTATTAGTAGTGAAGTCATTTTTCATTACTAGTATCATTGATGTTATTGCGATTAGTAATATCAATTTTCCATTATCAGTAGTCGCAGATTTAGTGTCACCATCAACATCACATACTGTTTATGCATTTACATATTTGTTTGTCTAACTATTTATCAAATATCTGCTTATTATGACTAATGCCATTCTCATCGCAGCTGCTGAGGAGCTCTCTGGTCAACAGCCGCACGCAGGCCATTGTGTGTGATGACCTTGGCATGCTGGACTTTGTCATCTACAGCAACGCCGGCACGGACAAGTTTGACATGAAGACCAAGCAAAAGGCCGACCTGCTGGAGGGTAAGTGACTGGCCCACTGCCACACTGGCTCCTGGTGGAGCGTGTGTGGAACAGGGTTTTTCACCTGTCTGCTTGAGTGTTTGTATGTTTGGCTGCACTGAAACGACTTACAATCACCAGATCTCCTATGTGCAGTGGTGTAGCTTCTCGAACTTGCGAGCTTGGACATCTCTTGTTTGATTCGTACTGGAGGCATTTGTTTGTGTTTGGAGCTTTTCTGCTTTGGCCCTAATTGGCTCCTATCAAGAGTTGATGGTGCTGTGGACCGAGTTGGGAAGACACAAACCACACAGCCAGATCCATCAACTTAACCCTTTTGCTGCTGGTGTTTTCAAGGTGCCATGTGCTGAGCTCCTGTCCTGTATAGCAAAAAAAAAAAAAAAAGAAACAAATCACACATGCCTTCCATGATGTTTTTATTCTAGCCTCTTGACTGCTGTGAAGGTGAACGACGTAAGTCCCAATCATTTTATAATGTGTTGTGGTACAGGCGCATACCATGTGTCTCCCCAATCAAAACAATTTTTTTTGGTTGCAAAAACTTCCAAAAACTTCCAGCCATTTATGATATCTAGAATTTGGGCTGGGCTGATTTCTGAGAAGCAAGAGTGATGTAAAGGGACAAATGTTGTGCCTTAGGTTTGGTCATTTTTCGTATGCATGACAGAATTGATTCAAGGTTGTGTTGGGGAATATCTGGTATATCTCTGTGGCATTGCATATTACAAAATAGGGACATATGCTGTATGCCCTGTAGCAGTCGAGGAGATTTAAATCTGCAAGCCCCTCTGAATGTGTTTGCTAAGATTTCCTGACAAGTACAGCAGTGTCTATAACTCTGGTGGCCTCTGGTTAGCACTGGGAAACATCAGAAAGGAAAGAAGAGTAATAAACCCTGTCATGAATCGCCTGAGCTTCGCCAGTTAGTAATCCATAGGATCATCTCATCATCTCATTCTGTGCGATCATAATAAACAAAAAATTACGTTCATGCTTTTCCAATCAGCAATAGTCAGGGCATTACTAACTGATGACAGTTATTGCTTACTTGCGAAGGAAGTGATGCGTTAGCTCTTTCCTTTGAAGGGCTTCACCACGTCCTTCCAATGACACTCACCAACAGAACTAAAACCATGGTATTTGGTTCTTCACCTATGCAGGACGGCCTGAGTGTGCAGGGTCACATCCCCCTTCTACAGAAGTAATCTGTTGTGTGTGTGTGCATATGTGTGTGTGTGTGTGTGTGTGTGGGTGTGTGTGTGTGTGTGTGTGTGTGTGTGTGTGTGTGTGCATGCGTGCATGTGTGATGTTGCATGGGTATGTGTGTATGGTGTGTGAGTGTGTGTGTATGTGTGTGTGTGTGTGTGTGTGTGTGTTGTGTGTGGTGTGTGTGCATGCATGCATGCTGTGTTGTAAGTGTGGTTGTGGTGTTGTGTGTGTGTGTGTGTGTGGTGTGGGATGTGTGTGTGTGTGTGCGTGTGCTGTGTGCTGTGCGGCGCGCGTTTTAGTTTAGAAGGTTTGACAGGGAGGAGGAGGAGAGTTGTGTCTATCTATCTGTGCCAGGAGAGGGGGGCTGGAGTAGGAAAAGGGTTTGGGGGAGGGGAGACTCAATGGGGGTGACAGGAATCTGTCTGTATGCAATTGCATGCATGTGTTGATGCAGTTACATGTGCATGTGTTTTCTGTTAAAAAAAAACACTCCCGGAAAATCATTCTGCCTGTATTGCAGTTATAAAATATATGAAAGCAGAATCTTAAAAGGAAAACAACGGACAGTTTTTCCCTTTTTTGTTTTCATCATTGGTGATGATTAATTTTGAGCAGCCTTTTTCTGGGCAGAGGCGCTGTACGTTGACAGTGGCATGGAGTTCTGCAAAAAGCTTCTGCGACATCTGCTTCTTCCCAGACTGAGGTGGGCTCTGCGACTAAGGTGATTTGTACTGACTCTAATGGAAAAAAAAGCATATTCTTTTTTACCAGATGTATGTTGTTTGGCTCAAATCAACAAATTGAGTAGGATGAGAACAAACAGAAATTTAAGAGCAAACAGAAACTGGGTTTTCTTGCAGAATACGCTACATAATGTGCGAATGGTTCAAATTTTTGTAAGATTTGATATGACAATACCATGTAGCAAAAATAAAATACTCAAAAATAGATCACGATTTGGTGTATTTAATCTTAAATTGAATGATACGTAGGCTGAACATAGACCGATCAAGAGGAACATAGAGTAAAATGGAACATAGATGTGGTGAAATGGACTGAGCCAGAATAAACATAGACCAAAAAGAAACATGTGACAAGAGACCGCCCTGAGCAGGTGGAACACACCAAAGAGGAATATAGACCTAGAGAAGAAGAAAAACAGAACAGGTTGAAAACAGATTGTGATGAAACAACATGAGATGTTACCAGATGGGGATGGTATAGACCAAGAAGGATCATAGACCAGGATAAATATAGACTGCCAGACGAACATACGAACAAGATGAACATAAACCAGGAAGACTTAGGACTAGGATAAAAACATGGACAAACAGAGCGCAGACCAAGATGAACATAGACTACAGTAAACAAACACTAAAGGAACAGACAAGATGAACTGACTACAGTAAACAAAACACCTAAATGGACAGGACCAAGATTAACTGGACTACAGTAACAAACACTAAAAGGAACAGACCAGATGAACTGAATACAGTAAACAAAACACTAAAAGGAAACCGACCAAGATGAACACAGACTACAGAAAACAAACACTAAAAGAAAATCAGACCAAGATGAAAACAGGACTACAGTAAACAAACACTAAAGGAACAGACCAAGAGAACAGATACAGTAAACAACACAAAAAATGAAACAGACCAAGATGAACAGATACAGTAAAAACATACACTAAAAGAACATACCAGGATGAACAAGACTACAGATAACAAACACTAAACGGAAACAGACCAGGAGGAGAAAACATAGACAACAGGAACAGACCAGGAGGGACATCTTCAGGAGGAACACAGAGAATGAGGAAACATACAACAACAGGAACATAGACAGGAGGAACATATGTCAAAAGGGGCGGGGGTGGAGGGGGGACTTAGACCATGATGTACATACTACAACAGAGGAACATAGACCAGGAGGAACATACACCAACAGGAAATAGACCAGGAGGAACATACACCAACAGGAAACATTAGGCCAGGAGGAACATATATCGGGGAACATGGACCAGGACGGAACATACACTAACAGGAAAATAGGGGACCATTCAGGAACATACAATAACAGGGAAACATAGGTACCATTCTGGAAACATATATCGGGGGAACATAGACCAGGAAGGAACATACACTAACAGGAAATAGACCAGGGAAGGAACATAGACCAACAGAAATAGACCTGGAGGAACATATATCAGGGGGGAACACAGACCTGGAGGAAACTGTAGACCACAGGAACATAGACCAGGAGGTTTAAATACACCAACAGCAAATTAACCAGGAGGTACATACATAACAAGAACATAGACCAGGAGGTAACATACACTAACAGGTACATAGCAGGAGGTACATTTACACAACAGCTTACCATAGACCAGGAGGTCATTACACTAAACAGGAACAGCATATAGACCAGGGGAGGAAACATTACAAAAACAGGTACATAGACGGAGGACATACACCTAAACAGGAACATAGACCAGGAGGTAAATACACTAACAGGAACTGGACCAGGAGGACATAACTAAAGGAACATAGGAACCAGGGTGGAACATCACCAACGGAAAATAGACCAGGAGGAACTTAGACCAGGAGGAACATGACCAGGACGGTATATACATCCTGGGGGAACATAGCATGAAGGAACACAGACCAGGAGGCGAAAAATAGACCAATATTAACACAGTTCAGGAGGAACATACACCAACAAAAACATGATCGGGAGGAAACAAAGAGATCGAGAACATAGACCAGGAGGAACCCCAGACACCAACAGAAACACATTGACCAGGAGGAACATAGACTTATAGGACATCAGACAGGAGGAAACACAGTACCCAGGAGGAAAAACATAAGACCAAAAGGAACACAGACCAACAGGAACAGATCGGGAGGAACGCCCAACGAAACATAGAACAGGAGGAAACATAGATGACAGAACACAGACCGGGAGGAACCAGCCGGGGGAAACATAGACCAACAGGAACACAGCCCAAAAAAAACAGATCAGGGGGAACAGCCCAACGGGAACATGGCTTGAAGGAACAAGGCCAAAGGCAACCCCGGGGGGAAATAGCCAAAGGAGGAAACATAGCCAGGAGGAAATAGCCCAAGGGAAAAACTGGAAGAAATAGACCAAGAGGAACATAGATTAGAGGAACAAAACCCAAGGGACACTAAAAGCGAGGGGAACAAAACCATGGGGAAAAAAGAGGGGGAGACTAGACAGGGAAAACCAGACATGAAAAGGTAAACCAAGATGAACAAGCTGACAGGGGAAAACAGATCAAGGGGATCCAGATCACGAGGGACCACATCAAGAGGAATGTAGACCAGAAGGGTATAGAATAGGGGAAAGCAAGCCAGGAGAAAAACAGGTTGGGGAAAAACCCCGGAGGATATAGAATAGGGAATAGGGGGGAAAGCAAGCCCGGAAACAAGATTGAGGGAAAACCAGGGGATATAGAATAGGGAATAGGGGAATGCAAGCCCGGAGAACACGGATTGGGAACACCAGGGGGATAGATTTGGGGAAAAGGGGAAAAGCAAGCCCGGAGAAAACAGGGTTTAGGAAACCCCGGAGGGGTATAGAATGGAATAGGGGAACGCAAGCCAGGGGAAACAAGGATTGGGGGAAAACCCGGGGGAGTATAGAATAGGGGGAAAAGGGGAACGAAGCCAGGAGAAACACAGGATTGGGGGGAAAACCAGGAGGGTATAGAATAGGGAATAGGGGAATGTAAGCCAGGAAACACAGGATTGGGGAAAAACCAGGGGAGTTAGAATAGGGATAGGGGTTAAGCCAGGGGAAACTAGGGCTGGGGGAAAACTGGAGGGTATGAATTGGGGAAAAGGGGAATGTAACCAGGAGAAACATAGGTTAGGGAACACCGGAGGAGTGGAATAGGGAAAAAGGGGAACGTAAACAAAGGGGAAAAAAAGATTGGGGAACATCGGAGGAGATAGAATAGGGGTAGGGGAAGTAAGCCAGGAAAACATAGGTTGGGGAACACCAGGAGAGTATAGAATAGGGAATAGGGGAATGTAAGCCAGGAGAACATAAGATTGGGGGAACACCCGGGGGGAGTTAGAAGGGGAAATTGGGGGAAGCAAGCCAGGGAAACACAGGGTTGGGGAACACCAGGAGGGGTGTAGAATGGGAAAAGGGGAACGTAAAAAAAGGAGAAAAAAAAGATTGGGGAAAACACAGGAGGGTATAGATAGGGAAAAGGGGGGAAAGTAAGCCGGGGAAAAATAGGGTTGGGGAACACCAAGGAGTAAGATAGGGAATAGGGGGGAAAGAAGCCAGGAGAAAACATAAGATTGGGGGAACACCAGGGGGAGTATAGAATAGGGATGGGGACGCAAACCTGAGAAACCAGGGGTTGGGAACACCGGGAGTATGAAAAGGGGAAAAGGGGAACCCCAGCCAGGAGAAACCAGGATTGGGGAAACCAGGAGAGTATAGGAAGGGAATAGGGGGGGAAAGTAAGCCGGGGGAAAAAAAAGGGGGGGAACACCCGGAGGAGTATGAATAGGGAAGGGGAATGTAAACCCGGAGAAACATAGGGTTGGGGAACACCAGGAGGAGTGTAGAATAGGGAAAAGGGGAATGTAAGGGAGAAAAATAGGATTGGGGGCACAGGAGGGGTGTGAAAAGGGAACAGGGGGCGTAAAAAAGGAGAAACAAAGATTGGGGGGGCATCGGAGGAGTGTAGAATGGGGAAAAGGGGAAATGTAGCCGGAGAAAAAATAGGATTGGGGGCACCAGGGGAGTAAGAAAAGGGGAATAGGGGGAAAGTAAGCCGGAGAAAATAAGATGGGGAACACCAGGGGAGTATAGAATAGGGTAACTACCCGGAGAAAAATAGGGTGGGGAACCCAGGGGGTATAGAAAAGGGGAATGTAAGCCGGAAAACAAAAATTGGGGAACCCAAAGGACATAGAATAAGGAAGTAAGCCCCAAGAAACAAAGATTGGGGAAAATCAGGGGGTATAGAACAGGGAACGTAAGCCAGAGAAAAAATAGGTAGGGGAACAAGACCAGGAAAATACACACACCAGGGGTAAACATGAGAATTAGAATAGAAAAACTTTGTTGAAGAAAAAGGGAAAGACAAGCTAAGGAAAAAAGATATAAGAACGCAGACTTGGAGAATGTTTTTATAAAAGCATAATTTGGGAAACGCCCGAGAGAATCTGTGACTTGCAGACTTCCCCAAAAATGAAGGGTGCGTATTGCATGTAAATGTCAGCAGCGATCCAAAGGGGGGAAAAAGCTGTTTGGGGCGTGAGGGCTTCATCTAAACCCGGGCTGGAATGACCCCAAGTCACAGCTCCCCCCCGTTTGCCCGCCCTCCCCAAAGCTAGGGGGGGGGAGCCGACATCCCCGTCTACAAGTGGTACACACGTTGGGCCCCCGGGCCGTGTGGCCCGTGCTGGATTCCCCGTCAGTTGGCAGTGTTAAAATAGCATTTGGCAGATTTGTGACATTGAGTCAAAAAGGTGGTGGGGTTGGGGGTGTTTATTTTGTGACTTTTTCTGGGGTTTTTGTTTACTTTAGTAACCCGTTGGCCCCCGTGTGGGGCCTGTGTGGTATCCCTTTAGTTAGCGCAGTGCAAAAAAAGCATTGTGCAGAGTCGATGACATTGATGTACCAAAAGGTGGATGGGTTGGGGGTGTTGATTTTGTGATTTGTTGGGGTTTGTGTTTTTCTTTTAGTACAGTCTCTCAGAAAAGACCAAAGATGGATTTGCCTTTTCCCAAAAGGGGGCGAACTTCGGACGGAGGGTTTTTGACCCCCGTGGTACATGTTTTTGATCATCATGACAGGGGTTTTTGTGTCTGTAGAAATTTTTGGCGTTCCGTGTGCACGTGGTATGGATTTTTTTCTCTTTTTTTTTCTTTTTTTTTTTTAGCCTTTTCATTTTTTGTGCATTACTCCCCCCCCCTTTCCCTCATTCAAGCCCGCCCCCTTTTCCAAAACCCACCCGGGGCATTTTTCTAGTTTGGGGCCATGGGTCTGTTAAGGCAACCCCAAGGGAAAAAAAAGGGGGCATTGTGTTGAATCATTTGTGCGTTTTGTGTGGGTTTTCTGATCCGCCCCACTAGACCCCCTTTTGCCTACAATAATTTCTTGGTTGCACAGCCAGTGCGTTTGAGAGTCAAGGGGACCCCTCACGGAGTCCCTGACTTGCCCAAAATGAAGGCCCCTCCGGGGGGGGGAAAAAAATCCTTTCCCCAAATTCAAAAAATTTTTTTTTGGAC
>CM031625.1:27905002-27937448 GCA_018398815.1 Conus ventricosus | reverse complement strand
GATCTGTCTGTATGCAAGTGCATGCATGTGTTGATGCAGTTTACATGTGCATGTGTTTCTGTTAAAAAAAAACACACCCTGAAATCATCTGCCAGTATTGCCAGTTATAAATAAATATGAAAGCAGATTTAAAAAGGAAACAACGACAGTTTCTTTTTTTTTTCATCTTTTGGTGATGATATTGTGAGCAGCCTTTCTGGGAGCGCTGTAGTTGACAGTGGCATGGAGTTCTGCAAAAGCTTCTGCGACATCTGCTTCTTCCCCAGACTGAAGGTGAGCTCTGCGCTCAGGTGATTTGTACTGACTCTAATGGAAAAAGCATATTCTTTTTTCCAGATGTATGTGTTTGGGCTCAAATCAACAAATTGAAGTAGGAGAACAAACAGAAAATGTAAGAGCAAACAGAAACTGGGTTTCTTGCAGAAAACGCTACATAATGTGCGAATGTCAAATTTTGTAGACTTGATATGAAAATAAATTGCTAGCCAAATAAATACTCAAAAATAGATCAGATTTGGTCGTATTTAATCTTAACATTGAATGATAAGTAGGCTGAACATAGACCAGATCAGAGGAACATAGAGTAAAATGGAACATAGATTTGGAGCAATGACTGAGCCAGAATAAACATAGACCAAAAAGAACATGTGCCAAGAGAACCGCTGAGCAGGTGGAACACACAAAAGAGGAATATAGACCTAGAGAAACAGAACAGGATGAACACAGATCTGGAAGAACACAAACTGAGATGTTAACAGATGGGGATGTAATAGACCAAGAGGAACATAGACCAGGATAAATATAGACCAAGACGAACATAGAACAGGATGAACATAAACCAGGAAGACTTAGACTAGGATAAACATGGACCAAACAGAGCGCAGACCAAGATGAACATAGACTACAGTAAACAAACACTAAAAGGAACAGACCAAGATGAACTGACTACAGTAAACAAACACTAAAAGGAACAGACCAAGATTAACTGACTACAGTAAAACAAACACTAAAAGGAACAGACCAAGATGAACTGACTACAGTAACAAACACTAAAAGGAACAGACCAAGATGAACACAGACTACAGTAAACAAACACTAAAAGAAACAGACCAAGATGAACAGACTACAGTAAACAAACACTAAAAGGAACAGACCAAGATGAACAGACTACAGTAAACAAACACTAAAAGGAACAGACCAAGATGAACAGACTACAGTAAACAAACACAAAAAAGAACATACCAAGATGAACAGACTACAGTAAACAAACACTAAACGGAACAGACCAGGAGGAACATAGACCAACAGGAACAGACCAGGAGGGACATATATCAGGAGGAACACAGAGCATGAGGAACATACACAACAGGAACTAGACCAGGAGGAACATATGTCAGGGGGAACATAGACCATGAGGTACATACACCAACAGGAACATAGACCAGGAGGAACATACACCAACAGGAACATAGACCAGGAGGAACATACACCAACAGGAACATAGGCCAGGAGGAACATATATGGGGGGAACATGGACCAGGAGGAACATAAATAACAGGAACATAGACCATTCAGGAACATACACTAACAGGAACATTGACCATTCAGGAACATATATCGGGGGAACATAGACCAGGAGGAACATACACTAACAGGAAATAGACCAGGAGGAACATAGACCAACAGGAACATAGACCAGGAGGAACATATATCAGGGGGAACACAGACCAGGAGGAACATAGACCAACAGGAACATAGACCAGGAGGTACATACACCAACAGCAACATTAACCAGGTGGTACATACACTAACAGGAACATAGACCAGGAGGAACATACACTAACAGGAACATAGACCAGGAGGTACATACACCAACAGCAACATAGACCAGGAGGTACATACACTAACAGGAACATAGACCAGGGGGAAAACATACACCAACAGGAACATAGACCAGGAGGTACATACACCAACAGGAACATAGACCAGGAGGTACATACACTAACAGGAACATGGACCAGGAGGAACATACACTAACAGGAACATAGACCAGGAGGAACATACACCAACAGGAACATAGACCAGGAGGAACATAGACCAGGAGGAACATGGGACAGGAGGTATATACATCAGGGGGAACATAGCCTTGAAGGAACACAGACCAGGAGGAAAAAGACCAAAATTAACACAGATCAGGAGGAAACATACACCAACAAAAACATAGATCGGGAGGAACAAAGAGCAACGAGAACATAGACCAGGAGGAACAGAACACCAACAGAAACATAGACCAGGAGGAACATAGACTGATAGGAAACACAGACCAGGAGGAACACAGACCAGGAGGAACATAGACCAACAGGAACACAGACCAACAGGAACAGATCAGGAGGAACAGACACCAACAGAAACATAGAACAGGAGGAACATAGATGACAGGAACACAGACCAGGAGGAACACAGACCAGGAGGAACATAGACCAACAGGAACACAGCCCAAGAGGAACAGATCGGGAGGAACAGACCAACAGGAACATGGACTTGAAGGAACATAGGCCAGGAAGAGCATAGCCAGGAGGAACATAGACCAGGAGGAACATAGACCAGGAGGAACATAGACCAGGAGGGACACAAACTAGGAAGAACATAGACCAAGAGGAACATAGATTTAGAGGAACATGAACCAAGGACACTACAAGCTGAGGGGAACAAAGACCATGCGGAACAAAGACGTGGAGACATAGATCAGGAGAACCAGACACTGGAAGGAAGGTAAACCAAGATGAACACAGACTGACAGGAACACAGATCAAGGGGATCACAGATCACGAGGGACACACATCAAGAGGAATGTAGACCAGAAGGAGTATAGAATAGGGGAACGCAAGCCAGGAGAAACACAGGATTGGGGAACACCAGGAGGAGTATAGAATAGGGAATAGGGGAACGCAAGCCAGGAGAAACACAGGATTGAGGAACACCAGGAGGAGTATAGAATAGGGAATAGGGGAATGCAAGCCAGGAGAAACACAGGATTGGGGAACACCAGGAGGAGTATAGAATAGGGAATAGGGGAACGCAAGCCAGGAGAAACACAGGATTGAGGAACACCAGGAGGAGTATAGAATAGGGAATAGGGGAACGCAAGCCAGGAGAAACACAGGATTGGGGAACACCAGGAGGAGTATAGAATAGGGAATAGGGGGAACGCAAGCCAGGAGAAACACAGGATTGGGGAACACCAGGAGGAGTATAGAATAGGGAATAGGGGAATGTAAGCCAGGAGAAACACAGGATTGGGGAACACCAGGAGGAGTATAGAATAGGGAAGGGGAATGTAAGCCAGGAGAAACATAGGATTGGGGAACCCAGGAGGAGTGTAGAATAGGGAATGGGGAATGTAAGCCAGGAGAAACTAGGATTGGGGACACCAGGAGGAGTGTAGAATAGGAACAGGGGACGTAACAAGGAGAACAAAGATTGGGGAACATCAGGAGGAGTGTAGAATAGGGAATAGGAGAATGTAAGCCGGAGAAACATAGGATTGGGGAACCACCAGGAGGAGTATAGAATAGGGAATAGGGAATGTAAGCCAGGAGAACATAAGATTGGGGAACACCAGGAGGAGTATAGAATAGGGTAAACGTAAGCCAGGAGAAACATAGGACTGGGGAACACCAGGAGGAGTAATAGAATAGGGGAATGTAAGCCAGGAGAAACAAAGATTGGGGAACACCAAGAGACTATAGAATAAGGGAATGTAAGCCACGAGAAACAAAGATTGGGGAACATCGGAGGAGTATAGAACAGGGAACGTAAGCCAGGAGAACATAGGATAGGGGAACACAGACCAGGAGAAATACACACACCAGATAAACATGAGAATAGATGAATAGAAGAACTCTTGCTTGACAGAAAGAAGGGAATACAGACTAAGCTAAGGAACATAGATCAATAAGAACGCAGACTTGGGAGAATGTTTTTCATAAGAGCATAGACTTGGAGAACACAGACCAGAGAGAACTCATAGTGACTCTCGCAGAGCTTCCCCTAAAGTGAAGAGGGTGCTGTATTGCATGATAAATGTCAGCAGCGGTATCCAAGGTGGTGAATAATGCTGTGTTGGAACGTGCAGGACTTCATCCTAACCAGGACTGGAATGACCCCAAGTCACAGCTCCAGCAAGTGTTGCCTGACCCTCCGAAAGCTAGGGGGAGGGAGCCTGACATCCCTGTCTACAAGTGAGTACACACAGTTGGCCCCGGCCGTGTGGCCTGATGCTGGATATCCCTGTCAGTTAGCGCAGTTGTTAAAATAGCATTGTGCAGAGTCGATGACATTGATTGTACTAAAAGGTGGATGGGTTGGGATGTTTATTTTGTGACTTTGTCTGGGATTTGTGTTTACTTGAGTAACACAGTTGGCCCGGCCGTGTGGCCTGGCTGGATATCCCTGTCAGTTAGCGCAGTGTCAAAATAGCATTGTGCAGAGTCGATGACATTGATGTACCAAAAGGTGGATGGGTTGGGGATGTTGATTTTGTGACTTTGTCTGGGATTTGTGTTTACTTGAGTAACAGTCTCATCAGAACAGACAAAGATGGGATTTGCCTTGCCAAGAGAGGCGGAACTTCGGGACGAGAGAGGATTTTGACCCTGTGGTACATAGTGTGATCATCATGACGAGGATTCTGTGTCTGTAGAAATTTTAGGCTGTTCCGTATGCACAGTAGGCTTATGGATTTTTTTCTCTTTTTTTTTTCTTCTTTTTTTTTTTTAGCCGTTTCATCTTTTGTGCATTACTCCTGTGCCACTCATTCAAGCACCGCCCACCTTCACAAAACCACACCTGGGAGCATCTTGTCATAGTCTTGGTGCCATGGGTCATGTTAAGGCAACCCACCAGAGAAAATGGTGCATTGCTGTTGAATCATTTGATGGCGTTTTGTGCTGGCGTTCTGATCCAGCCTACTAAGACCCCTTCTGCCTACAATAATTTCTTGGTTGCACAGCCAGTGCGTTTGAGAGTCAAGGGGACCATCACGGAGTCCGTGATCTTGCCCAAACTGAAGACCTCGAGACAATCTCACATCACTGATGGACATGTTGGAGGAACTGAAATCACAATGACTGCAGGGCACGAAGGGTGTCAGAATTTTAGACTTTTATGGGTTACTTTCTTTCTTTCTGCGCACGCAGGCTGATACTCCTGCGGACACTGCCTGTTTCGACAGGCAGTGGAGTTTTGTGTGTATGACCGTTTTTTATCCGCCATTAAGGCAGCCATACTCCATCTTCGGGATATTATGGGTTATAAATTAGGGTGAGAATGGTGAATGTATTGCTGTGGAGGCCCGTTGCTGTCTTTGACTGTGTGACAGGGCTGCACTGTTTGCTTTCCTTGTGTATTTCTGAATCAACCGCATGGATAAGGATGTTAAATCTGCTCAAGTCTTTTAAATTGAGCGAGGATGTGTATATGTGAATGAGAGTTTTGCTGTGAGGTACATGCGAGTCTGTGTCAACTCGCATGTGATCGTTTTGTGTGCATTGTGTGTGGTGCATGTACACACGTTAGTCCTTGAATGCATGTGCATGCGTGGTGAGTGTCTGTCAAAATTTGTGTGGTGCACGTACACATCTTAGTCTTTGAATGCCTTTTGTGTGTGTTGTGTGTGTCTGTCAACATGTTTATGATTGCCTTACAGGGTGATAGAGTCTCTGGGTCCGTCCAACACGAGGAAGTACATTGTGGCAGTGTATTTCCGGGGAACGCATGGCCACAGGCACCGGTCACAGCATTCAGCAGGCGGAGATGTCTGCTGCCACCAACGCTCTGAGAATGAGGCCAGGTAGGAAGGAATGGGTTAAAGTGTTGGCTTTTCGTTTTTCATTTCAGCTGTGTTCAAGCTGTTCTTTGTTTGGATGGTTGGCTGGTTGGTTGGTTTTTTTAATAATTTTACTTTTTCAAAAGAACCTTACAAAGTGTTGTGTCATCCTCTGAAAGAAATTTTTTTTTGTTACAAAAAGAGCCTTCCAGAGGGATTGCCTCAGCCTCTGGAAGTACTACTTCTTCTCTTTTCTAGAATTGCGTAACAAAGGCATTGCCACAATCCCCACACATCTGTCTGGATCACCATGACAGATCCACCTGCACACATCTGTCTGAATCACCATGGGCAGATCCACCTGCACACATCTGTCTGGATCACCATGACAGATCCACCTGCACACACCTGTCTGAATCACCAGGACAGATCCACCTGCACACATCTGTCTGAATCACCAGGACAGATCCACCTGCACACATCTGTCTGAATCACCATGACAGATCCACCTGCACACATCTGTCTGGATCACCAGGACAGATCCACCTGCACACATCTGCCTGGATCACCATGACAGATCCACCTGCACACATCTGTCTGGATCACCATGACAATCCACCTGCACACATGTCTGAATCACCAGGACAGATCACCTGCACACATCTGTCTGGATCACCATGACAGATCCACCTGCACACATCTGTCTGAATCACCAGGACAGATACACCTGCACACATATGTCCGAATCACCAAGACAGATCCACCTGCACACATCTGTCTGAATCACCAAGACAGACCCACCTGCACACATTGTTTGAATCACCAGGACAGATCCACCTGCACACATTTGTTTGAATCACCAGACAGACCACCTGCACACATCTGTCTGGATCACCATGACAGATCCCCTGCACACATATGTCTGAATCACCAGGACAAATCCACCTGCACACATGTCTGAATCACGACAGATCCACCTGCACACATCTGTCTGAATCACCAGGACAGATCCTCCAGCACACATCTGTCTGGATCACCAGGACAGATCCTCCCCATGGTTTATTTTATTTCCATCATATGAACTAGCGAACATGTGTATGACCTGATCATCTTTTTAGCATTTAAGTGCTAGAAGAAACACTCTTAGGAAGACATGTGTCCCTGTATGGGGCCCACATTCTTTGCAGACCCTTGAAAGTCTTCGATTCTTTTTTTTTTCTTTCTTTTCCCACTTATCTGCCCCTTCAGTGGCATCCCTCTTCCACTGCTCATTCCAACCACTCTATACACAACCGCATCCAGGCTTGTCCTGGTACAGCCCAGCACAGACTGTTTTCAGGGAGCAGTCAGAACCACTTCGCTGTGGAGCAGCTCACTGCGCTCTGGGGGTCATTTTATTGGTGTTTTGATGCCTGCCGGCTCTGATCCAAAATTTAGAGGCCACCTCCTACTCAACCCTTCACTGACGACAGAAGCGCTGCTTATTCACAAGCCATCATGAGCAGATGTACTATTCCACAGGGTGCCCTCACATCTGTTCAGTGAGAGTCCCCGTGCACGCTGAGTGATTTTGACACGAGTTGCCATGAGCATGGACAAGGAGAGGAAATCCAAACTGAGGACACCACAAGAGCAGGTCATAAAGAGGCTTCAGTTCAGCTCTTGTTTGTTTGCCTAATAACATCATATATCATAGCAGTCTTGTTTCCTCTCAAGAGTTATGCCTGATAATGTTATCTGCATTGTCATGGCCATCTGTTTCTTTTCAGAGTTACTCCCCATCCTGCAGCACCAGAGGCGCTTCTTGGAGAGGCGCTATCGAAACTACAAACCACCTCCCTTCCACACTCGCTACAGCAGCAACACCACTAACACCAACGGCAGCAGCAGCAACAGCAGCAACAATAACAACAGCGCAGCGAGTCCTGCACCATCGTTTTCATCTTCCTCCTCCTCCTCCTCCTCATCTGCCAGTTCAGTCTCATCTTTGCCTGTCAGACAGGCATGAGGAGATTGACAGTGAATCTGGATCATGATACGGCGCTTGAGACACCATAGCGTTGGATGGGAGCAGGAAGTTTGCTCTGTTTTCAATGGGATGGTTTACGTTGTTACAGTGAGAAGAAAGGCGTTACAGGAAGGTTCCCATTGATGCCACTGGGTGTCTTCATTTAAAGCTATGTGTAGAATTGGTACGACAGTGTCAGACAGCATCTGCAGACTGTCACTGACTGTAACGTCATGACTTGTTGGATTGCGAGTGACGTCACCAAGGATTTACAGTCAACCTGCACATCATTTGATGGAAATCACTGACTGCGCAGAGTTGCCATGCTAATTATGTCAGCCTCACACAGATCCCTCATTGTGTTGTCATTGGTTACACTTACAGGACTGTCCTCTGTGCATGTGTTTTTGTATGTCGGTGTGCATTCATGCCTGCATGTATGCATGGCAGCTTTTGTTTAATGCGTCAGTGACTATGCACAATGATGCGGTCATTAAGTTCTGGTGTGTCTGTCACCCTAACGTAAAAATGTATGTTGTGCCAATGTCTCGATCCACTCCAAGAACGAGAAAAGATAGTGTTTTCTAAACAAGCATAAAAAAAGGCTTGCTTTACCGAGAGGTGCTTCGACTGCATCCCCCTGCTGGCAGATTAAACCCTTCAACAGACCACGAATAACTGCTTTCCTGTGGCACAGACACTTGTTTATATGCCAGCCCCATAGAGCCTTTCTTTCTGTGGAAACTGCGTGCATGTGTGTACAAGATGGTAGAACTGTTGCTTCACTTCCGACAGTTACAGCTTTGGGTAGTCATAGAGGGAAGCATGATGTTACAGGATGGTTGCACTGTTACAGAGGGAACGGAAAGTTACAGACAGGACATTGTCCATGTTACAGAGAGGATGGACAGTTATGGGATGGCTTGTTACAAAGGGGATGGAAAGTTACAGACAGACAGTGTCCAGTGTTACAGAGAGGAGTGGACAGTAAGGGATGGTTGTTTACAGAGGGATTAGAAAGTTACAGACAGACAGTGTCCAGTGTTACAGAGAGCAGTGGACAGTTATGGATGGCTTATTAAAAGGACAGCCTGATGTGGCCCTTTGCGGTCGGCTGGGCTATAAGCAACATTATCTTATCTTATCTTGTTACAAAGGGATGGAAAGTTACAGAGCAGTGAACATGATGTGATACAGAGTGGAGTCCAAAGCCACACAATGATTTTTCAGTCACTGAAGGGATCAGGAAGTTACAGTTCATGTTGCTCACAGAAATGGAAGGCTGCAGGACAGTGTACAGTATCTTTTGTTATGGAGCAAAGTGCAAAGTCAAAAGTTACATTGTTGCAAACGCAAATGAAAAGCTACTCGGTGATTTACATCATAACAAAGGGAAGTAAGAAGTTACAGGTGGTTTACCTAAAGAGAAGTGGAAGTTCAAGGATGGTTTACATTGTCACAGAAGGAAATGGAAAGCTACGTGGTGGTTACATTGTAACAAAGGGATGTGAGAAGTTGCAGGTTGGGTAATGTGAAAGTAGAAAAACGCAGAAGGATTTACAAAGATACAGAAACATCACATTTGCAACAAGTGCAGAGAAATGGTGAACGAGTACATGAACTCTTGCTGCTTAATGTGACAAGGGTGCTCAACCTCAGCCCAGCAGTTTGGCATCCTGTTCCAGCTAGCTTGTTTTCAGGCAGGTTCAGGTTCCAACTCCCAGGAGCACATCCTGAAACTTTTACAACTTTTTGTTTGGTTTGCCCTTGTTACAGTGATAAAGAAGTAACACACAACAAATTATTGATTTTTATGCATCATTTTTAAGCTTTCAGAATCAGATCTTGTCACGTACACTTAATTGCCTTTGTTTATCATTTGATATCAGTTGGTTTCATGTGGACCTGGTCGTTGAGGATGTATCATAAAACATTGTTATAGTCTTTGTAACGGTTGGATTTGTGATGGAAAGGTACTAGGGAAAGGTGTTGTAAATTCATCCCAGACAAGCTTCTAGTGGGACGTAATTCTCATCTTTGTCATTGTGACAGTTAGGGCTCCAGCGAGGGTCTTTATGTGTTATCGCTTTTGTGTGTCAGATAGACATTGTCTAACAGTGAATGTCACAGGTATCGATCATGATGCCAGTAAGTGGATGTGTTGATTAGAAACATTTTTTGGGGACAGATGGGTTATTTTGTACGTGTACAGGTTTTGTTTGTTCGTTTAAGGCGTTTTATGCCTCGGTTGGCATGTCGTTGGAATGTCCCATGACTGACAAAAAAATATGGCTTCAGCAGTTAATGTTTGGTTTAAAACTCTGGGGAGTGTTCATAAAAATCAATCGGCCTCTTGAAAAGAAAATTTTGTCGCTTGTAAATGCAAGATGAGTTACCTCACTTCAGATGTGCTTTTTTAAAATGTATAACATGACAAAGAAAGCCTCCATTTAAAGAAAAAGAAAACATCATGAAGTTGTTGTTTTTCCCAAGGGAGGACAGAGGTGAAGGGAGGTAAAAACCGTAAGTTGGAGGAGGGGAGTGGGGGGGGGGGAGTGATTGGATGAGAGTGAGGGCAGGGTAAGTGTTATTATGGAAGTCAATGTGAGTTATTTGTGTGTGTGAGCGTGTGTTGAAAAAGGGAATTGTGAGGTGGGGTAGGATGGTTGTTGTGGCTATGTGACTAGCCAGCAAAAGACACAAAAAAATGTTTTGAGTTTGCTGGGCATGATGGGAGCTATGTGCCTGGAACCAAAATGCACACAAATCTATGTGGACGTGCCACGTCACTTATTACTGGCAAAATTCTTGCAAACGCATGTTGCAACCGAACATGTCAATTTTCTGGTGATTCCCATAGCTATCTGCATTTCTTGTTTTCATTTGTCTCGGGATTTTGTTATTGTTTCTTTTTTCTTTCTGATTTTTCTGATTTTGTTACTGTTATGTGAGCCATTTCCAGCACTCCATGTTTCATACAGAGCTTTGTTATTGTTATCAACAGTTGTGTTTGCTTTGTTAATGTTTGTTGTGATCTGCATTCTTTCCATCTTCGATACTGTTATCAATTTTCTTTTCCATGTTACTGGGGTGTCTGTGCACGTGTATGTGATGTAAAGTTACCTGTTAGATTGGATGTTATCTATACGGAACACGAGAGTAAGAACAGAAGCAACTTGTTTTGTTCATTTATTCTTTTCTGCTTTCAACGTATTCATGTACTATATGCATCGACGTTTTTGAGGGGGATAGGGAAGGTGATGTAGGGGAGGAAGGCAGAGTCAGGAGGGTGGGATTTAGGAGGGGGGGGGGGGGGGGTTACTTGAAGGAGGACAAATATGCAGACACTACTCACCAGAACGCAAGTCTACAGTTCATTCGCTCTCTCTCCATTCCAGAATTTCTATACGGTGTCATGATTTTGTCCATAGAATTGCGTCCACCCCATCCACCTCTATTATTCTAATTCTTCCATCTTACAAGCTGAACACCTTATGTAGTCACACGGTTTTTTATTTGTTGTTGTTGGGTTTTTGTTTTCCTTGTAAGCAAAACTGGTCAGCATTCCACTTAATCAGTTGTGTAATCTGCAGTTGAGAACAATTAACTTCATAACAAATTTAAGTCTGTCATCATAAACTATGTATGTATATGTGCGTGTGTGTGTGTGTCTGTATTGTGTGCACTTTCAAAAACAATTCCAGCATTATACCTTTTTCACAGAAAACATTTCACATGCTGAAAATTATGTGCGAATTAAAAAGAAAAGGTGCAAATTTGCTTACAGGGCAAACTGTGTTAAACATTTTGTATTCAAAAGGAGGTTAGTATTCATATAACTGTTATGGATATGCTTATCTGTTCATAATATTTTGTGAACTTTTCTTCGTGGGGTTTTGAATTCTTCTGCTGTATTTGAGTAAGGTCAGTCAAGGAAATAAAGTTCATAATCTGTTTCTTTCTCCTTGCTCTTTGTTTGTTGTTTGATTTGTGATGAAATCTTGAGAGTACTCCAGCAGAAGACAGCCAGTTCAATCAAAACATATGTGTGAAGAGCAGTTTTTAATTTCTTCCTATCGTGTGCTGTGCACCGCCCATTCCTCATGCTGTCCCATTTATCTCACCATGTGAAAATTGCCATATAGATACAAAGCAGCTCCAAATATCAGTGTGTTTTGCATGGTTGGCTTGCAGTAGATAACACGTGGCACCCAATATACCTGCGTCGGCATCTGCTGACTTGAATCTGTTGGAAAGATGGGTTTTAGCGAAGGTTTGTAAAGTGTTGGTAACTCAGACTGAAAAAAGTCCAGAACACTTCCTTCTGTCCATCAAATACAAACTCCAGTAGATGTTCACTAATCTTAACCTTCGAAAGAAGGTATTTGTTGTTTACACAAATGCTGCCAAAGTGAAACACTGAAAAAAAACTGGTTTCATATGCGAAGTGATTTTTCATGTATGCGGAGACAGTGCTCCTTGAACTCTGGCCATGGTGTGTCATTCATTGGATGTTTTATGTGCCCCTGCTGTTAATTGAATCCACGGTTGGAACTCAAGGAGGAGTGAATCAGACTGTTATGCACAGACAACTGGGTGGGTTTGTTCCAGGCCCATTTACTTTGAAACGGGAACAAAGGTGAGACGATTGTACATAGTGACACATCACCGCCAATCGAAGTCGGAGCCTTTGCTGACCTGTCCCAAACAATGACAAGAAAAGAAGCATAGTGCATGTGTTAGTGGTTTGTCTTCCCGTATTATCTACTTCAGTGTTGCATTTGTTTGATTTTTGTTGTTGTTTTCTGTCTTTTGTTGTTTGTTTTGCTTTTCTTGTTTTTGCTGCTTAATGTCAGTGTCTCTTAAGTGGTCCAACTACCAGATGCTCATTCTCCACTTTTCCTGTACCCACTACCTTCCTCCCCTCCCCCTTCTCCCCTGCCACTCCGCCCAAGGCGCATGCATGCCCCCTCCTCTCCACCTCCCTTGTTGCAACCTCAGTGTCAGCTGTCCATAGAGAGAGCGCTATCAATGTCAGATTGCAGTAAGCCACTAACCAGAGGAGATCCTGCATTGCTGCTGAGTTACTTTGGTAGTGTGAAGCGGTGCCTGTTCCGAGTCTGTGTCACACCAGAACTATATCCCGTCAGTGACTCTCCCCCTCCCCCTCCCAAATCCGCCAATGCCGAAGATTTGAAGGCAGACACGAACTCGCCACACATGTGGTGGATGACTGTGGTGTTGTTGTCTCTCATTGTTGAAAGGAACCGTCACGAATGATGGCTTTTTACAGTGACTTGCTCGGAAATCTGTGAGACAGGTGGCTTTCGCCATGTTCTTGGTCACTTCAGAATGGTTCCCTCCAAGTTCATCGAGCCAGCACCATATTGCAGCTGCATCATGAATTGTGGTGGAATTTGACCATAAAGGTTGGTGCCACTTGTGTTCTAGCCTATTGCCCCAATTGTTGTTGAAGAAAATTGAAAGCAACGGCCCGTACAAAACCATCAAACCAGGTGCATGAGTTGGTTTTTTCATTTGCACAATCCATTTCCTGTCAGACACAACACACTGCGCAAGACAAATATTTGATATTTTGGTGTTTATTGTTGCCAGGTTGCTAATTTTTATGTAGTTTTTATTGCATCTCTCACAAATCGAACTATGAAAGCCTGCGACTTCATCTGTGGGTTTTTTTAAACAGAAAATCTCCTGTTTATTGCTGTATGTGGTTGTGAATAAAGTTTTTAAATGTCTGATGGAGAACATACCTAGAACCTCAGTGCCTGTGCATGGATAATCAAACTCAAGGATTCACAAGAATATGAATGCACTCTGAACACCAATGTAAAAAATGAAACTTGTGAACTTCAGTTCATGCATAGAACTCAAGAGGAGACATAGAGATAGATCTGTTAGTTGATGCCCCCTGACACTAATCTCATAACTCTTTCTGTAATAATTTGGCAATAGTTTGACACCAAGGCTCTGTAGTCATATTGTATTTATGCACCTTCTTATGCAATGCTTGTGTCAGATTGTTATTGTCATTATTGTTATTATCAAGATGCTTGTGTGCCTGATCAATTGAGTACCTTATGCATCTACAACCAACAAAAACACACATCAACTGCAAAACAAATAAAAAAAAAAAAAACAGCCAGCAATACACAGAAAGCATGACGCAATCAAATGCTCTCACTACATTAAAGTGTATAACCACCCAGCCATGAATTCTCCCTCTCTCCATACGTCTTCCACCCTCAAACAAAAAAGATTATTATTAGATAAATAAACACCGGCTGCAAGATGTATATTATACTCCCAGAAAAATGTCATGTTTTGTATGTCAGTGAGAGGGGAAAAGAAAGAAGGAAAGTTTTTAGACCCACTTCAAAAGAGGACAGAGAGGCAGAGTATGTGAGTTTATGCTGAAGGCTTGACAGCTATGGAATGGTAACCAAAAGTGTCAGTATGAATGGAATGAACTTGGCAAGATGAGTATGAGAAGAAGAACGTAGTTCACATGATAGAGTACAAACGCACAACAGATCAGTCAAATATTGAGGAAAGGAGTATTCAAAGGATTCATTGCAGAGAGAGAGTGCTGCAGTTGACAACCCCTTTCTCAGAGGAAGCGTATGACATGCTTAAAAACTACCCTCGGTTTGCTTTCTTTTTCACACAAAGGAGCGAGAGAAGCTGCTTCAGAAATGTGCAAAGCCATGAGCATCAAAAGAAAGCGAGTGAGATGTGCAGTGGATTCTCTCAGGTAGCAGGTGTGGGAAGGGTTACCGCAGAAACAAGGGTGTGTGTCTGTAGAGAGCCAACACCGTTACCTGTCACTTGTTTGCTTTGCTTGGCCATCACGTACTTTGGGCAAAATGGAAACCATCTCTTTCTGCTGTTCGGTGTGCTGAGTTGAGCAGAACGTCGGTGTTCTGAGTTGAGCAGAATGGCTTTTGTGGTTGTAGGTATACACGGGAATTCACAGGAATGAACTTTTATTTTTGGACACCCCCTGTCCCCCCCCCCTCCCCATATATATATACATACACACACACACACACACCACACACACACACACACACACACAATATATATATATATATATATTTTGTTTTTGTGTTTTGTTTTTTTTTGTTTGTTGTTTTTTGTTTTTTTGTTTTTGTTTGTTTGTTTGTTTCTGCTTATCAAGACTACAACATTTATCATCAACTCCCTAGATAGTCTCAGCTGGTTGCACATCTGACAGCAGCCTTGTTCAGTTTTTTGCTATGTTTGTTTGTTTGTTTGTTTGTTTCTTAGGTCATTTATACAATTTTGTTTTCCACAATTTTGCCATTTTAACTCGCCCGATTATTGTTATTAGTGTGTGTGTGTGTGTGTGTGTGTGTGTGTGTGTGTGTGTGTGTGTGTGTGTGGTGTGTTTTGTTGGTTTTGTTGTTGTGTTGTTGTTGTTTGTTGCTGTTATGTGCATCGGCTTTGTTTTCTCTTTATTTTTTTTCCTCTAATACTTCACTCACTATGACTGTTGTTCTGTTTACTGACACAATTTGATGTTGAAATGTTGCCACTATACTTACTCCGTGCTGGAAATCCAGTGAGACCAGACTGATTAATGATTATTGTTTGTTAATATATTTTCGACAACTGTACCCTCATTTTTCATTGCCCCTTCCTTGTCCGTCTCCTCTCTTCCTCCACACACATATCCTTAAAAGACTAGACGTGTGTGTGTGTGTGTGTGTGTGTGTGTGTGTGTGTGGGTGTGCTGTGTGTGTGTGTGTGTGTGATGTTTGCGGTTTCCACATTAGAGATGCCAGTTTTTACTTGTTCTTTCTTGGTTGTATCTATCTTGAATGGTTAATTTATTTGATTATTTAATATTTAAGCTAAAAATTCAATTATAATGATTTGGGAAACTTAAAAATGACAGTTTGATGAAATGATTGAAACAGTTTTATTGCCATTTGTTTATAGTTCTAATGAGGGCATGTCCTGATGCCCCAAAGGAGTGTAACAACTGACACAACCGTATCACATCATCTACTACATCTATCAAACATGAACAGTTTATGAAATATGTTGTTGTTGTTGTTTTTTTTATCCTTTTAGATAAGGTGAAAGAGAGTTAAATTTTTTTTTATCCCATTTTCTCTCTACCCATGCATCCCCCCACCCCACAATTATTTCTGTTCAGTCACACTCCCCACTCATGCTCCCCCCCCCCCCCCCCCAACTTCACCACCCCATACATGAAATTCTCTCCCCTCACCCTCTCAGACTCCTATCATCACATATTCACATTTGGGTATTTTGAAGCCAGCAACAAAAGAATTGTAGAACTGTCTGTTGTTTCTGTTTAATACACTTTTACAACACCTTCCCCTCACTGGTGGATTTGTGGAGAAGCTGGTTGGTTGGGTTGTTGCTTTGTTTTGTTTTTGTTTTTTTTGTTTGTTGTTTGATATATATTTATTGTTTTTTTTGTACCACTGGCCCCAACCTGTTCCTGTTATTTGCCAGGCCTGCTTAACCCTTTCAGAACTGACATTTTTGACTGGCTGTGTAACCTTCGCAGTATGACATGTTTTAGCTGTTCAGTTGGAAGAATGGAGCTGCTTTACTCAGTCTATCATAACTTCATCGGCACATGAAAAAGGCACACATTTACAGAAATTAGTTTTGTTTTTTTTAAAAAATAACATGTGTAATTTCATTGTGTCTGAATTATGTAGTACCATGATAAAAGGGCGTTCAACAAATTATGCGTCACTTTATCAACATTTCCTATTCCAAGAGGTTATATTAGTATGTTTGTAATGAAATGTATATTAAAGAAAAGAAGTCTTGCCTGTATCATTGTAAAACCTGTTGTTGTTGTTTTTTTGTAAGTGCGTCAATTTGTGTGGCATATGCACTTACAGATTTTGAGTTATTTGTTAAGAATGTCCACTCACATTTCACTCAAAATTTGCCTTACTGCAAAGTTACTCTACTGGCTCATGGTGTCAGAAAGAAATAAGCAAAAACCCTCATCAAATCAATCAAATTTGGCTAACATGAAGCTGCACATGATAAAGAAGGATGGAAGTACCGTCCCTTTACTAATCATTTATGAATTAGTAAAAGGGCGAACGTACTTGATTCAAATGGAGAATGACACCCAACCAAAGTTGAAAATATATTATTTGAATTCAGACTGATGCCCAACCTCTGGTTGGGTGCAGGCACATGTATGTATTGGTATGATCAGGCGCCAGTCGGAGAGAGTTAAGAGGAACTATACTATGCCTATAACGATGCTTTCCTTTGATATGTGACTAAGCGCCCTTGATTGAGTTCTTCTTCTGGGGATAATGCATATGGTATTGAGAGCAACTTCAGTCTCCCGAGGAAACTGATGTTCATAATGGGCTATCCACCAGAAACCTCAAAGCCATTTGCTTTTGTTTCTCTCTTTTACAACCAGATTTCCTTAACTTTGTCAAGATGGAAGAATTAGGTACATACGAATTCAGTGGTTCGGTTTCTTTCTGTCTCTCTGTCTGTCTTAAACTGGGATGGAAAAGGAGCTTGACTAAAAACCAAAACGACAGCAAACATCGTAGTGGGAGAGAGAGCAGCAACAGGAAGGATGTGTTACTTTTTGTGTTGTTGTTGATTTTGTATGTGTGTTTATTTAGTTCTTGCAATTTTTAAATTTTTTTTTGTAATTTCATAATACGAATGGATAAAGAGGGTAATGAGACTTACATCATGCAGTTTAACATAAGTGAAATTCTCGACACAGGAATTTCACTCTCTATCTCTGTCTCTGTCTCTCTCTCTGAACAAAAGCTCAGATTGCTCTTATCTATAACTTTTCTACCTGTTGCCATCACCAAGGATGCCATTGGATTTTTCACATCGTACGGATCAAGGTATTCTGACGAGAAAGCTGTTATTGTCTCTAGATTTTTGTTTGTTTTTAACTTTTACCACAAGCTGCAACATGTCTAATTATGTGAATTTTTTTTTAAAACTGAAGTCAATGTCTGAAATGCTGTAAGGTATTAGGGGATGACATTGTTGCCTCCTGTTGCGAACATTGCCCCTGTGTTCCTGGACCGGGCTGTTTTTGTCCAGTACAACTGGTAATTTTGTTATCCGGAATGGCGTGTACATCCATCTACCCACAGAAACACTCGGTTCCTTTCTCACTGCAGAACTGTTATGGCTTTTTTCTTGTAAACCTTCAGATCACCCTACTGTCCAAATTATGCGTGATCACTCAAGACAAGAACGTGATGACCTGTTTAGTCAAATCAACTCACTTCAATCCTGAAAAGTTTACGATTTTGTGTGTGTGTGTGTGTGTGTGTGTGTGTGTGTGTGTGTGTGTGTGTGTGTGTGTGTGTGTGTGTCCAAGTGTGCAGTCGACAATGGATAATCTGACAAACTCTTAAAAAACGTGCTATGCCACATCCAATATATAACGCCAGATGCTATTCCTCCTTGCGCAGTTCAACGACGTGCCATTTATAATATATATATATATATATATATATATATATATATATATATATATATTTTATATATATATATATATATTATATATATATATATATATTACCAGATGTTATTGTGCCGATCCCGTTTGGGTTTATTCAGTATGTGTACAAGGTGTATGTTATTTTAGAGTTATTTTGTCATCAACTATGTTTATTCAATGATTTTTTGCTCACGCTGTAAGCCAGAGGTGGGAATTCACTCTGAAAATGTTTGCCCAAATGGTTAGCACCAATGGTATCAGAAATCTTGATTGTCGAGTTTTAAAACAGTTTTCATTCGTTAGGTGTGTATGTGTAGTGTGTGTGTGTGTGTGTGTGTGTGTGTGTGTGTGTGTGTGTGTGTGTGTGTGTGCTGTGTCTGTGCGTGCTGCGCGCACATGTGTTTGTCCCAGCACACTAATCAGTGTGGCCACAGCTTTTTGCTGGCGATGGCCACATCATGCTAATGTTGACCCCATTGTGGTGGTGCTGGCCACATCCTGGCCGCATTATTATGGTGTTGGCCACATTGTCAGGTGATTGGCCACACTGTGGTTGGCCACGTTGTCATTGTGACCAGTGTGTGTTGTCCACACTGTGCTGGTGTTGCCACACGTTGGTGTGTCCCACTGTGCTGGTGTTGACCACACTGTGCTGGTGTTGTCCACACTGTGCTGGTGTTGTTGTCCACACTGTGCCGGCATTGACCACATTGCACTGGTGTTGGCCACACTTTGACCTCTCTGCGCTGGTGTTGGTCTCGCCATGTGATGTTGGCCACATGGTGCTGGTGTCCGCCACACCATGGTGGTGTTGGCTACACTGCGCTGGCTTTGATCAGACTGTTGGTGTTAACCATGTTGCGTTTACGTTAGGATGTTTAGGTTATTATCTTTTGTTTTGGTTTCTGTTTCTATGTTTGTTTTAAATGAAACTGGCAGATTAAAGCAGACAATTTTTTTTAATTGGGCACACAAATCTTTTCAGAGATAAACAGCATCATGATACCAAAAAAAACACCATCAGAGAGAAAGCTTTTTTTAAAGAGGAAAGTTGGACTTTTTAAAAATCTTTTTTTTTCAAGTGGTCAAGTCCAGAAGGCTACGCCACTTTTGAATGAATGTTAGTTAATGTTCATACATTCCTTGCTGGCCTGTTTTCAGCTCGGGTTACATCAAAAGAAAGCTTGAAATGTCCGTTGTATTTTACAGGGAATGTAACTTGTTTGTTCTGTGTACCTTCTGTGTGTGTGAACTAGATGAATGGGTACCGTAAGCAGCTGTAGTTTGGCGTTTGTAACTAGATTTACCATGGAAGCTAAACTGCTTGCTTTAACTATTACTGAAGTCTCGTTGCCTCATTGTGATTTGTTTTTCAAAGGGAAATCATCATCCATTCCTCTCTCTCTCTCTCTCTCCTCTCTCTGAAAGGAAAGAAGTATGTTATTACTGCTGTCAGGTGGTACCAGAGAAGTGCTATGTTTGGGAACCATAGACACCAGAAGGAACTTTCATGACCAGTGTATGTACACTGGCACACCTTGTTGGAACACTATCGAGGAATGTGCAAGAATCAGATCAAGGCCCATCACTGTTTTGGTTTGACGATTCCTCGAGTGAACGCTCCGTCCCTTTGTAGACTTCATTTTTACCTTGACCTTTTTTCTTTTTTTTTTGCCTTCGTTTTTATATATGTGAGATCTAATCTTCAACATGATAATATTTGACGAATTTCTGAAGTGCCCTGTCCGGAATAATTGTCCTGCGCGTGGTGCATTACGTTCACAACGAATAACAAAGGAAGAACAGTCTTGGCATAAAAAAAATGCGTGTGAAATGAAAATAGATTTAAAGTGATCGTATGAAAAGCTTATGAACTGACGTAAACAAATGCAAAATACATTTGCAGAATAACACTTCAATAATCGTCTTCAGCGACGGTCTCATTCAGACACGTATGCGCTTTCTCTCATGTGCATGGGACAATTACAGGTGGCATGAAAATCAAAGCATAGCAGAGAGAGAAGAAAAGTAGATTACTCATGAAAACAGTGGTTTATCAAGTAATTTTAAAGGTGTGTGTGTGTGTGTGTGTTGTGTGTGGTGTGTGTGTGTGTGTGTGTGTGTGTGTGTGTGTGTGTGTGTGTGTGTGTGTGTGTGTGTGTGTGTGTTAGGGCAGAGGTATTTTCTGTTCGATTTAAATTATACGGCAATGAACTGCAAAGAGTTTGTGCATCATAAAGTAATGAGTGGGAGCCATAATGTTTTAACTGTCGTACAAGGTTTATTAAAGAGTTGTTCTTTCAAATTTTCCCCAGGAAAATGTTGCTGTTTGTAGCACACATACCACCCAGTCAACATTCTTTCCCTGTAAAGACCTTTGTTTAGGAGGGAACAGGTGTTTTGTTATTGTTGTTTTGTCAGTACTACCATTACCTTCCAAGAAACACTCTTTCTGTTGGACTTTTTTCTGTAACGTTTTTGTCGTGGTCTAAACTAGCAAAGACTCTCACGCTATAAAAACTTTCCCCGACACATTTTTGCCTCTATCTTTTTACTGAATTTACCTCCCTGTAAAGACAGTGAAGTTTTTTTTTGTCTGGAAAAATTGGGGCTCTTCGTTTTTTCCATGTTTCTCTGTGAGCAGTCCTCTCCTGGGCCTCCTTATGGCCAAAACAGTTTTGTCCTTTTGTTCCCTTCTTTACTTTTTATCCCCCTAAACACATCCATTCCGTTTGGACTTTTTTTTTTTCGTGGCTCTTTTGGTCTGTACCTACATTTACTTCCGCAATGAACGCTTTCCCTTTATGGACTTTGGCGGATATTTTTAAACATACCTGGTATGTATCCTTATTTACGGTTTTTCTTTTAAATTATTTTTCTATACGGATTCACTTTCACATTGAGCCGCCACCCACCACCTTTCCATTCCCACCACTCCCTTCTCCACACCAGTTTTTGTCCATATTACCTTACCTTCATGGAAGACTTCCTTCTATGATATGTTTGGTTTTCAAGAACAGTTTACCTATTGTTACTTGGGATGCCATATAAAGACCTGATTGTCCGGAGTTCTTTTGTCTGTAAAACAATGACCTTCAATTTAACGAAAGACTCAATCTTTAAAAACTGGTTTGTCTGGAGGTTTTTTCTTCTTTTTTTTTCTTGGTCTATAGTTCATTCATTTTCCATTGAAGACTGCCTACCTCCTTGAAAATTTGTGTTGTCTGGATTTGTTTTTTTTTTTTTTGGGGGGGGGGGGGGAGGGGTTCAAAACATTCATTTTCAACCAAAGAATATAAATTTAAAGACTTCTTTGTATGAAATATTTGTCTAAGCAAGTATCTTCCAGCAAACACTGGTCCCTTCCTTTAAAGACTTGCGTGTCTGGAATATTTGTGTCTACACATTTCTCTTCCATCAAAGACTATCCATTTAAAGACATATGTCTGGAATATTTTAATATATGATTACGTTTTACCCCCCCCCCCCCCCCCCCTCCCGAAAGATCTCTATCTTTAACTCGTTTGTCTGGAGCTTTTTGTTTGTGCAGCGTTTACCTTCTATTAAAGATTTCCTACCTTTAAAGACATACGTGTCTGGAACAATTTCGTACTGACATTTAATCTTTATTTTCCATTAAAAAAGTCCATCTGCTTAAGGTGCGTTTGCCTTGAACGTTTTTGTCCTTTGTCTATACTAGCATTTACCTTCCGTGAAAGACTCTTCCTTCAAAGATCCAGGTGTTGTTTGTTTTTTTTTAGTAAAATACGATTTTATAGAGATCAACAGGCTTTGTCTAAAGCCTTACACTTTCAGAACCCATATGGTAGTAACGCTATCGCATGGTTCAGCGTTGAGGCTACATTTCTGCACCAATTCAAACAACGTTACCGTTCAGATCGACAGCTCTTTTTGTGTGAAGAACAAACTTTGAAACTGCAATCTTTCCGTTTTATTCTACCCTAGGGAATGAGAGTCCTGCTTGGGAGCGGGTTAAGTTACAAGCATTTACATAGAGTGTAAAACGGGATGGCGCTAGGACAGTGCCGGACATTGCGGAGCAGGTTGTGTTAAAAGGGTTCACGAGGCTTTGATTCATTTTAAGAGATATTGCGTGATCGGCTGAAAACATACCTGCAGGTCAAATCTTTGAAAAGATGGGTTGTTATTTTAAAATTTGAAATGTGCATTGTTTTAGTGGCTCTTTCGTTTGTTTGTTGTCTTTTAATTTCAGCAAAGAATGCAGACTCTTGGTTCCGGACAGTTTTAGAATGCAAAGAATGCAGACTTTGGTTCCGGACAGTTTTAGAATGCAAAGAATGCAGACTCTTGGTTCCGACAGTTTTAGAATGCAAAGAATGCAGACTCTTGGTTCCGACAGTTTTAGAATGCAAGAATGAATCCCATTCAGGATTTGTTCCGGACAGTTTTAGAATGCAAAGAATGCAGACTCTTGGTTCCGGACAGTTTTTAGAATGCAAAGAATGCAGACTCTTGGTTCCGGACAGTTTTTAGAATGCAAAGAATGCAGACTCTTGGTTTCCGGACAGTTTTAGAAAGCAAAGAATGCAGACTTTGTTCCGAACAGTTTAATGCAAAGAATGCAACTCTTGGTTCCGAACAGTTTTAGAATGCAAAGAATGCAGACTCTTGGTTCCGAACAGTTTTAGAATGCAAAGAATGCAGACTCTTGGTTCCGAACAGTTTTAGAATGCAAAGAATGCAGACTCTTGGTTCCGAACAGTTTTAGAATGCAAAGAATGCAGACTCTTGGTTCCGAACAGTTTTAGAATGCAAAGAAAGCAGACTCTTGGTTCCGAACAGTTTTAGAATGCAAAGAATGCAGACTCTTGGTTCGCGAACAGTTTTAGAATGCATTAGGTTCATTTGTGGAGTGTTTTCTTCGAATCCCGATTAAGCGAAACGTGATTTTAATGTCTTCAGGACAATTCACTTTTTTAGAAGTAACAGAGTGAGCATATTCATGTGTGTTAGTGGCATTATTTAAATTTCTCTGTGTTGTGTGTGTGTGTGTGTGTGTGTGTGTGTGTGTGTGTGTGTGTGTGTGTGTGTGTTACATTCTTTGGTGAAAAACTGATGTGAGGAAATGACTTCCACTGCACACACACACACACACACACACACACACACACACACACACACACACACATTTCTTTTATCTTTTTTTATTTACTTTTTTTTAATCAGTATTCATGTTTTATCATTTATTTTTTCTTTTCATTAAGATTTGGTCTGACTTCAACCCTCAAGACGGGTTAGGTTTGAGGCGTTAGTTTGGTCCTTTGTTTGAGTTTGGTCCTTTTGTTTGAGTTTGGTCCTTTGTTGGTTGTCTTTTCTTTTTGCCAATACCCAGTGACACTTTTTCTTTAACAGTGGCAGACTACAGACTTGCAGCAAAGCTCTGTGGCATCGCGTAGTCTGTTGATATTCTGACTTTTGTGGCTCGACAGTTTGATTGCAGCGCATGGTTTGGTTCAGAGTCTCATGTATACATCAGCTCTGCCAAACATTCTTGCCTTCATCTTGCGTCGTCTGCAACCCATTACGTTTTTTGTGTGTTTTTGTTTGTTTTGCTGTCTTGCCAAGACTTTGTTGTTGTTTTTTTTTCATTTTTGAAGCCCAGACAATGTTACGCTGTCCAGATAGCGGACAGAAATCCAAACCGTATAAAATGACTTTGTTTGTTTGTTTGCTCGTTTTCACGAAGAAGGTGGCAGAAAACGTACAAGGACAGGGCGGGGGCGAAAGGGGTGGATCTATATTTGGGGTGAAATGTCTTTGGGAGTTGGGGAGGGGGGGGGAGTGGGTGGAGGGGGGTGGGGGGAGGTTTCATCAATGTGACTGTTGATCTATTTTTCGCTTTGATTGTAAAGTCGTGGCTGATCACACTGCCTGGCCTCGATCATGCGTGTCATGGGTTTATGGGGTGAATGGGTGGTGGGTGTGGTGGCGGTGGATTGAGGCCGTGGCTGTTGTTTTGCGCCGTTTACAACTTTTAAGTGAAGACCTGACAACGATTTTGTGAGAACGTCCGTGAAGATGCGAACAGAACAGACAGGTGTCTCCCATCGTTTGTTGCCAAGTGCCCAGTGTCTTTGTGTTCCGTGATGTATAACAGGACAGCGTTTGCCGTCGGTGTGTGTGCGCGCACGCGCGCGGGTGCGTGAAGTGTATGGGTAAAGATACAAATACTTTTCAGGCACGGTATATTTATGAAGTGAAGGACCTGCAGCACTCCGTTGTAATGTTTTTATTTTTTATTATTATTTTTTTTTATACATGAATGTTGAGCGCATTTCAGCCCAATACCAAGCTCGTTTCGTACCAGGCAATGCTTTTTCACGTACATATGTTAGTTTTTGAGCTTCTAAGGTTATAAAGAAAGATGGGGGGGGGGGGACAACAACAACAACAACAACAACCAACACGAACAGTCACTTCTGTGTGTGCATGAAACAAGGGACCAAACGCAGGATCAGTTTCTGTACAGGATATGTTTGACCAATTGGCATTTTGTTTTTATTTTAAAGACAAGTGTGCTATTCAAGTGAAGACACGAAGATAAGATTGGAAAAACGGTTAGCAGACAAGTAAAAAAACAAAAAAAAGAACAACAAAACAAGTAAAACACACACACACACACACCACACACACACACACACACACACACACACACACACACACACACACAACAAATCGAAGAACCGACCATGCTGGAGAGCTGTACAAAACCCAAGAGCCAGAGGATGCTTGGCTCTCGCGTGGAGAATTCTTCCAGAATATATGCCATACTTTCTCGCTAACTATTAGAGCTATGAGCACAGTGCTGTCATGTTTGTTTTTATTTTTGTCATGTGTGTCTGTGTCCTTTTCAAGTTCTCATCACACACTATTTTTTTTAGACTAATTTCGTCAAAGCAGGTTTCTAGACTCTGATACTCACATACGGGGAAATTTATTTTTGTTGTCTATTCATATTATTTAAGACGGATTTTTTTTTTAATTTACAGGACCGTGAATCCCTCCAGTGAGGGATGATGACACAGTTGAGGTTTTGGGATGAAAATAAAGTGTGACTGTGATGGAGAGGAGATTCTATTCAAATTGCAGCAATCTGTTGTCTGTTGTATCTTGGGTTGTTTTTTTTCCCCCTTATACCCTACACTTTTTGTTTGATGAAGTTTACCTTTTTGGAGGGGGGGGGGGGGGGGGGGGGTTACTAAGACGTACGTATGTAGTTACTACACATTGAAACTGAACACGTGTTCGCAGAATTTTCTGACTTTATGAATCCCAGCATTCCCCCCCCCCCCCCCCCCCCTCCCAAACCTATTTTGTTTTTACCGTTGTTTACTTCTGCGATGTTTATTATGACATTTCTACATGACCAATCGAATGTTCGGCAAGATTTGAACCACTCTATGAACGCAGCTGTTTGAAATGTTCCATCCCCAGGTGTTCTGATTTCTCGTGCCGTGCCTAACTGTTGAAACCGACACACACAATCCTAGCCAGGCTTAGCAGAGATGATACCGGACGTTTATGATGGACGGATAATCCATCGATTATAAACCGTGTTTTGAGGTCGTTGCCACTGTCGCCTCGGTTCTTTTAAAACGGACAAGACAATATTGCGTAGTACCTGGTGTGTGTTGGTGTTTTGTGGGTTTTGTGGGGTGTGTGTGTGTGTGTGTGTGAGTGTGGTGTGTGTGGTTGGTGCGTGCGTGCGTGCGTGCGTGCGTGCGTGTGTGTAGTTATTTTTGTGAAACCTTGTCATTCAGCTTACCACTGGTTATCCCAGAAATCATCAATAAAACGGGGGACTAATGATGGATATTGGTAATTTTTAAGTGCTCACAGAGAAAGAGAGAAGGGTGAGAGAGAGAGAGAGAGAGAGAGAGAGAGAGAGAGAGAGAGAGAGAGAGAGAGAGAGAGAGAGAGGAGAGAGAGGAGAGAGAGAAAGAGAAAGAGAGAGAGAGAATTTGTTGTCAAGGTCTGTCAACCTCGATGTGCTCTCCCACATATTAATGAAACGAGGGGATAAATGATACATGTTGTCCGTCTTTTTTGTCTTTTTTTTTTTTTTTTTTTGTAAATCGAGAGAGAGGACAGAGATAGATTTTGTAATCAAAGTCAGTTAATTTCGATGCAGTCTCTCACATTCTAACCTGTAAGGAAGATTTCCTTTAGTCTCCCCTCCCCATCCATCCGCACGAAAGCTCTCCAGCAAAAGTGCAGGGGAAATGATGTAAAGAATAAAGGAACAACAATGTCGCACAAGCAACAAACAAACAAATTATGTGAAGAATAAAGGAACAGTGTCGCACAGGCAACAGACAAAGTTCCGCCCTTCCAGGGGACCTCTTGAAGTTCTCGAATCAATAAAGGTTGTAATGATTTTCATCTTCTGCGCATCCGCCGAAAGCTGACCATAACGCTTCTTCTTCTTCCGTTGAGTCTCCACAATCAACTGGCTGATTATTTTGAGACTGTGAAACGGGGGATCCACTTTTTAAAAAAATAAATAAATAAATAAAAAGAGCTATTCTAATTCCTATTTCATTAACATGAAATTACTCACATTCGTACCACAAAGTGACACCCCCACCCCTATCTTGTCTACTCACTAGCCAACATAAAAAAGGCAAAAGCTAAGTGCGGAGCTACCACGGTCACTTTTCATCCATTACTATGGACTAGCTGGTCCCAGGTTGCAGAAAAACTCAGGCCCGCAACTTCCTTCCTCTCATCCATTCACACAACAAAACAACAAGACCCTAAACTAAACTGCCTCTAACCCTACCCTAATCGAGTGTGGCCCTAACATAAACTCTAAACCGTTAAGAGAAAAAAAAATCTTCCTGCTGTTTCTAAACTTGTAAAAGTCCCCCCCCCCCCCCCTCCCCAAGTAAATCACAACTCGCCTCAAACATTCAGTCCATCACGGTAGTCGGTTTCGAAGTTCTCTCCGGATTCGAACTTGGTCCACATAGGCCTAATCCTCTTTCCCCAAGTTCGGTTCAAATCGGTGCGGGACTTTTGCGTGAACTTGCTAACCGACACGCAGACCGACAGATGTCAGAGAAATCATGAACTGCGTGATAGCGGTGACGACGTACAAAGATTTCACCGAGCAAATCATCAGATTGAGTCACCTAAACAACGAAGCAGGAGTTAGTTTCCTTCGAATCTCCGGTCTGAGATGCTGAAGAGCAAGAAGTAATAATACGTAGACCTTTCAAATGTTAACTAGCTGCTATGGTATCCAACTCCTTGTGAGCTGTTCTCATAAAATATCCCCAACACTGGAGGTCGTCATATGGCATTAAATACACCATTTGATAAACGTCGTCTTCATGCGCCTGTAATGCGCATTTAATTTAATCTGTATTATATACAATACTAGAAAAAGCAGACAAAAGGCTATTAAACTCATAACATGCTATGATATGATTTCTAAAGAACATGACGTATATATGATATTGTGTGTATGGTTGTGTAAGTGCGCGCGCACGCGCATGCGCGCCCGTGTGTGTGTGTGTGTGTGTGTGTGTGTGTGAGACCGAATGTACCTTAGCTTTGGTAGGTAGATGCTGAAGTGGTGATGCGAAGTGTGAGAGGGGGAGAGGGGATGAAAGGAAATGTTTCTAGGGCACAGGAGAAAGAAGGAGAAGGGAGGAAGAGGAGACCGCCGGGGGGAGTGGACGGGAGGGGGGGGGGGGGGGAGGAGGAGAAATGGGGTATCAAAACGAAAAGACATCAATAGCGCTGATTAGAGGGGGACATCTGAGTCGAAAATTGCGCTTAGAGAATCAGGATCAAATATGTTAATTCTGATTGCTCCAGTTTAAGATCAAGCCTCTTGTGTGTGTGTGTGTGTGTGTGTGTGTGTGTGTGTGTGTTGTGTGATCATCTCCAAACTGATTGTTTTGTGTGTGTTTTTTTCATAGAGCTAAAACGATCGCTGGTAACAGTATTTTTACTTTTGTTTTATATCTTGATTGTTATCAATTGATTTATGACTGTGGCGTTTTGATTTTGCCTCACAGAACTAAAAGAACTACAACTAAAACCGAGGTACGTTTAAAAAAAAATGACTGCACGCAAGCTGTTGTGTTGAAATAAGTTTTCCGCCTACCCCTACTTACCACCCCATTCCCGGGCGAAATATTCCTCTGTGTGTGTGTGTGTGTGTGTGTGTGTGTGTGTGACCCATTTTGATAATATTGACAGCCGATTATTTCTAACTGCACGACTTGGACTGTCACTCTCGTCAAGTTTGATGGAACTACGTTCAGCTAAAAGGGAAATAGAGAGAATGCAGACCTCTGCCAAGGTTGAAATAGGTCCGTCCTGAATCCGCCCGCGGTCCGGATCTGCTCTCTGCCCGGGATCCACATCAACGTTCCATGTGGAGCCGTCCTTGGGCCTTCATTTTATCAGTCCACTAAGTGTCGTCCCTTCAAATAAGGTGTGTAGCGTTTGCCTGGTCTTGCTGACAGACGTATAAAAAAAAAAAAACAACTAGTGGACATGGATGACCTTAATGATTTGACGTGAAAATGATTGATGACAGCGTTACCTCTGCGGCGGAGGCAAAAGATGTCAAGATAGAGTTCATCAACGGAGTCTGACGTATGTACTCGCGATCAGCTCTGTCTTGGAGTTTCAGTGGCCAGTTTAAGTGAAGTCCCGTCAAAATTTGGAGAAAAACCCGCATAATTCTGAACTGCTAATAACGAAGATTTTGTTTGTTTGTTTGTTTTAAATAAAGAAAATGAAAATCAAAAAAGGGGGGGGGGGGGGGATACTGTGAAACAAAAGAAGACAACTCCGCTTGTTTAGCAGAACTTTTTTCAGTAATGCGTGTTGGGATTTCAGAGACCGCGGAATGAGTAGTTACTTTCAGCAGGTCTGCAAATCTGCTCGGGACGACATGAGCATCTCTTAGGCAGGGTGCAATGACGCCACTGTGTCATCTTCCTAGCGGAAGACCTGAAAGGAAATAGAATGTCAGAGGTTGTTTTTTTTCTTAAAGAAGAAAAGAAAAGAAGGGGGGGTATATATATACACCCTGTGTTCCCATCGTTAAAATGTGAGTTTAGAATCAAGTCTTGTCTTTTAACTCCGTACTTGGGCTGGCTGCTAACTCCCCCCCCCTCCCCTCCCCCCCCCCCCCCCCCCCCTCCACCCTGTCATACTCGTACTTCCCCATCCCCAACTTACCGCTCTTCTCCTCCGTCCGACCAAGACGGAACTGATAGCCAGTGATTGTTTTATTTATTAAGAGTGCCGAAGACCATGATTCTCGATCACAGATGCCAGAATATGGAAGCTTCTAGCATTTGACGTATCGTTGAACGAAATGCTATTGCTAATGGTAAACTGCGCACAGGTACCGATTCTCTCTGCATTTGTTGTTGGTGTAACTTCGCGTTTAGTTGTAGTCGTTAACGACCGCATTCAGATTGGTGGCTTTTGGAAGAGGCGGGGAAAGGGGTGGGGGGGGAGGGGGGGGGGATGAGGATGTGGGTGGGAGAGGATGTATATCTCTTGACGAAGTATAACGGAACCCTTCTTTTGATGTGTGTTTGTTGTTGTTTTTCTTTGTTTTTGCTTCAGTCTAATTTCATATGCGGACAGTCAACGGGGGCAATGACTATTGAGCAATACATCTGTCGCACGACTGTGGCGAAATCTATGTGGGCAATTAACTTTTTTTTTTAAGGAAACATTTAATGTGCTGTTACAATGTTTGGTTTTGTTACCATGTGGACACTTTACAAATACATCTACAAAGTTAAGCATGAATCTGTCACCTCTTTTCATTTTTTTTAACGTATTTGATTTAATCGTTTATGTATTTTATTTATTTGTCAATGGCTTTTATGATGATGTGAGCTCACTCTATATTTCGATTTCTAGACCGCTCGCTCCTCTGCTCTCTCTCTCTTCTCTCTCTCTCTCTCTCTCTCTCTCTCTCTCTCTCTCTCTCTCTCTCTCTCTCTCTCTCTCTTCTCTCTCTTTTTCTCGTTTAAAGTGCGTTATAAGTAATGCCATCTACTTGGTACATACATACTGTATCTGTTATTCGTATGGTCGTATCTCGTGGGTGATATTGGGAGTTTGGGAAATATCATCCAGTTCGTTGTAGTTGACTCACTGAAAAAGAAAACAATTGTTGGTATACCCAGTGGATGCTGCGTCCACTCTGAGCTCACACCAAAGACCCATAGATGCTCCAGACAGCGTCCAACTCAGACAGTCCTGTCCTACTGGGACCGTTCGCTTGGCACACAGACGCCTCTTGCTCTGATCCTGTTCCTTGTCAAATGTGCAAAGACCTTTTGCTGTTGAAGTCATGCGTTTTCATGGAGGTTTTTTTTTTTTACATTGTTCCACACACTTATCTCGGTTTTTTTTTTTGGTTTTGTTTTGTGTTTTTGTTTGTTTGTTTTTATTGTTTATTTTTTACGTAAATAATGAAGTAATTCGTTGGTACTAGCACTGGTATCAGCTCCATAATCAGCTGGCGTACAAACATCAAGAAGTGAAGAGCTCATTTAAAGAGAAGTGTAACGCAATCTGTTCGTGTGTGTGTGTGTGTGTGTGTGTGTGTTGTGTGTGTGTTGAAGAACAAGACTGCCGAGAGACTGTTCTTCATCTTGACGAGATTATGTCCGTGCAAAGACGCCGATCTCCGGCACGTTCAGTTCACAAACATTCTGCACCCCCTCCCCTTCCCCCACCCCCTCCCCTAAGTTGCTGTCGGCATAATGTATTTCAGAATGTCGTGGGTGGTTCTGTCTACAGTTTACTGGTTCTTTTGCAATTGTTCTGGTACATGTACAAGTTAAACTCCGTGGTTGAATCTGTTTTGTGTCGGAGCCAGCTCATGCAAACAGCATTACAAACTAAAGGCGACAATGATTTCATTTCGGTTTATGTAAAGATAGTTCTGGCTACTGTTCGAAATGAACATTTTCTTGTGTGCGCGTGCGTGTGTGTCAATGAAACTATGTTGTTGCGTTATTCACTGTCGTAATACCATTATGACTAACAGACTTTGTCTACAAGCAAAAGGAAAGAACCCGGCTGCTATGCACATTTTTTTTTATTTATATGCCCTCCCTCTTCTCTTCCTCCTATCCCCTCCCAATATGTTGAAAAACCACAGTCGATAATTTTACTGTTTATTTTCTGGTTTAGGACAGATTAGCAGATATCACTGTATATTCTGACGAAAAAAGGAAAAAAGCTGAACTTATCCTTTGGGTGAAGCACTGGAATGTTTTGTTTGTTGGTTTATTTAGTCCATCATTTATTCATTTCAGTTCACGTTTTTCATTTTTTTATTTGAGTATCTTATTCATTTATGTTCATTTTGATCTCTCAAAATCATACACGCATTGCACATAATGATGAAACCTTGTCGGCCCATGAACTACTGTCATTTTAAGACTCCTGAACGGGGAGTCGGGAGAGGGGATGGGGGTGGGAGATACTATTCTGTGCCAAATATGGGTATAAACCGATTTTGTTGTTTTGGAGTTGTTGGGTTGTTTTTTTTTTCTTTTCTTTTGTTAATATTGATCACAGACAGAATGTGTTGTAGAATGCATCCCCCCCCCCCACACACACACACACACACACCACCCCCCGTCATTGTGCCATAGAATTATCTTGGTTTGAATGTAGTGAAGTGCACGTATACTTACTTCCCTTGCCGCGTGTACCTGCTTTGTTCTGAGTTCAAGTCGCAGGGTACAGTACTGAGTGTACCTGTCGTTTCAATGGCTGTGTGGGTGGACCAGCTTACTGATGGAGAAAGCTTCTGGGCAGGACGCTGGGAAGTGCATGTGTCCTCGCCTTCCCCTGTGCCACACACACGCACACACAACAACACACACACCGTACACCGAGAATGTTTTTAGGTGGAACATTTGCGGACTACACGTTTCCTTTCCTTCGCCGTTGACATGGGCCGGTACTGTTCTTGGAGATTTAAAAAAAAAAAAAAAAAAAAAAAAAAAAAAAAAATGCCGGGGTAAAA
>CM031625.1:27875002-27900002 GCA_018398815.1 Conus ventricosus | reverse complement strand
CGCGGGACAAGTAGTATTATATCGCGGGACAGATAGTATTATATATATAGTAAACAGTAAACAAGTGGGGTAACTTTTGCTCCCGTAAATTTCCAATATTATATATATATATATATATAATATATATATATAATTATATATAATATATTATATATAGAGAGAGAGAGGAGAGAGAGAGAGAGAGAAAGAGAATGACAAAGAACAAGTGATTCATATATAGATATAATATATATAGATAGATATACATATATAATATAGATATAATATAATAATATATATAATATTACATATATATATATAATATATATATATAATATATATATATATATGTGTGTGTGTGTGTGTGTGTGTGTGTGTGTGTGTGTGTGTGTGAAAATAGACATTTGTTATTTGCACTTTCAATTCAGGTGTAACATTTGCCGTTCCAGTTGGATTTTTTTTCTCAGCTGTCTTTTCAGTTGTTTTAACAAATAGACGTAATTGTCGAACTGGGACATGATTTCTTACCTCAAAAAGGAGCAAATTAGTTTGATTCTTCGTGTTTATCATATTGGTGTTTAGTGTGGTTAATATCATGTTTTGCTAGCTGATGCTTCAGGCTGGAATTTGAAAAAACCCTCGTTCAAAGCACATTACCGTGACACTTCTCCATAACTCTTTGTGCAAATGAACATGGCCTCTGAAAAAGTGTATGATTAGATTTGTGTTTTTCCTTGGATAATGATTTTCTGGAGGATGTGTTTTGCGAATTATTGCTACAAATAGTTATCTTATGTATGACTGGAGTTATTCAAAACGTGAAACAGGGATGGGGGAGTTATACCAGTTCTATGAACACTGCAAGACAACAGCGTCAACACAATACAAACAGCAATCGTCTGTTTATAACTTTATTTGTTCATTGCTTCATTTTTATCCTGCTTTGTTGGGTGAACGTTGCGTCCATGAGTCCCTCAAAAATTTGTTGTGTTGTATCCCAAAGCTGTAGGCTTTCCTTTTTTTCCCAAAAATTTTACAAACTTTTTTTGGGGGGAGGAGGGGGGGGGGGATGGGAAGGGGTCAACAATTTACTTGTCCATATCCGGAGAAACGTTATCCCTGAACGAAGTGTATCACTTGTTTGTGATGTAATGGAAATGCAATGTCGATGATATTGCCGTATGTAAGCTTATTACCAATTGTCGTGTTTGTAAGAAACTTTCTTGTCGCATCTCGTCTCACAGCCCGTTTTTTTTTTTTTAAATTCAGACTATTGGGAGCATCCGCGCTCTGTTCGGATGAACACATTGCTTACAATTCCCGGACACGTTTTCGCACGAATTCGGTAAAGGACGATATTACGTGTTTTACCTGTTCGTTTTCAGGCGTTACAGACCGCAGACCTCTGCCGTTCAGTAGTCACGTTCAACATCGCGCATATACTGTCGAATATGATACTCTGATGGTCGCACAACGTAAATCCAGTTTTATTTAATTCGCTGTGTCTGTCCGTGATCAGTTAGTTGTTATATCTGCCGACAACAAACAATTGTAACTGGAGATAGCTTCTGATTTATAATGACCACTGCGATGTCTCGAGCGGTGGCTTTTTGTGTGTGTTCATAATTACCAGAATAATTGTACTTAGCAGGATGTAAATGACCGTGTTTGTAGCGGATTGCCTTCCGTCACATGCATGTATGATAGCTTCATACTACTGCCCTCCGCACCCCCCCCCCCCCCACACACACACACGTCGTCTGTCTGTCTGTCTGTCTGTCTGTCTCTCTCTGTCTCTGTCTCTCTCTCTCTCTCTTCTCTCTCTCTCTCTCTCTCTCTCTCTGTCCTTCCCCGTCCTTCCAAGGGTCATAATTCAAAAAAGAAGAGAAATGGAATCCGTTTTAACACAAAGAATTCGACTTTAAAGATTTTCCTTTTTGTTTGTTACGAGTGAACTGTTCTCCATGCTCTACTGACCATTGACACAGCAACTGTTTTTAAAATAATTTTCTTTCTGAAATAAAAGATTATTTTCTTGATGTGTTGTTCAGATTACCAGATACGCGCGCGTGTATGTGTATAACGCGGTTCACGTCACATTGTTTTAAATCGGTCTGTTGGTTTCAGACTTGGTGTTCAGTCTTCGCATGGAGTACAGGCTTCCGACTATAACTTACCTGAAGTCGTGATATCACCACCCCTTTAGTCTGCTTGGCTAGAAACCACTGGACCTGACTTGATTCGTGTGTGTGTGTATGTGTGTGTGTGTGTGTGTGTGTGTGTGTGTGTGTGTGTGTGTGTGCGTGCGTGCGTGCGTGCGTGCGTGCTGCGTGCGTGCGCGCGAATTGTCTTTGACAGTAAGCTTTCCAATCCGTCCAGACTTTAAAAGTTGTTCGCACCAGTCTTTGAGGACCGCAAGGAAGAAACTGTTGTCAACAGGGGTCAGACCTACCTTACTCATTCCTCTGTGTGTGTGTGTGCCGTTTGATGAGATCACATGTTGGATCCATTACAACATTGAGGCATTGGAGAATTTCACTGCAGACATCTCGTCAGAGACCATGTTCCAAGGTGTTTCATCTAGGAAGATTTTAAGGCGTTTTGGTGTTCTTTGTGATGGGTGTGTTGAAAAGTTTGATTTGATTTTTTTTAATTTATTTTTTTGTTTATTTGGGAATGAGGGATGGGGCGTCCACTTTTATTGGACCTTACTGAAACATGATAACGATGTGGGATTTTTTTTTCTTCTCCGAATTCTTATATTTACGTATGTTTGGATGTTAATTTTGGATTCTCTTACTTTTTTATTTTATTTTTTTTTTAGAAAATTAGTATGGGAAGGAGAGCGGGCGGGGATCCAATGCAGGCAAAATGTTCTTCGTTATTATGACAACGACGCAGCAACGATCTGCGGAGTTCACAAGGGATGGGGAGCTTTAAAGAAACAGCTTAAACTGTAAATGCTTGAATGCTTTACTGGCATTATACGGACACCATGACAATCTTGCTTGAAAACAAACCATTAGCTTCGCCACTCCACCGTGGACTTTCCGTTTTCCGCGTGGCAGTCATCAGAGGAACTCGCGGCTGGCTGGGTTTTGTGTTTTTGTTGTTGTTGTTGTTGTTGTTGTTTTTGTCCGTCCTTGGTACACACAGACACACACTCCAACAGCTCTTTGGTTTTGTCTCCCCATGACAAGAAAAAAGAAAAAGAAAACAAAATCCGACGTATCCGGCGGAGGGCGAAATGAGGAAATGGGACGAACATTCTACAAGAAAATCGACTGCAAAAATAAGTAAAAAGCAATTAGTCGGTAAGGAAACCTTCGATTCAGTGCTTCAGGGTTCCCAGTGGTGCTGCAAGCAGGAACCACGTGTGCCCAAAGTCTGGGTGGTCTGCTCAGCTGTTTTCATAGCGCGTGCATCGTCCGCCACGTCAGTGCTTACAGCAACTAAGAATCGTCTTAAATCGAACGGGGGCATGTCACTTGAAATGTCCGACGTGTCCTCAGCATCACGAGGGTTAAAAAAAAAATCCAATGGCCTCTCAGAACACCCAGTCAGCAGCTGGGTTTTCTAGTGTATAACGGCTGTAGCTTGGGGCTGGGATTCATGTCGAGCCGATAGGGAACTTGGAGCCTAACAGCTACAGGTAGTGACACTGTGGAGGGCGTTCGGCGTCTTCTGAGCTGCAGCTTACCAAGCCCTTTTTTTTTTCCTGTTGCATCTTCCGTGCCATTCTGTTGGCATTGCACTCTCGCTGTTTATTCCGGCTCCCGTCCACAGCCACAGCTGGCTTGTCCCGCAACGCCCGGCACCGGCAATCCACAGGGAGCAGTCAATGTCAAGTCGTCATGAGGCACCCCACCAGAGAAGACACTGCGCTGCTGCCGAGTCATTTCGTCGGTGTTCAGTGGTCCCTGTTCTGATCATAGGACAGCACCTACTAAGCTCCATACTGACGACAATAATTGCTTGGTCGCGGAGCCATCTCAAGTGAGCTCCTCCTCTGGAAGGCGCCACACGTCTGTGCAACGATAGTCCCCTTAATTTGCCAGTACTAGTGACCCCGACAGAACCTCACCTTGGACATAGACAAAACTGGGGTTACCATGAGAGCAGGGCATTAAGGACCACAGAGTCTGAGACTTTTTTTAATGTTGATTGATAAGGATAATGCATACCGCGGATTTCCTTTCTGGGCTGAGGCCGCATGACAGGTCTGCTTATTTCCATAACATATCCCATCGTCAACCAGGCCCGAGAGATGCGGTGCTGGTCAGTAAATTTGAGCTACACTCCAGAGACGCATCCATTAAGTGGATGAAACATGATTATGTGGTCCCAGTCTTCCAAATTGAGCCCACAGCAAACTCAACTGTGGGTAGGAGCCGGTTGGGATGAAAAAAAAACCCCACAAATCTTATGGAAACCGAACGCGCGACCTCCCAGCCGGTAGTCCGTAATGCTAACCGTTTTGCCACGGCGGCTGCTACTTAACTACGCTCTAAGTCGGTGTTGGTTAAGCATGAATTGCAGTCCAGCATGTTGAAAATGTTCTCAACCCGAACGTGCTCCCTGTAGTCACTTAAGCTACAAATAAACAACATGACATTGACCACATTTAAATTGACTTTGAAAGAAAGAAAAAAAGAGAGAAAAATCCAACGGTCGACTTCTTTGTGGACACTGTTTTAACCTCCTGTCTTCCGACCCCCACTCCTTACCCATACTCTTTTCCACTTTCGTCATCACCCTTCCGCTTAACGTGATTGTATGGATTAAAATAGAAAATGGTACATTTTCAGTGCCTCTACATTTGTGAGTTTGGGCAGGGTTTTTTTTGTTTTGTTGTCTGCTTGTTTTGGAAGTGCATATCTTAAATCAGGTTATTTGTTCGGATAGAGAGGAGTCTGTGTCTTAGTGCTTGTTCATGGATATTAGACCCACTGTGAAGTCATACAGCTTTTTCTCGAGGTAGATCTTGGCAATTTCTCACCGTTCCTGTTGACCGTGATCGATGTTCGTAGCACTGCGTGAACTCGGGAGTGGACTCGTGTTGGTCCCCATTCTAAATGATACTGTTCATATATTAGATACGATGCGCTGTGGTGTATGTTGTGCGGGTTCAGTACGCAGTGGTGTAAGTAAACTGTATATGTTGAATACCCAGGCAAGTACTGTGTAAGCTGAATACTCGCCATTCCCCCATTTCTCCAGGAATACCGCCCACCCGTCTACCCCCTCCCATTTTTGCGTGGCTGTTTAAAACGTGTGTTCGCGACTGGCGTTCGTTTTGCTGCCAGGACCAACGCTTTGAAACCAGTCGTCATGTTCTGCACCATAACCAACTCCTGACTAGAGCGAGGCCCAATGATTTGTTTTACATTTGATGTTTAGTGTGCATGCTTTCTTGCTTGGTGGTGTACATGCTTCCTTGGTTGGTTGGTTGGTTGTTGCGGTCGTTTTTATTTCCCTAGTCGGTCCTTCATGGCACATGGTTTGTGAGCGTATATCACTGTGTTTTAGTCGCTCACGTCTGGCCGTTCTGGATATCTATCGCTGTATTTCTGTTTGAGGACGTTCATGTTCCCTCTGGCCCACCATTGTACGTCACGTGTTTATTACCACGTTTGTTGTTCATGCTGGACCAGCCTTGTGCCCCGGGTGCACCTGTCACGACGTTTTACTGGGGGGTAGATAATGATTACGCTGGGGCGGGACGACGTGCTACGAGGTTTGTTGATGTCAGCATTCACTTCTCATACATGCGCTGTTGTAGCACCAACACAACCACTGACGACGATTTAAGCCGGGAAAAAAAAAAAAAACAGTCTTGCGATCTTCGCTGTTGCCCTAGTCGCGTAACACTTTTGTTTGTATTTGTTTTCGTTTGTTTGTTTTGTTAATGCAGACTTGATTGTTAACGCGGAGACTACACAAAACCCACCCACCCCACCACGCAGCCCCGCGCGCAACAGCGTCGGTCCGTCCCATACAGTGTTGTGTTAGCGATCGTATGTCTTGTGTCGGTTAGACATATCATCTGGTACATTACAATTATCATTCCTTTGTCAAACCACCTCACCGAAAAATACGCAAAAAATCATCTGGGTTTTTGGATGTTTCATTTAAAGCATGTATAGCACCAAAAAGTGCCACAAACAAAATGCATGGGTTCCACATTGCACTGCACCGGGACCAATGCGTAAAGTTGTACTGAGATTCAACTGCTTATGCGGATATTAAATTTAATATCTTATATATATTATATATTATATATATATATATATATATATATAATTTTTTTTTTTTTTTTTACATTGGACTAATCGGTCCAAAACGAAGGCAGCGTGTTTGTGGACGAAAGACGGGGGTTTTGAGCTCCAGATCGCGTTACTCTAACCTATCCCTAATCTAATCCATACTTAAACTTCAGAAATCCAGAAGAAAAAAAAAACCTTCTTGAAGAAAAAGAAAGAAAATGCCGCAGTATGGGGGGGGGGGGGAGGGTTAAGTTATCTTCTCTTGTTTTGCACCGATAAAGGAAAGGACGTTTGCTGTGGCGATTGTTCAGAATATGAATCCAGTTTGTCCGGTTCTCGTCTGACATTTGAATGTCAAACGAAGCATGGTCACGTGTTTACCAATAGAGCTATTCGCTGGCTCATCATGCAAGAGACTTAACTCGCCAAATCAGAGGACGTCGTGAAAATACGAACATGCACAGGAAAGCTTCAAAATGCGTTTCATTGAAAAGTATGCCAGACAGTAGGAAACACCGTGCAGCAAGTTTCCTTCGACACGAAACGCTTTATGTCTACAGTCTACCACAGCCGTACGAAGCAAGCTGCACTCCAGTGGTCTGCGAAGCAAGCAACTCGTACTCTGTACTTTCCAGCTCGCGCGCTGCGAGAGCCCATGTTGCCGGTGACGGTCAAACACAGTGGTCCGACAGTTTTAAGCTCCTGTCACTCTCTTCCAGAAACCAAGCCCAGATCGGCTTTATGATCCAGAGACAACGTTATTGAAACGGCGACTGCACGCATGAAATGAACAAATTCTGTCCCTGTTTCAGTTTTCCACAGATAATTCCTTTGGCCATACTAGATTTATTCTGGAAAAAGGGATGCGGTTTGCATGCAGATGCTTGAAAGGTGTCACAGATTGTATTTTGAAGATAAACAGAAAGACAGACAGACAAACAAATCAACAAAACGTATAGGGGGGGGGGGGGGGGGGGGGGGGGGGGGGAGTCGGTGGGGGGGGGAAAGGGGGAAAGAACATCCTCTGGCTCTGACATTTCCTGGGCTGAGTCCTCGAGATGCAAAAACCATAAGGAGCTGGACATCGCGTGGAATGGTCACTTCCGTAATGTTCGTAGCGTGCACATTTGATGCCCTTTCGCCGTCGTTTTGAAAAGCATTTAAGTGTATGTCATGCGTATATCAAAATGTCACGTGAATCGTGATTTTTCCTGGTCGCAGCAGTGTGTCCCTGAGAATCCTAGCAATCCTGAGAATCCTAGCGAGGGGTTAAACAGGCTCAGGTCTTGAGGACAACATGATGGGACGGCTGTGGTGGAGGCTGTTGAACTAGCGTTAGAAGGCACGGAGAAGGTTCGCCGGTCCAAAATCTTTTTTAGGTTGTTGTTGTGCTGAGAACAATAAGATGGAACACTGTGACACCGAGTCCTTGAAATTGGACTTGTGGGAAATCTAATCAGTAAACTTCCCCGAAATGACCTTTTTGTCTGACTGGATGCGGCGTCGGGATGGGAGAGGCAGCGACAGAATCATTTTTAATTGCTTGGACGCGGTGTAGGGGTGGGAGAGGTGAGCCTTGGGGAGGGGGGGGGGGTGGATTTCGGAGGGGGAGGGATGGAGGACAGCAGTGCCTTTGTGGTAATAGCGGTAGTGCTGCTCGGAATGAGAAATCTTGTAAGATCTGTTTCTTCTTTTTTTTCCTTTTTTTTTTCAAACATGTATGTGTTTTGAAAGGGTACAAGAGCATGGGAAGTTTGCAGCGTCAGTATCACAGCGGGACTCGGTGAGAGTCCTTGTATGGGCTTTGCGGGTCTGTGTTTAAGGTCCTTTGAAACGTCTTCACATAAATGGAAAACAAAGGGACGATCACTTTTTGAGCAACAGAAACTCTAACTATTGTTGCAGTTAGGACTACTTCTTTACGGTGACTGACCGCGGCCGCAGTGTTAGCGTATTCCAATATTCGTGTTGTTATCGTCGTTGTGGTGACAAGAAAAAGACTGGACGTTTGATTTGTTTTGATTTGAACCAAATGAACCGAAGTGAGTTAAAGTGTGTCAAAAGTGATCCAGATTATTTTATCTCGTATACATTTGTTGGCTATGGACACCATTTTGTTCCCATTAATACTTATAATCAACTGTTTTGCGGGCTACTGAAGTGGACTGCATGGTCGAACACAACAGGCAGGCACCACGTTCATGCTACTCATCTCTAATTACTGTCTTCAGACGGACCTAAATTCGCTCGTATGCCACCCTCCTTACGCCCCATCCCCTCGCTCATCCTCTCCTATCCTCCCTCCCCCTCCCTACCACTCTTCTTCGCTGACCACCCCCACCCCTTTCGTAGCTCTCTCCCTCCTCCACCATACCCTCCCAGCCTTCACACCTGCCCAGCACCCGTCGGCTCGAAGGTCACGCGGGGATGGGTGGGTCAGTCCCCCCACCCATCCCACTCCACCCCACCCCCAGTGGTTATGCTCCGGTTCGCATGGCACTGCTTATAGAGGAAACTATCTTCACACGTTGAGAGACTTGGCATCTTTGTATCACAGTGACATGTTTCTGTCCACATGTTTAATGGCGGAGAAGGATGAAGGGGGCGGAAAGAGAATGGCTCTAGATGAATGGCACTTGCGTGGGATTGTGGAGAGAAAGTTTTTTTTTTTTTTTTTTTTTAAAGATTTCGAGGTTGTTTTTTTGTGCTTTTGTTGTTGTTTTTTTATTGTGTGATTTATCGTTCATATTCTTCCCCCGTCCTTCACCTCCTTCCCTCCCTCCTCGCCCACCCCGAACTCACCTCCCACGCCTCCCATAGGCTCTTCACCTACCCGTTTCTTGGAATCGTCGCCTGCCCTGATAAACCATTCAAAGTGATCATAGTTCCTGATGGTGGTTTTTTTATTTTTATTTTTTAATGATTCATGCCGCCCAGTGTTGGGTAGATGCAAACGAGAGTGTAGCATTTCTGGGACATTTTCCCGCGTTTATTTCTTTATTTTCATATTTATGTCTTCTAATCTGTTGTAACACCTCTTTATTTTCCTCTGGATCGCATTTTCTTGACTTTATTTTTTGGTATGTCTTTTTCCCCCTTCTTATTTCTGTGACAACATAAATCCATGAATGAGTAATTTTCTTGTCTTTCTGTTATTTCTTATTTGCGTGCAATTCGTTTTGATTTTGTAAAACAAATACATAATTTTTGTTGTTGGCCTGCGTGGCATTTAGATACATGAATGAAATATTGTTAATAGGGAAATGCAGAAAACACATACAGTAGAATAACAAATGTGTGAAATGAATGGGCATTTTTCCCTCAATGTAATGTATGCATAGAAGAACGCGTTTTTCTACTTCACATGGTGACAGTGAGCATACACGTAATGAGGTCGATTGTTATATTGCTGTTAAGATTTTACTTGAAGGACTCGAGTCATCAGCAGCTTTTTTTATGAATTAAGACCTTCGTTTGTCATTGTCATTGACTAACATGTATGTAAACAGTGAAAAAAGTAAAAGGGCGTGTGGTGACAATAAAGTATCAAAGGCTGAAAAAAAGTATATGAAGATAATTCATTTGTGTTCTGCCTCGGAAGATTGAATGTCTTGGATTAATATATATATATTGAACAAATTTGTGGTGAGGAAAACAAGTGCAGGCTAACAATTCCTTCTTCATTACGATAATGGTTGGCCAAGGTTTAACAACAACAACGACGACGACGACGACGAGAATAAACCCGGGAGTGTTTATGAGGGAAAGAAAAGTGGGGCCTTATATTATGAATATAACACCCTTCACTAGCAACATATTGAGGTTATCATTGTCTACCTTGAAAACAGAACCATTCATGTCGCCTGCTAGGTTTTTCGTCCGCTGATTCAGACTCGTCAGTAGGTCATGACCGACTGTGTCGGTGCTCCCTTTGCATCAAATGGAGATGCGTCTGGTATCCTTACCACTGAGGGTTCTAAGACAGAATCCCGCTTCCCCATGTCGTTGAATTAACAAACTGCGTGATTTTAGTGGGCTTGTTTGTGTTCAAATCCGACCAGAGGGAATTTTGAACTGCTCGTACATGTGTGGAGGCAGTCCCAGTCGTCCCTGCACAGAACTGGCAAAAGGGATTCCAGATTCATGACGAACATAAATCGATCAGTGCAAATTTAGTTCACCGATATCAGGAACGTGCCGAAGTTGGTTCAGGTCCGTTTTGATGTAACTCATGTCTTGAATGGTCACTTTGGTTCTAAACATGCCCAAAGCACCGCAAATGTAAAGCTGTCACAGCACTTCATGTTCCTGTGAATGGAGTCGTGACCCTCGGTGTGACCCACGTTCAATAAAGCCTTCGACTCCTGGGTGCCCTGGAATAATCGCAGCATTTCTCTCATGACTAGTTGTGACATTCTCTCTAAATGTCTGCCACTTTGTAATTTCTGTTGCAGTTCTTGGCGACACGATTCTGTCAAAGAGCTAAACAAAGTACTGCTGTGGACGTGAAGCTGTCAAAGCACTTCAGGTTACTGTCAGTGGAGGTCGTTTTCTTTTATCCTCGATGCGAATCCGTCGGGTAAAATCTAGGGTTCCCAGGCGCTTTCGGAATCGCAGCATTTTTCAGCACCAGTTCATCTGACTTTCTCTTCAAATGCTCGCAACCTCGTCATTCTTGAAGCAATCCTCTCGCTTCTTTGTGGACAGTACGGCAAAACGAGTGCAGTCTGAAAACAGACACAAATTGTTTTCCACTTTTCTTACAACATGAATAGCTGGTAATCCTGACAGCCGTGTCACTTGAGTCAGTGAAGAAATGCAGCACAGTCGTGAACTCTTGCTGTAGCGGTATGGCCACGACTGGCGCTGAAAGCGTTCGTTCCTGTGACCACACGTGTAAATATGTTAACGGGATCCCTGTTAGTACACATGGAAAAGTGTCAAAATGATCGGTGGTTGTAAATATCGAGCTGTCAAATGATTCAGGTGACTGTAAATATCGATCTGTCAGTAGTAACGTGTCAAATGATTCCAGTTCTTGTAAATGTAAAATTGCCGCAATGATTCCTGCCAATCAAAAAGTGATTTTGCCTAATGGTTCCAGTCACAGACCTATGAAACTCTGTCATGTGATTTGTGTTAATATGAGAGTGAATGCGCAAAGCGATTCCAATCAATGCATGGTAAAACTATTTTAGTGATTTTGGTTACAGAAAAATGTAATCCTGTCACAGAGATTCTAGTTGATATAAGAGTTAACATGTCATGCCAAGTGTTTCCAATTCAGGTAAATGTGAATCTCTCATGTGATTCCAGGCTCTGAAATTTTTAACACAGCAGTGACTGCAGTTGATACGAGTTAAAATCTAACGCAGTGGTTCAGATTGATATAGCCTGTGTTCAAGCATGTCATCATGATTCCTGATGATGTACGTGTAAATATGTCACGGTGATAGTATAAATGTAAAGTATAAATATTTCACAGTTGTTCCAATGACCATCAATGTAAATCTGTCAGAGAGATTCCGGTCATCGGAAATTTAAAACTCTGCCAGTGAGGTTCCAGTTCCTGTAAATGCAAGTCCGCCAAAAAGGTTGTTTTTTGTTGTTGTTTGTTTTACAATGATCGTTTATATCTTGCTTTGTTTGAAGATCAGAAGTACACAGAAATGCTAGTCGACGGTTATGTTTTGACCACTGATTTTTTTTAATCATTCATTTGTGGCACTGGCTGCTATGAAATTGCTGGCAGTTTTCACCTTTAGATAAAGGCCTACTCTCCACTACTGAATATTTCTTTTTCTTCGTCTTTGCAATGTTTTGCCCCATTATTCATCAGAACAAACAGGGAAAAAAGCCGGATTAAGCAGAAGAAATTCTCATTTTTGCCAAAGGACAAAAGGAGTTATACGGAGTTTTAATAATAATAACAACTAACTAACTAACTAACTAACTACTAACTATACTACTAACTCTCTCTCTCTCTCTCTCTCTCTCTCTCCTCTCTCTCTCTCTCTCTCTCTCTCTCCTCTCTCTCCTCTCTCTCTCTCTCGTGCTGTGTTGTGTGAACAGTCATTTATCTTCGGGCTAGTGAAGTATATACTGAAGGCCTCACTCTGCCCACGTCCCAAAGACTCTCCCGGAATATGGTCTTTTCAGCGACAGATTTTGTCAGCGATTCGGTTTTGCATGTTCGTTTACTTTTTGTTTTTATTCATTTTTTTTTTCTCCAGTGAAAGATGTTGACAGCCATTCACTTTGTTTGGGTGTTTGTTTGTTTGTTTGTTTTTGCTTTCTTTTGCGTTTTTTGTTTGTTTGTTTGTTTTATATCAGGCCATGAGAAACTGACGTTTACCACACACGCGCGCGCGCGCGCGTCCTTTTTTCTGGTGATTTGGTGATGTTTTCTTGCCGGCAACGTATTTATAATGCTTTGCATACGCCCACAGACTCTAGCATAGCTCCCGCCCCTCTCCTCCTCCCTACCCTCTCTTTTCTCCCCTCTGCCTCCAAGACTGTATCCCTCCATTCTTCATCATGTATACATTTCAACTTGCGTTAACGTGATATGAGACAAAAATTTTGTACGCAGAAAACATTTTTGGCTTAAACAATAACGACAAAAAAGGCCTTAACTGTTGCTAGAGTATTGGATGTCCATTGAATCCCCTCCCTTTCCTCCACCTTATTCCCCTCTCCCATCTCCGTTTTTTTCCCCTCTGACAAATGCCTCACAATCTCAACACGAATAACAAACATTTTTGCCTCGGCCTCAACAGTCGACTTGAAAGTTTTTTTCCTGCCATTGTCTGTTTTGATAGGGGACGGTCATGTATGTTATTACAAAAGAAAAAGAAAAATAAGAAAGAATTTTTTTTTAAGTCGTTGCTGTATAAATAAATGAATGGTCACGATTGAAATGACGTGTAGATTTTAATAGCAGACTGGAACATCTAACATGTTGATCAGCGTGTTAACACCATTTTCTTCTTTTGTTTGTTGTTGTGTTGTTGTTGTTGTTGTTGTTGTTGTTTTGGGGGGATGGGGGGGTTGTTTGTTTTTAAGATGGACTTTGTTGTGTTACCACTGAAAAAAAATCATGCGCTTTATCTAATACCTTCTTGGCTTGAGCGTTACCTTGTTCCCGCGGATAGCTGATAATGCAAGAGCGAGTCACAGAGTTAGGACAGGGTGAAGATTAAGTACAGAGAGCCTTCCATCGGTTACAATTCGATTGCGCGTACCGAAGATCGGGTCTAAGCCTACTTCGTGCTTCGAGCTGGCTGGCTTAGTGTCACATTGTCAGGTTTGAAGCACAGTGTGTACGTTGGCGTTCGGGCGAAGGCTATGTGCAGACAATGGGCCACCCTCGATGAACGGCGGACAGCAACAAGCTGGCAGGCGTGGACAGCGGGCAGCCGAGCCAGCTGAACGAATCTCGTGCAGCATGTACTGACTGTGGTGCCCAGAAATAAGTGACCTGCGCGAATGAACGGGACTCGGATCAAGGCGAATAGCAGGAAAGCGAAGCGCAAGTATTTGCGTCAGTTAAAAAAAACAAATTGATGGCAAAGGCATAATGATTTACATAATTGTATAGTTATGTGGGGAAAAAAAAACTATTTGCAAAGCGGCTTGTGTACTGGTATCACAATTATTGGGCAGTGTTAATGTTTCCCACAAAGCTTGATGTTTTGTACCTGCTTGTAGTTTTACTTCGAATGATTAGAAGAATTTAAGACTTTACAACGAAACAAAGCCAGAAAAGAAAAAGAAAACAAGCCGGGCGAGTAGAGAGTCGTGCTTACATTTTTTTGAATAGTGTGCCTCGCAATGGATATCATCATTCCAGTACCACTGAGAGAAGGGTAAAGACCAGTCACTTGAGCAGAAAGCCGTCAGCTTGTTGCTTCTTTGATTTATGCTTTGTACCTGAAAGTGATGACCGGCAGACCGAGCAGTTAGTCAATAAAAACGTTTGAGTTTGTTTGCTTGTTTGTTTTGTCGTTTCTGCATAGCCTGGGCTTCGTTTCTTGGACGCGAGATAGCAAGAAAACTCGCGAGTTTGGCGAGTGGACCACAGACGAGTTTCGTAGACTCAGAAACTCGCAAGGTGGCCAGCTTATCCTTGGGGCGCGGAACGTGAGAGGCGAAGAGTAAAGAAACAGGCGCAAGACGAGAATATAGATCAACACTGTGGCTGCTTCTTAAAGCTGTTCTTCCTGTTTAAGGGTCAGCATTTCGATCATTTCATGAACCAGTCAGAGAACGCTCCTACTTTTGTGCATCAATAACAGGACGTTAAAACTGTCGGTCATTTTTCCTCGCCTGCGAAAATATCCCATGACAGCGACAGTCTAACGAACTCTCGCCTTTTTCTAGCCATGTTCGCCGCTGGGACGTGCCAGGAAACGCTGTTACTGGCCTAGCAAGTAAGAGTTCCAGCCACCTCGCCTGAGTGAAACGCTTCTCCGTCTCTTTCCGACCTCTTGCGGTGGATGTTTCTTGAACATGGCTGGGACATGGCTCGCTTGTCTCGGGTCAGGCTCGCATGCTAGACGAAGATGGCAGCACCGATCAGATGTTTGGTTCACTGTACGCTAACGGTTGACCTGTTATGTCCTTCTCTTGTTGGCGTGGCCACCCGCACCTCTCATGCAATAAGGGCTAGTTTCATGGGATCCGGATCCACATTCAGAAACCGGGTTTATCGGGAAAAGCCAGCTTTTACCGAGCGTTGTCTACTGTTTCTTTGGATCGTCTCACTGTCGACGCGTTATACAGAAAGATGCCCAGCGACCGTCTCGCTCTGTTTCGACCGGAGAGGGCATGTTATGCAAGTTCAGCCAAGATCCGGGCGATTTTCAAATCGAGGAGAAAAGCGGCCTCTGTCTCCTGCCAGTCAACCAGTCACGTTCATTGGATTAATGCCGAGGGTTACACTCAAGGGCATAGTCAACGTTGTTTGATATGTGTAGTTGTCTTTTAGCCCCGTTTTGCAGAGATGCTTACACTCGTTTTGACAAACAGATGTGTTGACGTATATAGTTGTGTTGACGCATACGACTTTTATGGTGTTTTATCGGCGCGGTGTGTGTGTGTGTGTGTGTGTGTGTGTGTGTGGTGTGTGTGTTGTGTGTGTGTGTTGCTAGTTTCCTTTGATTTGAAAATACACAGAAGAAGAAAATGCTGACTGCCATGGATTTACAAGACGACTAACTACTGCAATATCATTATGTTATGTATCGTGTGGTCTGTAGGCCTGTTCTGGTAACGAGTGAAAAATGTGACTGCTAGGTCTACTTTCTTTGATAGTGTCTTTGTGTAAGTGTCTTTGTGTATATGTATTTTTTTTAAATTTGTATATGAGGTGTATATCGTAAAAATGAATGGAAAATATCGTAAGAAATTGTTTGCCTTCGCGATTTACATTTTAGACCAAATACCTTTGCAAATTTGAGAATGGAGCCTCTTCTTTTTTTTTTCTTTTTTTTTTCCTTTTTTTAAAACCGTTATTGGTATGGAAACGTATTGACACCCTTTTTGTGGTCAGTTCACGTGTTAATTTGAGTAAACTCATGCCTAAAATAACCTGCAATTTTCCTAATTATTGTGCACTTGATTTTGTTTTTTCTTTTAAAAGGCTAATATCTTTATATGAGCCCCAACAGTATTGTTGTTAACTTTAAAACGTTGATGATGCAGCACTCTTTTGAGGAGACATAATATTAGCATTTTGAACACACTGAGCTACAAGATCACAGAATGTTTACAGTAAACGTGTCAGGGTGTGTTTTTAAGTTTGCATATACGAAGCGCGCCTCAAATTAGTTTGCTTTCTTTTTTTTTAATGTCACTTGCAAGTGAGGTATTGTTTCTAAAGTGAATGAAAAACTCATTTAACGTTTGTCTGTGTCTTTGGTATCTACCTCAGTTGTAACAATCCGCATATGCCACATTGGAGCGTATCTTTCCGAACACGCCGTATGATGAAATCATGTCAGATGAACAGAAGTATATGATCTCTGTATCAATTTAATATTCTGAGAGAGAGAGAGAGAGAGAGAGAGAGAGAGAGAGAGAGAGAGAGAGTACTGAATCACGTTGTCAGCGGTAGAGTAATTTATTCGTTAAAGAGTGTCACGGTTCTATGTATCGTTCCTTTGTTTAAATCGTTAGAGGTTGTTCCTGTGACATTAATAGAACTGTTTGGGATGAAACCATTGACTTTTGTCACGCTTTCGTACATCCTCATCGACAAAATAAATAGATTTACGCAAGTTGCGGGCGTTATAATTATCAAAAATTTGTAAAAGAGTTTAGACGCGTTTTAACAATCATACACAATCTGTGAAAGAGTTTAGGCGCGCTGTAACAACCATATGACAGTTTTTTAAACAATAAAACACAAATCCGTAAAAGAGTTTAGGCACGTTGTAGCAATCATATGTCAATATATGAAAGAGTTTAGACGTATTTTAACGGTCATAATTGGACTATCCTGTAATGAGGAGGAGGGGGTGGGGTGGCGGAGGGGGAGAAATATTGAACATGCAGAAACAGTTACGGCCGTTTTATCACTTGATGAAAACTTTGTGCAAACAAAAGAAGTTTTATTTTTCGGTTTCTTACTACAAAATGACAACTGTTGTTGCTTGCTGAATATTTTACAACTGTCTATATACCCGTTCTATCACCCCAGTTTTGGACAGAAATCTTCATGACGCGGAAGGGGGAGGGGTGGGTGGAGAGGGATAATCATACCCTTATTCAACTAGTATGGCCCATTATTGCTGGAACATGAAATTGAACTGATACACTCGTAAATACGCATTAAAGACAACTTTCTCAAAAGTTTAACGTGGGATGAACAACTGTCAAGTTTTAGCCGTTAAGGGTCAGCGTACATTCATGCTTGCCCTTTTAACAGCATCGTGTCATTTTTGCTGGTCGTGCGTTTAACTGTGCATGCTTTGTCTTTTACCTGTGTTTGTGTCTGCTTACGTTTGTCGGTACATCTGTTGCTGTTGTTGTCAAACCAACCAAGCTGTGTTCAAACCCGAGGCGTATGTACAGAGTACGAGGTACAGACGGCGCGTAAAGGTGAACACCATTCACCCTAGGCCCGTGTCGCATGTGAGGTCTGTGTTGGCTTTGGCTGAGGTCGTTTCCGTTATGATTATATACATAGATGGCAGATTCTTTTTTTTTTTTTTTTTTTTTTTGTTGGAAAGGAAATGCTTGAAATACATGCATGCGTGCGGAAGTTCTAATGAATCGGCTGAGATACAGACTTTTTTTGTTTGTTGGTTGTTTTTCTCCACAGAAACAGATCAAAATGCAGAACAACATCTAGTCTTACAAAGACGCACCGGGCAATCTAGATGGGGGCTGGGAAGGGGGAGGGTGTAGTTGCGTCTGGATTGAAAGAAATGGTGGGAATTAGTTTTTGGGTCATACTGCCACGAAATCATACTTTCTTATTCAACTAGTATGGCCCATAATTGCAACAAAAAAAAAAACCCAAACCCGTCCAGACATCAACATGCGCAATACTCCCATTGTGAAGACATACTTTCTTAATCAAAGTACGTCGTTCTGTGTAAACTGGTCCACCGCAACCTCCCCCCCCCCCCCCCCCCACTTCCCCATCTGTCTGTCTGCCCCCGCCACCGCCCCCTCCGCCACCCACGCTCAGTAAAGTGAGGAATCTTGTCAATTTTTTTTTCTTCGGCACAAAGCGTTCTTAACCAATTTCATTGCGCGTATGACTATGATCGATGTGCCATGTAAGACGATTCCTCTTCAGGGTCATGTCCCGTGTGTGTGTGGTAAGTGATCCGGACCGATCCAGTCATATGGCATTACGTCAATACGGGCGCGCGGGGACACACACACACACACACACACAACACACACACACACACACACACACACACCACATCCTCTCCTCATCTTCCTCCTCTTCTCTTTATCTCTTCTTCTCTCACACAAGGCGCGCGCGCGCGCGCGCACACACACACACACACACCCGCGCACACACACAACACACGCACGCACGCACGCACGCACACACGCACACGCTCTCACACACACTCGTATGTTCGCACGCACGCGCTTCACACACCACACACACACACACACACACACACACACCTCACCTCTCTCTCTCCCTCTCTCACCCCCCTCCCTCCCTCACACAACACACACACACACACACACACTCTTCTCTCTCTCTCTCTCCTCTCTCTCTCTCTCATCTCTCCCGCGCGCGCTCCGCTCTCTCTCTGTTGTGTGTGTGTGTGTGTGTGTGTGTGTGTGTTCTTTTCTTGATCCTCTTCACGAACAAACCAGTTGTCGTTCATCATGTCCCGGAGTTCAAGCTGGTCAATGATGCGACCAACAATAATCGTATATCATTTCAATGGCCACAGAATTTTGGCGATCAGTTCATACATTTATACTGAGAGAGAGAGAGAGAGAGAGAGAGAGAGAGAGAGAGAGTTCGCGTGAGCACACGTGTTCGTTGTGTACTTCACTTCGAGACTCCAGGCCTTCATACACTGATATGAAACGGGTTTGAGAAACAGTTCTTATTCCAAGTAGCCCAGTGAAACAGTTAACGCTGCGGTGGGTGGCCTAGTCACACTCGTGACCTGAAGGTTTATCGTGTTGTTGTATGTGTTCCATTATCGTTGTGCTGTTCCGGTTCAACTCTCTCAACCCCCCCCCCCCCCCCGCCCGGTTTTTAAGATTTCCTGCTTTTTTGTGGGTGTGTGTAAATGAAAAAGCTTAGGTTTCGGATACATGTTGAATCTTACTGATTTTTTTCCCCAGCCTGTCAAGCATGGTGACGTCAGCACCGTTTGATCGAAAGCATAGTTGTCACGTAATTAAAACTAGCACTGGCATGAGCGAAAAGACGTTGTTACTTATGGAGTGCTGGTTCTGCAAACCGTATTTCACATTGTATTACAAACCATGATGGATTAGATGTGAATGAATGAAACTTTGTACCTAAAATGGGCAAACATCTGAAGAGGTCATATGTCAATTATCATATTTGGTTGAGGCATCTCTTAATGAACCACGATATCCAAATACTGCGGAACATACAGGAAAAGAATCATAATAGATGGAATTACATTGTCACAAATAACTCTTGATGATATGTGTGTAGATCTAGAGACAGTGGGACGAGGCAGTGTATACCTAAACCATGCTTATAAGTCACGTTCATTTGTTCCTGAATCATCATTAAAATGGTGTTAATAAATCCTTACTGGAGAGAAAGGGCGCCCCATACTGGCCTCTCTGTCACCTTGGCTTTCTTTCTGTCTGTTTTATCAGCATCATGCCTTCTAAAGTTTCGCCGTGTTATTTGAATGCGGGTTGGACCTCGAATCTGGGAACATTATTAACTTCCATTCCAGCAACAGTTTTGTCTCATGTTTGTTTGTTCGTTTGTTCGTTTTGTTCATATCTGCTGGTGTCCGTTTGATGATACCCTTCGAAGAACAGAGAGAATGTTCTCTGCTCTCAGTGTTAAAGGGTGGTGGGGGAAAAATAACTTCATTTTTACTCGGGTGACTGCCTCAGCTAACTATGTATTGCTTCAAGACGTAGGCGCGAGAAATCCGAATGTTAGAGAAAAAAAAACACCCAACTTATTGTATAAACCACTGGTTTGTTTGGTGTTTATATTGTGTGAACCGTTGTTGGTTTGGTTTTTGATTGTATGAATTATTGTTTGTTTGGTTTTTGATTGTATGAATCACACTGTTTGGTTTGTTTTCTTTCCCCAGTTCTAAAGCAAAACCCGCATGCGTCCGCTACATGCTCATGTTTTGAGCGTCCTGTAACTACTGAGGAGGGACATTTTCATTCCTCTTCAGTGTATCTTATGGTTTATTGCATACATTACCAACAGCACGGCCGCTAGTTGACCACTGTTTTTCTCTTATAAAGACGATGTCTGTCGTTTACAGCGATGCCTGTCATTCCTCGGTCCAACTAACTCCACGATTCTCCCTTGTATTGCGCCGGGGGAAAAAAGTGTATTTAATGTTAATTGTGTTGGTATTCCCTTCGCATATATCTGTTTATCAATATTCATCTATCTGCGTATATTTTTTTCCCGTCCCATTCTTAAGAGTGAAAAAAAAAACCCGTAATGAACGCCATCTACGTCAGTTACTCTTATGTCTGATATTATCCACGATTTTTTACTTTTAGACCTATGTTTTGCAATGTGTTTCCACTCTTTCGCCCCACCCCCACCTCCACCCCTCGCGCTCGTTTCATCCATGATTTTTTTTTCCGTTTTAGACTTGATCAACTTGTTTTAGGTAGGTGTGTCCGTCTCTCACTCCTCGTTCACCTATTTCAAGCGTGACACTCAATACCTGTTCAAGTTGTGTTCCAGGGGTATCATACTTGTTCATGTCTATTTTTCTTGTGGCTGTTTTATCCATGGTCGATGCCTTTTACGGTCTGAGAAAGCTGTGGTTTTGGAGGTGTGCGTCTTTCTCCCCTTCTTCTATTTTCATCTTTCGTTATTCCTTTTCAGCTTGATAAAACTTTGAAGGTGTGCGTCCATTTCGCTCTCCCTTTTTGTTTTATCTTTAATGCGTTCCTTGTAGGTCTGATAAAACTGACCTTCGGTTTCGTGGTGTGCGTCCACCCCCCCCCCCCCCCCCCCCCCTTCACCGTTATTTCTGATCCATTCCTTTTCGTGTCTGATGAACTGTATTTTGAAGGGGTGCGTCCATGGTCCTCCCCCTCATCGATTTCACCCCTGACCCCTTTGTTTGGGAGCCTGTGTTTTGGAGGTGTGCGACCATCCACCCCTCCCGTCGTCTGTTTTATCCTTGAGCATTCCCTTTTCGATCAGATAAACTGTGTTTTGGAGGTACGCGTACACCCCCCCCCTCCCCCCTGTGTTTTGGAGGTACGCGTACCCCCCCCCCCCCCCCCCCCCCCCCCCCCCCCCCCCGTTCTATTTCACCCCTGATCCATTCCGTCTTGGTCTGATAAACCTGTGTTTTTGAGGTAGGCATCCATTTATGTTCGTTCCACGTTCTGTTTCATTCTTTATCCATCCCTTTTTGGTCTGATAAACCTGTGTTCTGGAGGTAGGCGTCATTTCTCGCTGTTCCACGTCTGTTTCGTCCATGACATCCCACCAGCAGGCCAGGGTTGTGGGCTGACCTCTTCAGGCGTGCCCATGTCTCTGCGACTGCCGTCGTTTCAGAATCCCTGCTTGTTTCAGAATCCCTGCTTGTTTCAGAATCCCTGCTTGTTTCAGAATCCCTGCTTGTTTCAGAATCCCTGCTTGCCGGATAGGAGGGCCACCTGAAAGGGTTCGCCTCTCTTCCACCATTGCCCTTTGTTTCTTTTTTTTTTCTTTTTTCTTTTTTCTTTTATTTTCATTTTAGGTTGTTATTTCGGTTTTAATGTCTGAAGTTGAATTGTGCACATGGGGGTGATCCTGCAGTAATTGGAGGAGAGAGAGAGAGAAAAGACTGGAACAAACGCGTGCTGCCTTCGTCTTCATGCTTCGTATCCCGTTCTTTTCATCGTCATTTATGAACGATGATTTCAACGATTCTCGAACAATACAGTCTCTTTGGATTTCTGGTGGATGTTTGTTGATTATTCTTTTTAAATAAGTAATCGCTGAATCTGCAGATATCGGACGTCTTTTTGAGTATTTGTGTTTTCAAAGAGCAGGGTGTATGCAGGTATCATTTACCTCGACATTTGCGACGGGTTCCGCTTCGTTATCATAATCCGTCATCACGTCATCAACATGTTGATTGATTTTTCTGCCGCATACTGGGGCTTTCTTCTAACGCTATGCTGGACTTGACCCATGCGATCCCCCAATGATTCAACTACCACCGTTCGAGTCGGGATTTTCCGAATGCAATTACTGTTGCTCTGCGTATGAAGAGTTTTTTTTTTTTCTTAAATCTTAATCTGTTCAAAGAAGAAGTTATCACTTGGATTTTTTTTTAATTTGACAGGGGTGAGTTAAGAGAATAAGAATATCAAGAACACCTTAGTATGCAGATGTACGTGAAAATCTGTGTGTGTGTGTGTGTGTGTGTGTGTGTTGTGTGTGTGTGTGTGTGAGGAGGAGGAGTAGGGGGCGATGTAGCCAATGGTCATTAAACGCTAAAAAGCTACCAGCAGGGCCCTACAGTTTAGTTACTGTCTGTAGTACTAGACAAGCACCATCCCTTTAAAAGATTTCTGTGTCTTGAACAGTTTTGTCATAGTCCGTCATACGAGATTTACCTTTGAACGAAACAAAACAAAAGAAGAAAATCCCTCCCTACACGACTTGTTCATCTGGAACTGTTCTGTCGTTGTGCTTCTATATTTACTTGTCGACAAAGACTCGCTCCTTCTAAAAACCTTTTTTTTTCTGACAGATTTTTCTTTGTCCGTATTTGACGTTGCCTCCAAACTAAGACCCCCGTTCCCATTATTTTTTTTCCTGAAACTTTTTTTTTTTTTTTTTTTTTTTTTAAGACTTGAAGGACCTTCCACCAATGACCTTTCTTCTGAATGCCCAGTTGTGAAGACTGTGTGCGGGTGGTCAACAAGAGGGTTCTGCTTGCTGTGGACACTCCGTCCGTGACATGTGCACGCAGTCCTATTGCTTCTAGATCTTGGATCTTTCTTTCGTAAAGGGAGAAGATCGCTTTCTCTGGTACCAGCTAGGTTTGCACGTAACTCAACGACCCGGGATCGAGTTCGTGAAGACATGACAAAGAAAGTCGAGGATAGTTCAGATATTCACGCTGCGTGACTTGGCGGTCTTGGTTCGTGAACCAAAAGTACGTCGAAAGAACAACGGCCCTCAAGAGGAAAAAAATTATAAAAGCGCACGGCTTAAACACACACACACACATACACACACGCGCGCGCGCAAGCACACACACACAAACACACGCACGCACGCATGCACACACACACACACACACACACACACACACCACACACACGCACGCGCCGACACAACACACACACACAACACACACACACACACACACACCACACGCACGCACGCGCCGACACAAACACACACACACACACACACACACACACACACACACACACACACACACACACACACACACTGGAGAATAATGAGTCTGTGCATCAGAAATGTCTCGTGCTTGTTTTCCTGTTTGGACGTTCTGTAACTTTCATTAAGAATCGGTCCTGAAAATGAACGTTATTAGCAATATGGCATTCTGAAGAACTGCATCAAGGAAACACTTTTTTTGTCTAAACGCGTCCCGAAGTGATCACTTAGTGAGCTTTTGGTAATTTGCAGCTGCATTTAACAGCTCCGACATCACTGTCAAGCATTTTTTTTTCACCTTTTTTTTCTTGTCTGATTTATTTTCCGTGGTTGAAAAAGGACAAGACGTCGAAACGCGTTGCTTCTGTGTTGTGATTTTTCGCCCCCATTAGTTTAACGGTCTAATGACTCCACGTATTTTTTTTTAGTCCCTTCGCTTAGTCCATAACCTCCTCCTTCATCCCCCCCCCCCCCCCACCACCCCCCCATTGCATATCCTTTGTCTCTTTCCTCCTCTTCCTCCTTGGGTAAGAGAGAGAGGAGAGAGAGAGAGAGAGAGAGGGGGGGGGGGGACCTGTGTTGGTTTTTACTAGGATGGACATCTCAGTCTCCTCCCTTCTTCACTTCCTGTAACCGACTATGACGACATACGCGACGCCACGCAGCGCGAGAATAGTCTCCTTGCGTTAAAATGCCTGCATAACGAAAACACTGGTCATCTCTTTCTCGTTTAACGTGTAATGAAATATATGAATGTGACAGTTCTAGTTCCTGCAGCATCTAAGTTATCTGTGTATTTATTCATTTGTTTATCATTTAGGTGTTAATGATGTAAAGGGACAATATGATGTGTCAAGAATGTTACCAAATGCAGTAAAAAAAATTAAGGCGCATTATTTGTAAACTTGTCACAAGGACATATGCTCACTGTTTCTGTTTCTTCGTCTTCGTTGGAACGTCAGAAACTTCCCTCTTTTGTTCACTGACGTTCATCGGGTCTCATTTTTTTTTTTCTGAATAATTTCTCGAACATATGTTTGGTCAATTCTCTTGTTGCCAGAATAAAGCAGGTGTTCTCACTGTTTACCATGGGAGACCGGAAAAGATTACAACAACAAATATTGCTGTTATCAACCTGTGTGGTATTTGAAATTGCTGTTGCCCAAAGAAGAAAAAGAGTTTGATAATGTTCTTGTCCAAACCTTCGTTTCTTTGAATTTATATATGCTAATTGAACATTTGTTAAGTTCTTAATGTTTATGGTGCCCATGTTTTGAAGTACAAACGCAGACACAGTTGTTTACCACTGTCCATAACGCATGAAACCTTTGCGTGACGTTGGGCGAATTTTGATATACAAAAGACGCCTAGAAAATTCCGAACTGCGTGTCTTAGTGGGAGACAAAAGTTTAAAGAATTACAACTGGAATGGGTCGTCGTGCGGTTTACACTAAACACAACACATTTTGCTGAAAAGGAATGGGATGTGTCTAAGAGAACGCAGAGTGAATTTACTGACATTATAAATCAACTGCACAGGTCTGCGCTTGCCCTAGAGGCAATGGATCCGAGCTATGAAAGGCTTACGTCATGTCAAATAAGCAATTTTGATGCAAAAGATATGAGGTTCGCGTATGTGGGCGCGCGTGCGCGTGTG
>CM031625.1:27865002-27872502 GCA_018398815.1 Conus ventricosus | reverse complement strand
CCATATTTCATATCTATCTGTGTGTGTGTGTGTGTTGTGTGTGTGTGTGTGTGAACTGACTTCAAGATACCCTCAGTTTGTAATTTTGTTGGGATGAGGTATTTTCAAGTTTGTTCACAAATAGTGTTGTGTTCATGGCAACTACCTGTCAAATCCGATATCAGGGCTGATTGATAGCTCAGAAGACAGAGAGAATGAAGGAAGAGAACCGTTCTTTTGTTTGTTCCGGTTCCTTGTGTCATGTACACAATGCCGTGGTGTAGCGGCGTGCCTAGCCGTCCCTTGTGCACCCAGTATACTACAGGCTCTTTTTGTCTTGAGGCAAACATTTTTTCTTTTAACATGACGATTAATTTGGTGACTTGAAAATCCTTTTTTGATTTGTTTACTTTGCTTTGTTTGTTTGTTTTTACTCGAAGTTGCTTAAAGTCTGTGAAAATAGAAAGGGGAAAAAAAAAAAGCAACAGGAAGCTGCAATATAGAGAACTTCCTTCAGTGATCATACGAGTTCTGTCCCTTTACCCGTGACGGTTTAAAGATTTGTCTCATGGTCTGACAACGGTCACAAGGGCGATGAATTGTTCGCCGTGTCAAAGGCACGGCTTTCGGGAAGGTAGCTGAACCAGCTCCTTCCGCCGCCTCCACCTGCCCTGAACTAAATCAAGCGCCCATTGGCTGGCGAGTGTAGCACAGAGTGAGGTTTCAAGAAGTAAGAACCGATCACACGACCGATTCAGACTCGTGACCGTCAGTTTAGCAACCGAACACAACAGTTGACGCAACGCGTGACGGTGCAGTTCCGCGGGTTGGCTGGCTGTCCATCACCACGACCTCTTGTCACTAATAGTTTGAAGCACACACACACACACACACACACACAGTGTCATGCACGCAGGCAAAGGCTGTGTGCGGATGACAGGCCGACCTCGCTCAACAGCAGACAAGAAGAAGCTGGTGTCTGTGGTTACCGAGAAGGGCAGCCCAGCCAGCTGAACACGTCTCTGGCCCTGCAGAAGGGGATGGTAACCAGTGACATGCTGAAGCGAGCAGGGCAGGAACCCCCAAGAAAGGCGAATAGTTAAAAGCGAGGCGAGACACCGCGCCGACCCCCCCCCCCCCCCCCCCCCCCCCCCCCCCGTGTCTTTGACTGGACTTTCCCTTCGCTGTTGGGGACTGAGACTAGAAGGAGACTGAGAACTAACACATGACTGGCTAGCATTGCTTTGTAAATGGATGGGAGCCAGCTGGTCTGTAACTCCGTCACAGTTCAGACGTGGTCTGCAGAGTTTGAGTCTTCTTCTTCCTCGCATTGTGAAGACGACCGTTATGTTTGGAATCGGAGAGGCGCTAGAGGGAAGAGTAGGGTAGAAGCGTGTGTGTGGGAGGAGGGACGGACGGGGGGGGGGGGGGGGGAGCTGCTTTATAAACAAACATATACATAAACAAATTAAAGAAATACGCAGGACTTGATTTCCCTCTCCATATGATCATATACCAAGAACATGGTCTGGTGAACCGGACTGCAAGAAGTTCAGTGGTTAGATCTGCAGGCAGTCTGTTCCATTCGGGATCTGTGTCGGGCGTCGGAGGGCGCAGGATGTGGAGTGTTTACTGAGACTGGCCTGCGCAAAGTTTCTGGTGGACCTAGGGTCGGAGATGCTTGTTGTGCATGGATGTCAGGCCGGGATTTAAAGGTTCGAAAAGGAAAGGTTAAAGTCCTTTAGCAAAATGGCCGTTAAGAAGGAACGCTTTTAGAGATTCAACGTGTCTTGGGCACGGTGTTCAGAAGACGAGGTCCATCCCTCTCCTTCCGCCACCGTAGCCTTTCGTGACCTGGATCAGGTGCCCGTTTTCTGTAGGTGGACAGGAAAGGTTTTCAAAAAAACAAAAAAACGAACAAACAAACCAACAAACAGACAACTAACGACCCACGACAGCCGTTCAAACCCACGGCCTTGTTGGACCCGCAGTCGAACGTTCTACCAACCCTCTGTGGTGTTTGTGGTAAAAGTCACCAAGCCTTGCTACGCTGTTCTTGGTGGCACATGTGAGCCATTGTACTGCAAGCGCAGAAACGTTGAGGGTTCCCTGTTGGTCAGCCACAGCGTCTCTGAACCACTTTCACCAGCTATTACCCCTCTGTGTTGATTCGCCAGATTATCTGTTTAGCTGTACTCTTTTTTTTGCGCATCGTGACTTTCTGACTTGGATATTTCGTGCAGCTGTAGATGGCCTGGCAGTGACGCGAACTTCATGAAACGGAGACAAAAACCGTACGCATCTCCTCGACGCTGGATTTCTGTCGGAGTAGGTGTGACTTCATTTTTCTTTTGAACAATGGTATAGACAGCCTAATGGACAACACGGTGACAGCCACACGGATGAATGACATTTATTGGGAGGTTGTGGGGGGGGGGGGGGGGGGGATTACACGTGGTTTTTGAACTGTGTATTGAAAGCTTCATCTTATGCTGTTCTGTGTTTGTTGAGTTCGTTCGGTAATGTTTGCGATCTTGTCTGTTTCTTTCCCCCCCCCCCCCCTCCCCACCCCCCCTTTTTTTTGAGCATCTGTTTTTCTTTTCGCTTGCGGAAATATCAACTGTTGCATGAAAAGATTCGAGAGCTATTATTCATTTTATTGTTGAAAAAAAAGAAGCAAAAATAACGTGCGACTCTGTACAAGCCAACATGCTGTTGAGTTTCAATGAAAACTTAATGAGTAATAGCATTCACATACCATGTCAGTGGGTTTTTTTTATGTAACTGTATACATAATTGCGAATAATACCTCTTTTATTGAGAAAACAACAATTACTCATACGTATATTTACTTGACTACGATTTCTGGTTGTTTGGTCTATTTAGTGTTTATGAAATATGCACCGTGATGATAGTGTTTCGTGTGATTAAACATCAGAATCATAGAACGGTGACTACGGTTTTTTTGGTTGTGTTTTTGTTGGTTTTTTAAACGATCAACTTTTTTGTTGTTTTTTGTGAAATGCAAAACGTTTCCTGTAAGTTTGTTGTTTGTTTTAAATCACTGACGACGTGTCATCAAACTTGATTTTCGTAGATCGGCCTAACTGATTTTGTCCGCTTGGAACGTACACGAGAACAACCAGCCAAACAAACGGGGAGTACAGGTCTGATGCAGCGCACATATCGGAACTTACTGAGAAGCATCGTCTGTTTCCAGCATGCCAAAAGAACTGTATTTGTTGTTGTTTGCTTCCATTTACCTGTCTTAATATATCCTCTCAGTTTTGTTGTTGTCAGTGCACCGTGACAAGGACACTTTTGTTCCTTAAAAAAAAATAATAATGTTCTTAAGATGCGTGATTTTGCAGCTGCAAACAGATGTGAACATTTATGGTGTGATACAGGTTTAGCCCGTCCCTATGTGTGAAACAATTTGTTGACAGTCAGCCCCAACTGCCACTGAAAGTATTTTCTTGAGATGTTTTTTTTTTCCTTCGGAGACATATGGGTCCGTTGATGTTGTGTTTTTTAATCTCTTGACTACTCCTGCCCACAGTGCTCCTCAGTGTGAGGCTGTAACGGTCCTCGCCATGGGATGGGGCAGACAGACCGGAGACACGTTTCATGCAGGCAAGAGAAATGGTGAGCAGTGTAGCGTTTGCTTGCAGCGAGAGGCGATATATTCAAAGCAATGGGCGTTGGGTGGCAGTAGTATTTTGACAACATGGCTCCCTCTTCAGGCTGTTCTAGCTCTTGGAGAGTGAGAGTTCCTGACTGTTCTGTTCAGTCAAGGTTACATGGCCTCTCGGCTGTTCTAGCTCTTGGAGAGTGAGAGTTCCTGACTGTTTCTTGTGTCAGTCAGAGGCAGTTCCTCCTTTCCAAGCGCCATCCGGAGCCTCAGGATACTCTAGCTGTCTCTCGCCAATGACCGGCGCCCCAAGTCGCCGCAAGACTGTGGCAATGAAATGGCACCACTCGCTACACTCGCGGAGATGTCTTGCCCCTCGCTTAAAATGTGAAACGTGGCTCTGGTCATGCACGTGGCCCAGCTGTTGTACGGCCTCTCTCAGACACCAGACAGCATCAGTTTTATGCCATCGCCACTGAACCCCTTATCTGCTGTCAGAACGGCTCAGCAATTAAACTGGTAAGCACGCATCCTTTGTACAAGGCGGCAGTTCTTCCCTCTGTATGTTTTTTTTTTTTTTTTTGTCAGAGTAAGTGATGATGAATCGGCTTTTGAAACTATCTTTTGTAACCGATTTTAAGCAAAACATTAAGGCTGTCTTTTGTGCCTGGGTATCACACGAATGTGTCAGGACATTTTAAAGACAAGAGTGTCCGGTTTGTTGGTCAGTCACGCCCTTCGTAACAAACGACGGATTAGACACTTGACACGTGTTTGTTATAATCCTCAACGTTCTCAGCATGTACACGAATTATGCTGTAATTATGCTATACAAGTAAACACAGGAGAAACTGACGTCTTATATAATCTCATAATGTAGTGTCATGTGTTATTTTGAGGGGGTTGTTGGTGTTTTTGTCTTGTCAATGTTAAACACACACACACAAACACACACACACACCACGTGTGTGTGTGTGGGGGGTAAGAACAAAGTAATTCATTCACCATGACAGTTGCTCAATCCCGATCATTTGTTTTAATGTGTTATGCGAAAATCAATGTATGATTTAGCTGTACATGTTCATCAGAAAATATTGCGAAAGTGTTTAAGATATCCTTAGGTACAAAATTTCACAGGAGAAACGGACATCATATACGCTTTATTTATGGTTTTTCTTTGTGATTTGATTTGATTGATTTGGTTTAATGTCTGTTCACAACAATGGTGATATTATTCTTTGTGAGTTTGTGAGCGTGTGTGTGTGTTTTTTTTTAATGTCGTGTTAACATATTTTCATGGCAAAGGCATTAATGGGCACCACCACTCCAACATGTAGTGACTACGTAAATGAATGAATAATATATGAATAATTAAATGATAAACAAACAAATAAATGAATGACAATAAATGTTAATAACAATAATAAAATAATGCTTATGGCTCAGTTTCTAAACGCCTTTTATTTGTTTTACGGACTTTTCATGCGAAAAGCAGTGTATATTTTTTGTCACAAGTATAAAACACAAACTATCGATAAAGAGTGAAGCTGAACATTTTCATAGGCAAAAGAATTTCATGCAGAATGCATATATACTTCTTGTTTTTTTTTCTTTTTCTTTTTTTCTTTTCTTCTTTCTTTTTTGTTGTTGTTGTTTTGCTTCTTTTTTTTTTTGCGCGAAATGTAGTCCGCTTTTCCCCCTACTTGTGTGGCCTTTTCACCTTTGTTTTCGAAGTGTTGACCTTTTTTTTTTAATCTTTCAGTTCAGAACGCGCCTTTTTTTCTTTTGTGGTCTGGCGACCAGCGTAGTGAGACGGCCACAAACTCTGCCCAAAGCGGACAGAAGCTGCCTGTTCTGCCCCGTGTGTTTGTCCATAATGTGGCCTTTTGTTTTTCTTTCAGTGTAATTTCTGTGGCATTGGTATGTTCTGGTCAGTTTGTCAGTATGTTTGGGAGTTCTGTGCATTGGTTGTTCCTGGTCAGTTTGTCAGTATGTTTGGGAGTTTCTGTGCATTGGTATGTTCCTGGTCAGTTTGTCAGTATGTTTGGGAGTTTCTGTGACATTGGTGTGTTCCTGGTCAGTTTGTCAGTATGTTTGGAGTTCTCTGTGGCTAGTTTGTCTTTGTTCTGTGACATGGTGTGTTCCTGGTCAGTTTGTCAGTATGTTTGGGAGTTTCTGTGACATTGGTGTGTTCCTGGTCAGTTTGTCAGTATGTTTGGGAGTTTTTGTGACATTGGTGTGTTCCTGGTCAGTTTGTCAGTATGTTTGGGAGTTTCTGTGCATTGGTGTGTTCCTGGTCAGTTTGTCAGTATGTTTGGGAGTTTCTGTGACATTGGTACGTTCCTGGTCAGTTTGTCAGTATGTTTGGGAAGTAATGGGCAGCGGAACGACTGATAGCTCAGTCTGGCTTCGTTTTGACAGCCTTGAAGATGGCCATAGTTTGGAGCTCTTAGGTGGATTGTGTGATGTGTGTGTGTGTGGTGGTGTGTGTGTGTGTGTGTGTGGTTGTCGCGCCGTGGTGTGTTGTGTTGTTGTTTGTGTGTTTGTGGGGGGTGGGGGGGGACAGGTGGGAAGTAGAGGGCGGGAGCGAACGGAAACATTGGACGATGCGAAGACTATAATACATTCTGTAGTTATTGTTCTTGTCCTTGTTTGCAGGGTTCGTTTGGTATGTTCTTGTTTGCAGGGTTCGTTTGGTATGTTCTTGTTTGCGGGTTCGTTTGGTATGTTCTGTGTGTTGTTCTGGCGTTTGTTTGGTATGTTCTTGTTTGTCGGGTTCGTTTGGTATGTTCTTGTTTGTCGGGTTCGTTTGGTATGTTCTTGTTTGTCGGGTTCGTTTGGTATGTTCTTGTTTGTCGGGTTCGTTTGGTATGTTCTTGTTTGTAGGGTTTGTTCGGTATGTTCTTGTTTGTCGGGTTCGTTTGGTATGTTCTTGTTTGTCGGGTTGTTTGGTATGTTCTTGTTTGTCGGGTTTGTTTGGTATGTTCTTGTTTGTCGGGTTTCGTTTGGTATGTTCTTGTTTGTCGGGGTGTTTCGTTTGCGGTTGTGATGTTTTTGTTTGTCGGGTTCGTTTGGTATGTTCTTGTTTGTAGGGCTTTGTTCGGTATGTTCTTGTTTGTCGGGTTGTTGGTATGTTCTTGTTTGTCGGGTTCGTTTGGTATGTTCTTGTTTGTGGTTGTTCGGTATGTTCTTGTTTGTCGGGTTCGTTTGGTATGTTCTTGTTTGTCGGGTTCGTTTCGTATGTTCTTGTTTGTCGGGTTCGTTTGGTATGTTCTTGTTTGTGGTTTGTTCGGTATGTTCTTGTTTGTCGGGTTCGTTTGGATGTTCTTGTTTGTCGGGTTCGTTTGGTATGTTCTTGTTTGTAGGTTTGTTCGGTATGTTCTTGTTTGTCGGGTTCGTTTGGTATGTTCTTGTTGTCGGGTTCGTTTGGTATGTTTTGTTTTAGTTGTTTTTGTATGTTCTTTTGTTTGTTCGGAGTTCGTTTCGTTTGTTTCTTGTTTGTCGGGTTCGTTTGGTATGTTCTTGTTTGTAGGTTTGTTCGGTATGTTCTTGTTTGTCGGGTTGTTTGGTTGTTTTGTTTGTCGGTTCGTTTGGTATGTTCTTGTTTGTGGTTCGTTTGTATGTTCTTGTTTGTCGGTTGTTTGGAGCTTTTTTCGTGTTGTATTTCTTGTAATGGGCTTGTTCGATTTCTTGTTGCGGTTCGTTTGGTAAATGTTTTGTTTGGGTTCGTTTTTGTTTTGTTTTCGGTTTTATGTTGTTCTTTTTATTGGGTTTCCTTTCTTTAGTTGGTTTTGCTTGTTTGTGGTTCTTTGATTTTTTTTATGGGTTTGTTGTATTCTATGTTTTTCTTTGGGTTTTCAAGTTATTTGACAAGGAAAATGAACGTGAAT
>CM031625.1:27852502-27862502 GCA_018398815.1 Conus ventricosus | reverse complement strand
CACCACACACCACACACCACCACACACACACACACCAACACACACACACACACGCGCAGCAGAAACCTGCGCGCGCGCGCGGAGGGAGCGAGAGAGAGGCATATATGCACAAGCGCGCTGCAATGTTGAATTTCTGCGCATCTGTTTGATCACACGGGAAGCAATATGGTCAGCTATTTCTTCTTTACAAATATTCCTCTCTCTCTCTCTCTCTCTCTCTCTCTCTCTCTCTCTCTCTCTCTCTCTCTCTCTCTCTCTTTTAATTTCTCTCCGCAGTATGTAGACGCAGCGTCGTGACAATCGGTGCCTATGTTTTTGGTCCTTTTGGAAACTGGGTCGCTATCTACGTTGGACACCGTTTTTCGTGTGTTTGTTCTCTCCCCTGTCTGCCACCTGAAAGGTATTGAATTAGTACATCTCTGTGGCTGCACACCAAAAATTAGTGCACCAAGGCCTTGATAAGGAATCGAGTATATTATAGACCGGTGCAATTAGATTGTTTTGAGAATTTGTATGGTGTCTGAAAGTTGATTCTCCTCGTTTTCTTTCTATCACCATCAAGGTACAAGCCAGGTGGGTTTGAAGCAGACAGACTGGAAAGAAATAGAAAATCAAAGGAATGGGACTGTTTTGGCGCTTTGAGCTGGCGCAAAGAGACAGTCACGGGATGAGTGCAAAGGCATGAAATATGTGTCACCTGCGGGGAAGGTCGTGTATTTGAACATTGTGATGTCATCGGTGAAAATCCCCCAAGAGAAGGGAAATAATTGGTGGGGGAGTTGTTCTTTAGATCAATTGTCAGTTTAGCATTAAATGCTGGCTCAAACTGACGGTTGGCCTCAAAACGTTTACATTGACTATACAGTGTTTCTGTGCAAAATCATAATTGAGGCGTGTGGCCCATAATCCATACTTTACTTCATTTTGCGTGTGGCTCCCTTCACGGGTAATCAGTGAACCTTGTATTTCTATGAAGGGTCCAAGCCTGACCATGTACATCGAGGATGTCTATTTGTTTATCAATTTATTGATGGGATCATTCATTTACCGCAGACATTTTGTGTGTGTGTGTGTGTGTGTGTGTGTGTGTGTGTGTGTGTGTGGTGTGTGTTGGTGTGTGATGGTGTCGGAGGATGAAAACGTGACAGAGGTATCTACTTATGTAATATATTGTGGAAGTTCTTGAAAATAGCGTGAGGAAAGAATCAGGAGGTGAACAGTATTACACTGTACTGGGCAAGCCCACATCCAGAACAGACGTCGGAAACTTTACATGAAGGACCTTTTTTTTTTTTAATCATTGTGCCTTTGGGTTTGAAGCGCAGTGTATTATAGTATACTATGCTTCACACGAGAACTGCCGTCTGATGATTTTGGTCTGTCGTCAGTGTTGTCATGCGTTCATCTCATTGTTTGGTTACGGTTAGTCATGAAATGTACATGCCCGAATGTGCAGTTTTGTTTTTGGTTTGGACGAGTCACGGCGTTTTTATGTTTGAATATGCGCCTTTTTTTTTCTTGGGGGGGGGGGGGGGGGGGGCGGATGGTGGTGGTTAGTTATGATTTTCTTTTCTCATGTTTGATTATGTTTTAATTGTTCACGTGGGGGTGGGGGTGGGGGTGGGGGAGAGAGAAGGCGGGGTGTATCAAGGCGATGAGGGTAGGCAAAGTTGAATTGACTTCCAAAGGCTATTTTGTTTTAAACTAAGTTTTGTTTTCAAAACGCCCGCAGTTTGGCGTATTCACCCGATAGATGACGTTAGCCCGATGTACTTCGCTTTGACCTCGCGGGAAACAATGGCATTACGTGTGCCATAACCTTTTGTCGATCCACCCATAAACAGATGTCTTGGTAGGATTTTTCTTTTTTGTCTTTCTTTTTTTCTGTAATTTGTTTATTTACAGTTGCGATTGTTGTTATTGTGTTTTTTTGTTTGTTTGTTGTTGTTTGTTTGTTTTTTTTTAACGGGGCCTGTAGATCTTTGTTGGGTTGAACGGTTTAACCCCCACCTATGAGAGCATAAGTTCAGAGTTCTTTTCTTTTCTTTCCTTCTTTCTTTTTGTTTTTGTTTTGTTTTTGTTTTTATTCTTAATAGGTTGATTCATTTTGGCGATGTTGTGCGATCCAAGTTGTGGAACCTTAGCATATGAAAGTTTGAAGAACTTGTTTGTCTTCCTTGAACAAAAAAATTCTCAGCATTTTGTGCCACTGGTCATTATTGCTCCTTATAACTTCTGTTTTTAATGGCATGTTTGTAATATGGTCTGTATTTTGTTTTCCTGTCCACTTTTCAAAATAAAAACATATGTGTGAATATCCGTGATTTTGTCTTTGAATGCAGCTTTGTTTCCGTACGACACCCCTTAGACAAGGTGACACACTGAAAAATTTTTTTTTTTTTTTTTTGGTTTATAAGGAAAAGACAAGTAACCAAAGTGCGTCTTTTATGCACTTTGTCTTGCGCGCGCGCGCGTGCGTGGTGCTGCGTGCTGCGGCTTGTGGCGCGGCGCGCTGCGCGTGCAAGGGAATGCCTATTGGACTGGGCATTTGAAACAAGAGCCGCGCCATTGAAAGTGAATCCTTCAACACAGCTATGCAAAATGACTGTTTTGGATTTCTCTCTGAGTTGGGGGCATCACAGAGTTTCACGACGCTGACAGACTTTGCTCTGTGACGAATACTCCGATTCCTTGACTCGCCCTGCCCCTGTCCTACTGTGTCCCTCTACCTCCCTACCTTACCGTCATCCTTCTCCCCCCCCCCCCCCCCCCCCCCCCCCCCCCTCTCCTTCCTTCATTCCTTTCCATCCCTCATCTCCACCGCTCCTGTCCAGCCCTCTCTCCGGTAAAACCATGTCCGTGCACTGCGGCATTAGATGACCCGTAATTATGTTTGCCATAAGTCTAAGGCCATTCAAGCAAGTACTTGTCTTACGTTACAGGCTACCAACAATACTACATATAGCTAAGAGGTATTGTTACGACTAGAGTTAGCCAAACGTTTACTTACTGCGAGCGTTATAATGCGCATGTGGGAGGTACACTATATCATATGTGTCAGTTACTTGGTTATGTTTGACCGTCAAAAATAATTATTGTTAGAAGTCGGGTATAGGCATATATACTGAGCCGATCGTAAACTCTCAGCTTCTAATTAGGAAACGGCGACACAATAGACACATTCGCCCACTTCTACTTCTTCTTCTACTACTACTACTACTACTACTACTACTTCTACTTCTTCTTCTTCTTCTCCCATAATTTTGTGGAGAGACATTCAGGTGCCACAATGAAGAACGATTCACCAGGTTCCTTCAGTTCTTTGCTGTTCGTTCTGCAATGTTGCCAGTCCATGGCTTCTTCTCCGTCTATTTCTGTCAACAGATCCCTGGAAGACTGTTGGAGCATAGCCATTGGAGCTCCTTCTATGGCCACACCAACAGAGGTTTTTTCCCGTTAACTTATGTCAGAACACAGCCGTTGGATCTCCTTCTGTGGCCACACCAACGGAGGTTTTTTCCCGTTAACTTATGTCAGAACACAGCCGTTGGATCTCCTTCTATGGCCACATCAACAGAGGGTTTTTTCCGTTAACTTATGTCAGAACACAGCCGTTGGACTCTCTTCTATGGCCACACCAACGGAGGTTTTTTCCCGTTAACTTATGTCAGAACACAGCCGTTGGATCTCCTTCTATGGCCACACCAACAGAGGGTTTTTTTTTTTAATTTTTTTTTTACGTTAACTGATGTCAGTACACAGCCATTGGATCTCGTTCCTTGGGCACACCAGCATAGTTTTGTTTGTTTGTTTTTTCGTTAACTGATGTCAGTTTTGCCGCTTGATAGTTCGATGCACTTTTTCATGTAACTGTGATGAGTATGTTTAGTATCGTTCGGTGACACCACATTTCATAGCCTGGATTCTCCTTTCCAGACCCGCTGTGGAGGGTCCATGTGTCGCATGCGGACAGTAAGTTTTTGTTTGTTTTTTTTATAGGTCTCCAACCTCCTACTTTTTCCTCTTTGAAATACATTCTTTTAGCATCCCCCCCCCCCCCCCTTGTTTGAAGGGGCCTCCATCCTCCTCTGTTCTCCCCACCTTGTTTCCCCAACAAGTAACCACAGCCCTCGGGCACCTTGCGGGTCTGTGTTTTTCTATTACTAGTGGACGTTCTCAGGTGGACTTTTAGTGTTTGGGCGTTTGATGCAGAGCGTACGGACGGGAAGAGAGGATGCAGCAGGGCGCGGCAGGAGCCTGGTCTTGTGGGCCATGGAGATGTTCTGGTCTCTTTGTACAGGGTCCAGTCCTCAGCAGATTGAGAGCCTGACGGTTTCCGCCCTAGTAGACAGTGAATGCTGGATCCGGATTGCCAGCTTTGCGGAGAGTGAGAATCACGGTCGTCTCGCGGACCAATCAGAACATGTTGCTGTTTACAGGCCACGGGGAAAAATCGTGTGGGGATTCATCATTGGAAGGGACGTCCTGTCCGAGATTTAGCCCTTAGTGGCAGCGTTTATGTCACGTGGATTATAGCCCAAAAGGAGCTCAGTGGGAAACTGGGTGGTTTGGTTAAACAGGTTTCTTTGTGTCAATATGTGTTATTTTACGTGCTTCAAGCAGCTTGTAAATCTGGGCGAGCTCAAGTGTTAATCTTGGCTTGGTATTGACCAATTCAGCGGTTCCATTTGAACTAAATTTCTTTTACAGTGAAAGAAATGTATATGAGAATTTGTTTGCTACTGAAGAAAACTTATCATCTTATTAGTATTACTGTAATAATGAAGGCAGTTCTTCACTTTCCGTTTGACAGGTCAGAATATTTCGGTGCAAAGCCTCAGCAAACCAAATTGTGAAAAAGAAGGTATGTGTGCATCTTGTTTATGGGATGTCAGGCTTGAATGGGTTAAAAGAGGGATAAAAGAGGGCGAGGGAGAGAGAGAGAGAGAGAGAGAGAGGATAGAGAGTGTGTGTGTGTGTGTGTGTGTGTGTGTGTGTGTGTGTGTGTGTGTGTGTGTGTGTGTGTGTATGTGTGTGTGTGTGTGTGTGTGTGTGTGTGTGTGTGTGTGTGTGTGTGTGTGTTGTCGATAGCTTTTCATATAGCTAGCCTGTAAAAGTGTCTTCGTAAAGAAACAAATTGTGCAGAACTCCCACGCAACAAACTGTGAAAAGGCCTGTGAGGATGCTGTACATGGAAAGCTAGAGGAGATAAGACACATCTTTTGGTGATGGCTTTCTGTACAAAGTTGCCTGTAAAACTGTGCGAAGTGAAGCGTTAAAGTTGGTTTGAATGCTAAATGATTCAGCTGTCCATGCCTCTAACATGCCATATTTGGTTTACACACACACACACACACACACACACACACACACACCACGCGCGCGCGCGCACGCACGCACGCACGCACGCACGCACGCACGCAAGCACACACACATACACACACACACACACACACACACACACAGAGGGATGGGGGTGGGAGAGAGTATGATCACAGTTTGTACCTGGAGACAGCCACATCTCACAACTGTGTGGGGCTTTTTGATTGTTGTTCTCCAGAATAACCTTTTGTGCATAGCAAGGTTAGACTGGGTAAAGATACATCTTTTGACATTTACATCCTTCTTTCTAAGTAGCAGCATGTGAAACTGTGCAAAAATAGGATGTTTTTAACATGCTTTGAAAGTTGAACTGTTCGGGAGTCAGGGCATTTAACCCATGTGTATCAGTGGTTTAAAGCCAAAGAATGAATAGATAAATGAATAAGAAACAAGCGTGCGTTGAGTATTGCTTTGTAATCGAGGACGATTGCATCTGACAATTACTGTAGTTCTTTCACGAATGTAAGTTCTTCTGCGCACTCCGTGGACTAGTCAGTCAACATGTATTTTCCGTGCAAATCGTTAGCGAACGACGGTATGAAAACAAGGGCATTTACATGCATTCTGTATATAGCATGCTGGCTAGAATGGATTAAATATGTCTTTGATAGCCTTCAGGACGACCTGATGTGTATACTTGTGCGAAGGCGATTTTTTAAACTGTGAGTACTGAACAAATTCAGCTAGTTCTTATTATATGGCGTTTTCCCCCCTCAGCAAATGAATGGTTTCTTGTTAGTGCATCATTTTTGTTTGCCATAATACGCAATTCCCTTGGAATGCCTTGCTTTTTGTACTAAACCTAAACATGGGTCATATTCATTCATTCAGTAGATAGCCAGTGGCCATACAAAGTCAGCCAAAGCATCGTTAGTGTGTACGAGTCAAACCTGGCCGTCAGTGAGGCTCTGAAAGACCGTGAAATGACTGAGTCCGGTCAAGAAGAAACCTGTCCTCTATTGTCATGTTATAATGGTTCAGTTATATTTGATGATATTTGCCCGATTGATTTTTGCTGAAAGGAAACCTGTTTAGGAAAAGAATTGTTTTCAAATGAGGTGAAGACAAATACTTGTTATTGTGACGAATTGCTTTACCATTATGTCAACACAGGGCAGCCGTCAGTATTATCCGGTAACGTAAATCGTAAAGTTTAAAAAAAAAAGTCCCGTTTCCGAGTTTTTTAAAAGGTGAAAACAGGGCGTCATTTGAGCATCAATTATCAAAAGAACACACACACAAAACAGGCAGTGTCAAGTATAGAAAATCCAACACGGTTACTTCCCTTGCGTCGTCCGGTGGCTGTTTTCGAGAGCGGTGTTGTTCAGGTTGTAATGGAACATCTGTGTACCTTGTCACCGAATTTCTCATTCCCGATCAGGATTCGTTGTTGCCAGTGTAGAAAAAGTTCAGGTTCCAATGTGTAGACGTGTATACTATCAGACGTAATGATCAAGTGCACGGGTTCACTGCACGTTAAAGGGATTTTTGTTTTGTTTGTTTCTATTATTGTTATTATAGGTATTATTATCCTGATCTTGCCGTTTGATGCAAGTTTCTCAGTCATTGCACATGCAATACACATAAGGTTGTAGATTATCCCAGTTTTGCTAATATTATACTGACTTTCGCGGTATCGCATTTTTTTCCCATTTATTTTACATTTGAGCAGTCACGCACGGACCTTCACGTGAATACATAAAAGAAACGCTTATTTTTATTTTTTATTTTTTGAAAGGTTGTAATTGTTTGTGTTTCCTATTCCGAAATGGTTTATGGTGTGTGTGTGTGTGTGTGTGTGTGTGTGTGTGTGTTTGTGTGTGTGTGTGTGTGTGTGTGTGTGTGTGTGTGTGTGATTGAATTATGTGTTTGAATGTATCACGTGTCTTCAAAATCACAGCTTGCAAGTAGCCTGATGTTAACAGCAGACAAGAATGATCCAAACGAAGACGTAACTGGCGTTAACTCTCTTCAGTTCTGTCCCTTGAATTTCGATCACCGGTGATCAACGGTTTTCTCCCGAATTATGGTATTTAAAACAACATTTTTGTTACCTGAAGCAATGTATCACCTAAAAAAAACCGAAATAGACACATTCATCATAAAAATATTATTATTTTAGAAGTAATGCGCAGAATGTTACGAAAAATTCATGCAAAATGCAAAAATGTCAAAAGTGGTTGAGAGATAAAACATCTAGGTTTTAAATGCAGACCTAATCGATTTCGAAAGGGCATAAAGAAAAACGTTCACAAAGACCGGTGTCGCGTGCATCCCCGAAGACGGAATGTGGCTACCTTGATGCAGGGAGTGAAAACGGTCACGTGCGCCGAACTGTCACCAACGAGGAAATTCGTAGTGTTACCTTCGGAATGCAGCAGAGGAGAGACTCAAAGAAAAGTCCCTTACAATGATTAGAACGAACGCACACCGCTTCAAAGGCAGGCTGACGGAGGCACGCACGTTGACATACACGTGCACGCACACTCTGCCTTCTGAACTGAATCGGACACCGTTAACTACGTGACAGAGCATTTTCAACCGTAGAAACCCCACCCCGTAAGCAGTTCGGACAAAGACCATCAGCTCCATAGCAGAATGCTCTAACCATTGGACTATTGGGCCCTCGAAGCAAGAGCGAGAAAAAGACAGTAAATCCATGCTCCGAAGTCCTCAATTTACATAGAAAAAGTTAAACAGACATAAGAGCGAGAAAGAAGACAGTAAATCCATGCTCCGAAGTCCTCAAATTTACATAGAAAAAGTTAAACAGACATAAGAGCAAGAAAGAAGACAGTAAATCCATGCTCCGAAGTCCTCAAATTTACATAGAAAAAGTTAAAACAGACATAAGAGCGAGAAAGAAGACAGTAAATCCATGCTCTGAAGTCCTCAATTTACATTGGAAAAGTTAACAACATCCAACGCCCATCCTGGTTACAAAAAAAAAATTCCATTACCTTAAAAATGACAGATTTACGTCTAAGGTAAATGTGGAAAACTGAAATGATATACTCCAGTGAATGCGTTATGTCGTAAGCATTGTTCCTCTGAAGAGTGGGGACCATCAATGAGTAGGCAGACCGGGAACAGGAGACTAGGAGGTGTTTGGGACAGGGACCAGCAGCTGAAAGCTGTTTCGCTCTGTGAGGGGTTTATGAGGCTTGCTACTGGGTCCGCTGATAACAGTGCTAAATAGGTTATCTTTGTCATATCAAAGCAGGCAGTACTTGGTAATCACTTTGCTGCATGCGCACGCGCGTGTATGTGTGTGAGAGAGGAGGGGAGGGGTGCAGGTAACGTGATTTTTCCGAATACTGTAAACTCTGTAGCCAGTTGTATCTTCAGTGCGGCGCTCATCTGTTTTGTTATCAGATGCCCAATACTTTTCCACCCACATACATACATACGCTGTTCGTCTTTGCCAGCTGCAGAATCTTTTGAACAGACACGTGTCAGATGACGTTTATACTTGCTGCAGTGTTTCTGTGCTCTTGCGCTGTTATTCTTTGTTCGTTTGTTGATCAGGTCATGAACAAGGGCATGTATTGTTATGTCTTTAGAATGGTGTCCCTTGAATATCCCGACACTACAGCTAGAACGAGCGGTAGTCGTGCTGGTTTTGAATCACGCAGATGCCGCTGCAGTTGTGCTGGTGATGCAATTTTGTTTGTCCCCCCCCCCCCTTCCACCTCCACTCCTGTCTTCTTACCACCATCACCACCACCCAACCCTCCACCCACCACCCGCCTCTCCCACTGGCTGTAGACTTGCTTTAGAGAACTCTGAACTTAAGTATGAAGAAGTGCGCTCGGAGTTTCGTAGCAACAGATTCGGGTGTCGGTCCTGACTACAACGTTGCACACGCGTCCATATCAGGTGATATTCCTGCGCACTGGTAAATGCAAGCAGGGATTCTTGACTGAACTGTGTCTTGGAGGGCTCAGTGGTAAAGAGCAACGAATCCGTAGTCAGACGCTGTGAGTTCGAATCTCGCTGGCGCCAGACATGGGAATGTCCGTCTCTGATGGCATCTTAATGTGTTGTCATTCCTGTGGTAGCAGCGTTGTGTCTCAACGTGCTGTCCTTCCGGTCGGCATCACTGTTGTGTTACGAAGGTGTCCCCCCCCCCTTCTCCCGACCCCATCCCCGTCTCCCCGTCCCCCCCCCCCCCTTCCCAGTTCCACCGGAATAGCTGATGTATAACTGCCAGCGTGTGTATTGGGCTACTACAAGGCCTGTGGTTTGTCTTATATTCTTTGTGGATAAGATAAACTGAGGTTTTCTTCCCCGTCCCCACCCCTCCATATTCTGACGGAGCCTGTATGATGCAGTTTTTTGAGCTGATGTGTTCAGTCCTCTCTCAGAGATTTTGCACCACACATCCTTTAAAGAGTTCAAGTTGATGCTGTTCGTGACTTGTCCTTTGGAAGACATGCGCATAGTGTAACCGTCTTTGCAAATTTGACAAGCCGTGACAGCATACTTGCAGCGGTTTTAACGTTGGTAAATGGATGAAGGTAGGAAACCTTGTGTGCTAATCTGTCCTTCTACACAATGTCCAAAATGACTGCATTTTACTTTAACGTCTTCGATTACTTATTAAATCACCATCTCA
>CM031625.1:27832502-27847502 GCA_018398815.1 Conus ventricosus | reverse complement strand
AAACCTTTTGGAATAAACCACGGACTTTTCACTTTTTAAAAAGGGGAAGCATGGGAAAAAATACAAGGGCCGGGGGAAACCCGGGCACAAAACCCTTTTCCCTCTTTACGACCTCCCGCGTGGAGGGGGAAGCCCTTTAAAAGGTTTTGGGACGGATCTAAAAGAGTTTGTTTCTCGTCTGTGTGTTCCAATCCTCCTCCCCAGATCTCTCCCCAAAATTTCTTTAAACTTTGGGTTTCCCCATCTAACGGGGTTTATAAATTTTGGGACAGTTTCCCCTTTTTTGGCGTTTTTGGGTTTAAACGATAAAACCCTTTTCTTTCCCCGGGCCGGGATAAAACATGGCCGGAAACCCCACAAGCAAGGTAATGTTGAAACCCGTCCCCCTTAAACCCTTGCAAAAATTTTAAAAAAAAAGTAAAAGTTCTGGAGTGAAGGTTGGGGCCAGCTATGGCCTCCAAAGCTGAACGAAATCCGACAGAACCAGAAAGCCCCTCCCGAAAAATTTGGGAGTTTTATCTTCAAACCCCCCGTCCCCCCCTAGACCCAGTAAGTTCCCACCCCGAAAAGAAAAACCATTGAATGGATATTTTTCCCAAAAAATATTGAGAAGGAGCCCCAGGGCAGTAGGCGCACGGGCCCACCCCATCCTAAATTTTTTGGAACCGTCATTGAAAACTTTTTGATAGGAGGGGAATTTGGAAAAAAGAGCTCGGATAAAACCCTTTGTACGCCAAAAGAGGGGTAGCCCTCCTTACAAAAAAGCTGCGAGATCAAACGAATCTCTGGTGTGAAAAAGGCCCCTGGAGGTTGATCCGGAAACGGGAAAATCAAAAAACTACCCCCGGTTTTTATACCTGCTTTCCGCACGTGGGCTGCATACGAACCCCCAAACGGGGGAATACATTTGGGTTTTTTTTCAAACTTACTTTTGGAAGGGAAAGGGTAAAAAAAACACAGTAAGGCGGATTCTGTGGTTCGGGAAACAGTCGGATAAAAATAATTAAAAGGGACATTTTTCAGCCTGCGTTGGACAGTGAAGGTTCACCTGCCTCTGCGAAACGGCTGTACACAGGGGTGGTGGGGGAACCCCCCAAGACAGAGCAAAACCCCTTGTTTGGGGGATAGGGCCCAAGATTTTGAGGTAAGTGATCTTGCGGACCGTCCACTCAAAACCCGAAAGGTTCATTTTTTGGGAAACGGCCGGGGCTCTGTAGGGTGAACAATTTTTTTTACCGCCCCCCAGTCGGTGTGCGCTACGCCCCGCAAAATATTCAGTGCCTTTTGGCAAGCATTTTTGAGGTTTTTAATATGGCTGAAAAAGTTAAGTTTTTGGTAAAAAAGGGACCCCCAAAATTTGGCCTCTTTAACGCGGGAATGGAGTTTTCCCCCTTACTTGAATTTCCCGGATCGGGAAAAAAAAACGGGGGGAAATTAGGGAAAGTGAATACCGGGGTTTTTTTGGTACCCAGAAAAGGTGAAACCGTTTTTCATCCGCCCACCGATGGATTTTATCAAACCCCCCAAAGCGGACCCGGGCGCTGGAAAACTCGGGTACAGGCTTCCAGTTGCGTAGGGGCCCAAAATCACCCAAAATAAAAAGAGCAGTCTAAAAACCCTGCGAACTGTTTCCCCCAATGTTTTTTTGATTTTAATACTAAAGAGGGAGGGGACAGTATCCCCCCCCGGGGGAAAACCCCAAATCCTGCTCGTGGCCCTCAGAGAGATGGTCCCAAACCCCGGACCTAAAAACTGTCGTTTTTCCAAAAAAATTTGAATAAAAAGGGGGAAAAATTACCTCAAAAACCCCAGACCCGTGGAGACATGAAGAAACCCCGATTCCGGGTGGTATGGGTGGGCCTTTTCTCCAAGTCAAAGGGAAAATTGCCACTGGGGCGTCTGTTTTTAAAAAAAAAGCTTTCCAAAGTGTAGTTTTCCAACGAATCAAATGGTAAAAAACTTTTACTACGAGTTTGGGGGAAACCAATTTTCTTTCGCCAAAAGGCCATGGGTTTTCGATTTTCCCACTTGACCTAGCTTTTGACCTTTTTTTTTCCCATAAATTTTAAACAACACAGCGGTCAAAGTAGGGGACGGAAGTTAGATGGATTGGGAAAAAATTTTTTCCCGGGTTTTGGGGGATGGGAATAATGAGGGCGGCCCCCAAAGGGGTGGAAAGCAACCTTTATCCACACTTGGTTGATACCTGTAACAGGATGTTCAGACCTTCTTGCGGAAAAAATGTTTCAATAGTTAAAAATAAATTGTCATCAAAAATTTGGAGGGAATCGCTGAAAGGGAGAGAAAAGGCGTTTTCAGCTCGTTTTGAAAAAAGGAAGATTGTAGTCTTCCATGTTGTGGGAAATGAAATTTTGCAGGGGATTTGTTTAGGGTTTTTGTTTTAAACAAAATGACTGTTTTATTAGAAGAGGAGGATTTTCTTTTCAAGGTTGAAGAAGGGTTTTGGCCAAACTGCTTTCTTTTCTGTTATTAAAGAATCCAAAAACTTGAGATGGTTACAGGGGGACAGGGGGTTTTTTCCCTTTGATTTTCTTAATGATTTTCCACACTTTTTTTCTTAAAAATTTTTGATGTCACCTGGAGCAGAACTTCTCCAGGACCGACTTTTAAAATTGTTTTTAAAAGTGTGTCTTGATTTTGCACGGAGTTTTTTGATGGGCTCGAGCGTTGGGACCCCAAGGGCGGGTTTTTTATACCTGACCCCTGAGCCCTTTTCTAAATTTTAGAAATTTGTTGGCAAATTTTGAATCGAACCAGGGGTTTTTTGGGATTTGAAGTTTATCGGGAAAACACGGAATACAGGGCCCTTTGCACATTTTTTCATAATGTTTTGTCAGTGATTCCCGCTGGGTAGGACTCCCCGAAAAAAAAACGTGTCCCCGGAACCCTTAGAAAAAGTGGCTGCAAAGAGCCCCGTTTTCTTTTTTATAATTTAAATGCTGAGAGACAGAGACGTGTTTTAGTTATTACAGGGTTTTAGAAGGGCAGGGGAAAAGGTCATTCCGTGCAGTTTGGCCCTGGACAGACCACTCTTTGTCCGACCCGCGAGGGGGGGGCACAAAACCCACAAATTAAACACGAAAGTGAACCTTTTGGAAGAATGGGGGGTAAGTTTTCAGATTTCCCTCCCTTCAGAAAAACACAAATCCAAAACCGAAAAGGGCACCTCAATCACGGGCCCTGGGGTGACGGAAACCCGGGATAAGCCCCCAAAAGGGTTGTGACCGTTAAAGTCACCCAACGCAAAAAAGGGCAGGAAAATTTCCCCTACCAGACGCAAAGGGCCTGACGACAAACCGGGGCGATGGAGGTAGATAAAGAGAAAAGATTGGGGCCAGTCTTTTTGGAATTCTCTCGCAGCTTTCAGCCCCGAAGGGGGGGTAGACAGAGCGGGCAGGACTATACAACTAAAATTTTGTGAAAAGGGGAGGGCAACCCCCGCCCGACAGTCCCCAAAGTGGGGAAGGGTTTTGCAGGTTTTAAAGAATATTAAAAGGCCCCCCCAAAAGGGGAAAGGTCCTTTTTGGCCCTTTTAATTTGGGTTTCTTTAAGAGTGCAAAGTGACAGTGTTAAATGTGTGAAGACATCCCAAATATGGCAGACAACACGGAGAAAAAATTTGTGGCGTGGGGGTTTTACGTAAACAATGATTTTTCTTGTGGGCCCCAATCTTATTTTAAAACGTTATGTGCTTGGGAAAGTTCCTTTTACCTGTGGGTTTGTGTGTTGGGGGTGGGGGGTGTGGGTGTGTGTTGGGTGTGTGGTTTGTGGGTGGTGTGTTTTGTCCGCATGCTGCGAGGTGTGGGGTGTGTGTGTTGTGTGTGGGTTGTGTGTGTGTGTGTGTGTTTTGTGTGCCCTGGGTGTGCGTGGGTGTGCGCCCCGTGGGGCGTGCGTGTGTGTGGTGGTGTGTGTGTGTGTGTGTGGGTGTGTGTTTTGTGTGTGTGTGTGTTTTGTGTGTGTGTGATCTTGTTTTTTTTACCTTTTAACCTAAGCGATGTCAAGGAATGCTCTTTTTCGTTTTCCCCCTTTTTTGCTTTTTATTTTTGTATTTTTTTAATGTGCCATAAGACAAAAACCTCTTTCATTTCCCCTGTCAGATGACACCCTCGGGGGGACGTGTTTTGGCGGCCAAAAAAAGAAAGGCGAAAAAAACCCCGTAAACGCGTAACCCCGCAGGGAAATTGTTTATTGAATTCGCTTTTTTTGGGGGTAGGGGGGGGGGAGGTATTGTTTGTTGAACTTGTTTGTTGTCATCGTTTGACCTTTTTCATGTCCCGGGCCCCTTCAGTGGCCCCTCCCTGCCCCCCACAACCCAAATCGTCAAAACCAAAATCCGGCACTCTCGGGAAAAAAGAAACGGATGAGGGCGTTTGGGAGAGAGGAAGACGCCCCAGTCGCTCAAGGGGGAGAGACCCAAAAAGGAGAGGGCGCTGATCCCCTGCCGGGGCACTTCGGTTTGGGTTCAAGGGGGGGGCCTTGTTTGATCTAGCAGACACAGGGATTGGAACGGTCCCCCCAGACAACAGTTGGCCAGTCGCCAAACCGGGGCGAGTGTTTTTGCCCCCCCTTTTGGGAAGGCCCGCCCTGTCCGTCCCACGATGGTCCCCCCTGAAATTTTTTCCGACACAATTTGACATGGATAAAAAAATAATCAAAATGGAAAAAGAACATCCAAAGGTGCTCATCCACGAGAGTTGGGGGGGGGGAGGGGGCCCCCTAATTTTTAGTTTTTTTTTTCCCCCTTTTTTTTAAAAGGGGGGGTCGGAGAAAGGGGGGGGGAGAAGGGGAGGGGGGAAGGGGGTGTGGGAAAAGGTAGTGGATTTTAAAGGAATGAGGTCGATGAGGATTTTTTTTTTTTTTTATAGTTTCTCTCTGGTTTCATGAAATCAAAAAACTGGCGGGCGTTTGGTGGCTCTGATTTCCCCCACAACAACCGTTTTTTTTCGTTTATCTTTCCCTTACGGGGCCGTGTAAATCAAAAGGGGGGAAAAAGGGGAGAGGAGGGGACGGGGGGGTGGGGATGGGGGTAAGGGGGAAAATTGGGGAGGGGGGGGGGGGTGGGGGAGGGCAAGGAATTTACCCAGAGCATCCCCCCAGACAGCCAGGCAGGAAGACTGGCCGGTGCCGCATTGGGGCGGGGCGAAACCCCCAAAAATCACGGCGCTAAGACAGCCTCAAGTTTACGGCACTGAGACAGCCTCAAACATCCGGCACTGAAACACCTCAAACATCACGGGACTGAGAAGCCAGGAAATTAAGCGGGGACGCTCAAAAAACCACGGCAGCTGCTGTTTTTTTTTTTTTGTTTTTGTTTTTGGGGTTTTTTTTTTTCCCCGGGGGCAAAGGCAAAGGGACGTTGTTAAACTATACTTTTTCGGACTCCGACAGAAATCGTCCCCTCTTTTTTGCTTGTTTTTTCTTAAGTTAATTTTTTGTTGAATTTTTTTTTTTTTTTATGGTGAGTTTGTTCCCCCCATGTAAAATGCGTTTAACCCCGTCTCTTTGTTCCGTTTTTCGATCCCTTTTGCCCCAATTCTACGCTTTTTTTCTCTTTCATTGTCAAATCTGATTTTATATACCTTTTTTGTAACTGGGGTTTGGGTTTTGGGTTAAACTTTACTTTTTTTTCTGAGCAGGTTTTTTTCGTGCGTGACATTTTTAACAGAAACAATGCTTTCGATACAAAAAAACAACAAAAAAAAAAAAGGAACAGCCCCAAAAAATGGGTTTGGGCCCACTCAAACCCTGGCCCATCTCAATGGGTTTGGGTTTCTCCCCCCCCCCCCCCCTTCCCCCCCCCCCCCCCCCCCCCCCCAAACCGTATTTTGTTTTATTGTGGGATCGGTAAAAAATGTAAAAGGGTGCAAATAAATTACTTTTTTTTTTTTTAAAGCTATTTTCCGCAACAAATTTCGGTGAAGAGGGGAAAAATTTCGGGAAAGAGGGGGAGAGTTAAAGGAGAAGTGGAAGGGGGGGGCATCTGGTGAGGGAAGTTCTCAATTTAAGGTCCCCAAAGGGAAATTTCAAACATCTCGCCCCTTTTGATGCACACAAAGGGCTCGTGTTTTATCCATCACCGCATTTAAAGGGCAAAAAGGCTGACCAAATTTTTGTGGGAAAGGGTTTTCCCCAATCCCTGTAAGAGGCAAATTTTAGTATGCTTAAAACATTTCTGGAAAAAAAGTGGGTCGCCTTTAGAACCAGGCTATAAAGTGGGAATTTTCCAAAAAACTTCAGGCGATTCGTGAAACGCTTAAGAACTTCAGGGTATACGGGGAAATTTCAAGAACTTCGGGGATACGTGAATCGCCCGAGAACTTAGGCTAAAGTGAAAAAAGCCTAAGAACTTAAAGGCGAAACTTTAATTTTCCCGAGAACTTCAGGCAAAAAGGGGAATTGCCTGAGAATTTCAAGCTATACGCGAACCATCTGAAAAATTTCAGGGGAATTTTGTGAAAACATCTGAGGGTTTAGGCAAAACTTTAAACATCTAGGATTTTAGGCAAACGGAATCATCTGAGGATTTTCGGGAAAACGTGAATTTAACTTGAAAAATTTCAGGCAATTCGTGAATCATCCCGAGGATTTCATTTTAAAACCCTGAATCTCTGAAGGGTTTAGGCAATACGTGAATCAACTGAGAATTTTGGCAATACGTGAATCCCAAAGAGAATTTCGGGACCAGATGGAGGGGCCGGGAAAAAAAAGGGTGAATTTTATACGGGGGAGCCTGAAAACTGGGATGTTCGCTCGGTTTTTAAAATTGGAATCCTGGGGCGCGCACTTGTGTGTGGGGTGTGTTTTGTTTTGGGTGTGGGGGTGTTGTTTGTGTGTGGTGTGTGTTTGTGTGTGGGTGTGTTGGGGGTGTGAAATTTGACAAGTAGTTTTTCCCGCTCTGTCCCGGGTATCAAAACAAGCAAAACTAAACTAGTAGGAACAAGGGGGAATTTGAAAAGGAAACTGTAAACGGAGAAACCCCCCCCCTTCCCCCCCCCCCCCCCTCTCTCTTTTCTTCTCTTCTCTCTTCTCTCTCTTCCCCTCTCGTTGCGCGTTCTCATGCACGAAAGGGAAATATCATCCCAGTAATTTTTTTTTTTCTGGAGTTTTCCTCATTCTTTTAAGTCTCTCTTTTGGAAACCCAAAATAATGTAACGAAAGGGAAATTTCGGTTTTTTCTGTCGTAATAGAGGATGGAAAGAATCATGCATTGGGCCCCCTTTTGAGGATGATTTTTAAGATACATCCCGCCTCTTTCTTTATGTAAACTTTGAAAAATGTTTTAATTTTAAACAGCGTCCGGGGGGGTTTTCCCTTTTTTGTCTTAATTTTTTTTCTTGTCATATAAACCCCCGTATGTAAATGGTAACATGTATCTAAACTGTCAAAAGGGATCTCTGACCTTAAAAAACCCCATCACAAATTCCCAAGGGTTGGAATTTGTTCTAAATGAACGCGATTGCCACTTTCCCGCGATCTCAGGTTTTGTACTTTATCACTCCAAGTCTCATTGTATTTGCTTGCTTGTTTGTTTGTTTGTTTTTATACCACATGAGTATAGTGGACGAGGCCCAAATCCAGTTCAAATCAAGAGTAAACATTAAGATGATGCGTGCATATTGTAAGATAATCCCGAACTGCCTGTCATTAGAATCCGATATACACGTACCAGCTATTATGTGTATATGGTGTGGGAAGGGACAATGGAACACAAGCCTTTTTGAATTTGCAAGTAACCTTTAATGCGAGATGCATTCGCGAGCTTTCATGCACCCTGTAAATGTATTCATTATACCATGTTGTTGTTTTTTTTAATGAAGTGTTGCAGAATGTCATTCATGTCAGAAAATGTCAACATCACTGTAATCTAGATTATGGGCAGTATCTTTTTTTCAATGATGCCATGGTAGACTTTTATAACGATGCCGTGATTTTTTTTCCTTCTGAATCCGTCTTCATCAGAAGAAGAAAATGACGTGAGACAGGGCAATGATCAATCATTCTTCTGATTTATGGCATCTTATCGTTGGCCATTAGTATTTATTTCATGTCAGAGAAGATCGTTTTCTTTAAATGTGAAACAAACAGGTGCACGTCATATGGATTTACTCTCCAGAAATCGGAATATCGAGTTGAACACAGTGCTTTTTGTGTCTTTCATTTCCTATTTTTTCTAGTTTCCAGACTTAACCGCGACTCAGAGGAACTTGAATCGGCGGTGAACAATTACCGACAACAGTGTCACGTAATGTTAAACCCGTTGGATGTCATTCTTTTGTCCTACTTGGAATGTCGTGACCGATTTCAACTCATGTATAAACAATACGTTCTGTGCAGATCCAGTGCAGGAAAAGACACAGTTAAGCTCATCCGTTTTATTCGTACACGAATTGCGCCACACATACCTGGCTGGCCACTTGTTGCTAATCCACTGAGGTCGCCGGGCGTGCTTAATTTGTTGACCTTGACCAAATATTTATGTATTGTGTACTTGGCGGGAGACGAGCCAACGTCTTAATTCTGCTTGATATGTTTTCTTTTTAACAGATCATGTCACAACGTCAGTGTAGCTCTAGATTAAAAAAAAAAAGGTTGGAACCAGATTCCGTTCTAACGTGACGGAGGTCTACACTCTCCCTACCGCCCAGCTGGTTTTCAGTGATGAACGCTTGGTCTGAATCGTGCATTTGCTCCAGATTCTATTGTTGAATGCTGCGTAAGTAGAATCATTTATCCTAGAATCCATCACTCTTCTACTTTTCGTTTCTGTCCAGAATTCTGCCCCTTTTTTAACGTTTTGTTTTGTTTTGTTTTGTTTTATACTTAGAGAACTTTAACACAGGGACACTGGCCGTGGAAATGATAGACATTATGGTGGAAGGGGGTGGCTTTGCCGTTACAAATGTTGATAAACAACTCATGCTATGACTTGTACCTCTATAAACCAGGAGTACAAAACACGCACTGTTTCAGGAGTTTACGACATTCAAAAGTCATAGTCACTGTTTTCGCGGAAGAAAACTCATGAAAACGTAAAAGCAGTCGTTGTCAGTGCAAGAACATTGTAATGGTGACTTGAAGACGGTAATGTCCACGTGGTTACAATTATTGTCGCTGTTTTTGACGCTGTGAAGAATCATGTTGGGTCGAAAGCAATAAAACAAAGATAAGACGATAGAAAGGCGGGCCGTGTGTTGCAAAACAAACAAACCTAAAAAAGAAAAAGAAAAAAAACAATTAACTGTGGTTGTTACATCCAGTTTCGCATTTCTCTGCGAAGTAGTCTTGCAATGACACCGGTGCAGATATACATGAGTCACAGTCACCTGTTTTTATGAGTCATGAATATTTTCTCATCGTAGGTCGTAATTTTTTTCTTTCTTTCTTTCTTTCTTCTTTTACGAATGGATTTTGCAGAAAAGCAAGCACATGGGTATCTATACAGCAACAACATCGGTGATTATTACCGTTTTCGTAGGAAGGTAATTTTCATTGTTTTTTTTTTTTTGTTTTTTTTTTTTTTTTTAAATCAGTATTCAAGAAGAAAAACGGTTATCATGGTTGTGTGTGTGTGTGTGTGTGTGTGTGTGTGTGTGTGTGTGTGTGTGTGTGTGTGTGTGTGTGTGTGTGTGTGTGGTGTGTTGTGCGCGCGCGCGCGAGTGAATTGCCAATGAAACGATGCCCACCCCTCCCCCCTCCCTCCGTTATTGTTATCCTCCTCATCATCACCATTAGCAAAACATTACTGATTCAGAAAACTCCTGGTGTGTTGGCATGCAAATGTTGTTGAGTATTTATCAGGTCCACAGTTCAAACGATGCCCTTTTGTTTGTATTTCTTTTGCTTTTATGAAGCTTATTCAAAGCGATCTTCAGCATTTTTTTTTTATTTGACCGTTTCTGTCCCTATTTGAACACATGTGCTGAAATCGTTGGTTGAGGCAATTGTGCATTTTGTTCCAAAGCAGTCAGATTTTTTTTTATTAATTTTTTTTAATCATGATCATTATTATTGATCGAAACAGAAGATCGTTAAAGGTATTTCACGCCGTGAGTATTGATTCTTCGCAGTCAGCACGTCAGTGGCAAGTAACCATGGTATGTTTTTGTTCTAGCAGTCGCTTTCCACTGACCAGTGTGTCACACATAGTGTTATACCATTGATCAGTTTAAAATACCGATCGTCCGTTGTTCTGTTACATATTTTTTCCACGTCGTTTGAATCTCGAACAATGGGATGCTACTGTCAGAGAGAGAGAGGAGGAGAAGAGAGGAGGAGAGAGAGAGAGAGAGAGAGAGAGAGAGAGAGAGAGAGCAGAAGAGAAGGAGAGGAGTTATTGCGATATCACATACATATTGTGATCAGCCTCTTTACTGCCAGTTTTATTATCAGAAACTAATGAATTCATTGTTGCGTATGCTCATACTCTATTTCCCATATATCGCAGTTATTAGTCAGAACCATCCCGTGAACAGGTAAGAAAAGTAGGAGGGGCGGAGATAGGGTAGGCAGAAGAGAGAGAGAGACAGAGACGACAGACAGAGAGAGAGAGAGAGAGAGAGAGAGAGAGAGAGAGAGGAGAGAGAGAGAGACAGAGAGAGAGAGAGAGAGAGAGAGAAAGAAGAGAGAATAGAGATCAAATCAAAGAAGCGATGAGTGCATTTCATTACGCGCAGCTGAAGTGACAGTATAAAGCAATATGAATTTGATTCTGTCAGTCTTGATCGGGGGTTTCTGAAAGCGCTGTCACACTACCTCTTGTAGCGTCAAGGAAAGAGAACTGCTTTTCTTTTCATTCCGCGGGGAAAATGTAGAAATGTTATTCTGCTTAGCATCCCATGTGGTGTTATACTTTTGCCGAGCCAATCTTGAGCATTGTTGCTACTTTGGCGCAAGACTCGTGGGTGTTGTTTGAAAGTCTGCATCGTTTAAATTCCGAAGCACGCCCCCCCCCCCCCCTTCTCTCTCTCTCTCTCTCTCTCTCTCTCTCTCTCTCTCTCTCTCTCTCTCTCTCTCTCTCTCTCTCTCTCCTACGCATGTGGCGCGTGTTATGCGTGAGTTGGGTCATACCTTTTTTTTCAATTATTTAATACTTTACTTAATTAAGTCAACTGGTGTGTTAGTAATTCTGTTCTGATGGTATGCGGGAATGGTGGATTTTATATATATATATATATATATATATATAATGATATCGCGCAACAACACTCCCTCAACAAATGTCTGGAGCCAACGTGGAGGGGAAAAAAATTAGTGAAAAAGATCATGATCTATTGATGAATATGACTACTGTTTTGTTTTCTTTGTCCTGTCTTGTGTTGTATGGTCAATGAGGAATCAAACCCGTCTACTTTGGCCAAGTAAACATGGTTTTTCTTTCCCTCTTTGTCTCCAGCCGAACTCATTTTTACCTAACCTCCGTTTTGTTATGTGGGATCATATCCCTTCATTTTCATGTGTTGGTTTTCTCGATGCACAAAAAAGGCGTTTGGGCCAGTAAAGGGAAGCAACTGGGGAAGCACGGTCTCGCAGAATACAGCGGATCACGTGGGCCGACACATCTGTTAATGTTGTAATGGAAAGCGGACACATCTGTTAATGTTGTAATGGAAAGGAGGACATCATTCTGCGTCACGTTTGAGCAGATAAGTGAAATGTTCGTTTTCATGTCTTGAAGATGTTTTGTCTTGAGTAGCCTTCTTTAACTGAGTGAACCGTTTAAGTCTGTTAGCCGTTATGTTTTGTCTTGTCTGAAGAAGACCAAAGAAGTCGAAACGCGTCGTGTTTTGTTTGTCGCTTGTTTGTTGTCTTTTTTGTTCGGGGGAAAAGTGAATCTCTTGTAAGTAAGTTTGTTGGATGAAAAAAAGTCAAGAAAAAAGTCAGAGTGAACAAAATTCCGAAGAGTAAAAAAAAATCTGCTGTCTCTTATTCAGATTTTTTCCCGTTGAAAATGCACTTCGTTTTCATGACAAACAAGGGAAATGTCTTCAAAGGCAAGAGGTCAGTAAGGAATTGAGAGGGGAGGAGGATGGGGAGGGGGTCTACTAATCTATTGCCATCATTTTTTCCCATGCACCATGTATAACATCCTCTGATTGGTGGATGAAACGATCGGTATTTCACTCGGTATGTATGGAGAAGACCGGTATTCACAAAACTTCACACCTGTAAAATGTAGGATTTTGTGAGCTATAAAGCCATGCGAACATGGACCTTTTGATGGGGGGGGGGGGGGGGGGGGGGAGCAGTCGATCGGCTCATTGTAAACACAACCACACACAGCACCAACCCTTTTTTCTTTGTTTTGAATTTTGGGAAACGCATGTTGTTCTCTCGGTGAGTATGTGGAGAACAGTATAAAACATGAATGTGCGAGAGAGAATCGTTTGGTTAACGAAAGCAGGGAACTGGATTTTGATGGACGGAAATTGGAGGCGGCGTATCGAGGGAAGTGGAACAGACAACAGTACCCACCTACCCAACGCCAAACACACACAGAAAACACACAGAACCACACCACATTTCTTCTTAGTGAATTTCTCGAAACCACTGCTTTTCCGGTGATCACCGATAACAGTAAAACATATGTGTGAGAAAATCGTTCTCGAAACGAAACAAGATAGTTTATTGACCGAAACTGTTGTATCAAAGCTTAGGGAAGATAACAACGTCATAAAGGGAACAGCGTATTTTGGGGGGAGGGGAGAAACTGAAGTTTAAGGACCCGTACTTTCCACATTCACTTGCCTTCAAGCATGATTACTCTCCCTGTATCTCTATCACCGATCAAAGTGAACTCGATGAGAAAATACCCCAAACGTTCTACGAGCGCCAAACAAATATATTTTTTTTTAAATAGAAAATCTTCATTTAAAGGGAAGATTAAGGGGTGAAGAGGGGTGGAGGGGGGGTGTGTGTGTGTGGGGGGGGGGGGGGGGAGATGGGGTTCAACTCCAGGATCGCCTGGAACGATTGCCGCAGGCCAAGAATCATTATTGCCTAGTTTACTTGTGTTTAGAGAACACAGTTCCAAGTTGATGTTCACGAGTGAACGCTACACCTTACCTTTTTTTTCCGTAGAGGATGGGGTTGTCTTTGAACACACCTGGCTGGCTAGTATCAGGCAGTCATCACAGACATAGTATTTGTGTGTTAGTGTGAGAGAGAGAAAGAAAAAATTATATTGAAGAAAGGAGTACGTGTGTGATCGTAGATAACAGGATAACAATTGTATTTGTCCAAAAGATGGAAAACTCATTTTAAAATGAAGGATAACGGATGTATGTATATAAGATTGTTCCTAGGTGTGGCTGTTGCTGCACCTATAGGATATATTTCCGAACTGTGCTTGTGCGTGTGTTGTTAAAATTCGTCAATTTTTTTTCTGTCATATGCTTTGATAAAATTGCCACCACGGCATGATCTATTGAAGGAAAACAGTAAGATAGCTAAAGCGCACTACCAGCAGAAGCAAAGTCCATGGAAATGCCATTGTTTGAAGTTTCAATTCCTCAATTGCTGCACATGAATATTGACCCGTATGTGTACTGTATGTAGCCTATGTTTCTTGTGTCCTCAAGTTTTCTCAGCTACCACTTAAACCCAGTACTACAGAGACGTAAGAAGCAAAGCGCTGGACTGACTCTCTCTCTCTCTCCTCTACTCTCTCCTCTCTCTCTCTCTCTCTCTCCTCTCCTCTTGTTGTGTGGTGTGGTGGTGTGTGGTTTTGTTTTGTTTTTTGAAATTATATTGTCAAAAAGACCAACTTATACTGTCAAAAAACACCAAACAAACAGCATGTTTATCTCTGGGAAATGTGAATATTACAGATAAAGTTTATCTTAAAGGATACACATTGTGGCTTTGTGCTAATTTTGTTGCTTGGCTTATTTACCTTTCATTGCTGTTTTTCACTTGTAGTATCATTTTTTGACTTTGTCTTTGCAAAGCGTTCTGAAAATATGGCGCTTGTCAATTTTATGCTTTTAGGGAACGAACCTAATTTCTATATGCTGAGGTGCTTTTGCTTTGTTGTGTGTGTTTAGTGGCGAGCAGCAGAGAGAGCGAGGCTTGGTGCTTTTCTTTGTTGTGTGTGTTTGTGGAGGCAGAGAGAGCGAGGCTGGTGCTTTTCCTTTGTTGTGTGTGTTTGTGGAGGTAGAGAGAGCGAGGCTGAGGTGCTTTGCTCTGTTGTGTGTGTTTGTGGAGGTAGAGAGAGCGAAGCTGAGGTGCTTTTGCTTTGTTGTGTGTGTTTGTGGAGGTAGAGAGAGCGAGTCAGGTGAAGGAGCGGGGGAGGGAAGGGAACTGGGGTCCATTTTTTTGTCACCTGATCTGTTTATTTGTTTTTCAAGAGTTTTGATTTGTTCATCTCTTTCTACTGGATAAAGTTTTGTCGTCTTCTGTGTGTGTGTTCTAGCGCGCGCGCCAGACGCTGACGGTATAACCGTTATGAACTGTCAGCTTTGTATTGTAGTATTCTGCTTAGGAAGGAGGGGTGGCGCTACTGATGATCATATCGGGATCACGCTTTTCGTGAAATTAATTTGGCCACAACAAAGCACCTGTGTCTTGTCTTCACCGTTACATACGATGAACCTCGTGTCCATGCTTCGTTAGTGGACCATTTCCATCCTCCAAGACTATTCTTCGCGTAGATAATCTGACTCACGTGTTCCTAGCTGGGCTGAAATCGCCACCACCACCTGACAGCCATGCTGTCTCCTGGCAGTATCACTTTCCCCTATTAGGGTGATGCCAGACACGTGTGATGCCATACTGAACCAGCTGATACATGCGCGTGCAGTGCCAGGTATGCAGTGGTGAAGTCTTTACAGCGTCCGACGATTAAGTGTAACATTATTTGTAGTTGATTTGTCCGGGGATCCATGCACAGTGCAATGAAACATAGACACAAGGTTTTGCAATGAACACTTTCTATTAATGCATATCGAGGAGTATTTAAAGAATTTTTTTTTTTTTTTTTTT
>CM031625.1:27793292-27831502 GCA_018398815.1 Conus ventricosus | reverse complement strand
CCCCCCCCCCGTTTTACCCCCCCCCGGGTATATCTTCCCCCAAAAAAAAAAAAAAAGCCCAAACCCCCCCTTTTCCCCCCCAAAAAAACCAAAAAAAATCCCCTTTTTCCCCCCCCCAAAAAACAAAAAGTGGGCCCCTTTCCCCCCAAAAAACCCGGGGTTTTTTCCCCTAAAAAAAAAAGGGCCCCCGTCTCCCCTAAAACACACACAAAAAAAGGAAAAACCCCTATCGTTTACCCCCAAACCAAAAACAAAAAAACATCATTGCCCGCCTCCCCCCCCGGGCCCTCACCTGCTCCTTCTACCTCCACAAACACACAAAAAAAGGGAAAACCCACCTACCCTCGCTCTCTCTCCCCTCCAAAAAACACAACAACAAAGAAAAGAAACCTCACCCCTCGCTCCTCTACCTCCACAAACAACACAACAAAGGAAAAGCACAGCCTCCTCTCTCTCCCCACAAACCACACAAAAAGAAAAGCCCCCACCTCGCCCTCTCCTCCACAAACACACACAAAAAAGGGAAAAGCACCTCGGGCAATAGAAATTTGGTTCTTCCTAAAAGCATAAAATTGCAAGCGCATTTTTTTCAAAAACCTTTGAAAAGAAAAAGTCAAAAAAAACTAAAAGGAAAAACAGCAATGAAGGGTAAATAACCCAAAGCAACAAAATCACAAAGCCAAAATTGTACCCTTTTAAGAAAACTTTATCTAAAATATTCAATTTTCCCCAAGATAAACATGCTGTTTGTTTGGTTTTTTTTTGACAAAAAATTGGTTTTTTTGACAAAAAAATTAAAAAAACAAAAACAAACCACACCACCCACCCAACCCCCCAAAAAAAAAAAAGAGAGAGGAGAGAGAGAGAGAGAGAGGAGAGGAGAGAGAGAGAAAAGGAAGCCACCTTTGCTTCTTACGTCTTTTGTAGACTGGGTTTAATGGTAGCAAAAACTTGAGGGACAAAAAAACTGGTACATACAGTCACAAGGGGGTCATATTCATTGCAGAAGGGAAAAAACTTAAAAACAATGGCTTTCCAGGACTTTCTTCTGCGGTATCCGCTTTACTATCTTACGTTTCCTTCAATGACATGCCGGGGGGCAATTTTACAAAGCTATGACAGAAAAAATTGACGTTTTTAACAAAACACCACAACACGTTGGGAAATAACCCTAATGCAAAACAGCCACAAGAACATCTTAATACAACACCCTTTATCCTTCTTTTTAAAATGAGTTTTCCATCTTTTGGAAAAATAAAATTTTTACCCCTGTTATCTACGACACACACGACCCTTTTTTCAATAAATTTTTTTTCTTTCTCTCTCTCCACTAACACACAAAAACTATGTCTGTGATGACGCCTGATACTACCAGCCAGGGGGTTTTAAAGACAACCCCATCCTCTACGAAAAAAAAAAAGGTGAGCGTTCACTTTTGTGAACACAAATTGGGAAATGTGTTCTCCAAAACCCAAATAAACTGGCAATAATGTTTTCCGGCCTTTCCGGGGAACCGGAGTTGAACCCCATCCCCCCCCCCCCCCCCACACCCCCACCCCCCACCTTTCTTTCCCCCCCCAATTTCCCTTTTTAAAAAATTTTTTTTTTTTAAAAAGTTTGGGTTTTTGGTATTTTTCTTTAAAGCGGTGAAGGCAAGGGGGAATGGGAAAAAGGGGTTAAATCGGGTTTTTTTAAATTTTTTTCCCCCCCCAAAATTTTTTGCCCGGGTTTTTGTAAGGCTTTTTCCATTTTTTTAAAAACGTTCCTGTTTCGTTTTAAACCCCCCCTTTTTCGAAAAAGGGGAAACTTTTTCCCCCAAAAAAAAATGCGTTTCCTGGAACCCCCAACAAAAAGGGCTAAAATTGGGGGGGGTGTGTGTGTGGTTTTTGTTGTTTGTGTGTGGTTTGAAGGGTTTTTGGTTTTTTTTTTTTTTTTTTTTTTTTTTTTTTTTTTTTTCCCCCCCCCCCCCCCCCCCCCCCCCCCCCCCCCCCCCCCTCAAAAAAGTCCATGTTCGCATGGCTTTATAGCTCACAAATCCTACATTTTACAGGTGTCAAGTTTGTGAATACCGTCTTCTCCATACTACCGAGTGAGAATACCGATCGTTTCATCCACCAATCAGAGGATGTTATACATGGTGCATGGTGAAAAAAATGATGGCTATAGATTAGTAGAACCCCCTCCCCATCCTCCTCCCCCTCTCAATTCCTTACTGACCTCTTGCCTTTGAAGACATTTCCCTTGTTTGTAATGAAAACGAAGTGCATTTTCAACGGGGACAAAACACGACGCGTTTCGACTTCTTTGGTCTTCTTCAGACAAGACAAAACATAACGGCTACCAGACTAAACGGTTCACTCGGTTAAAGAAGGCTACTCAAGACAAAACATCATTCAAGACAATGAAAACGAACATTCACCTATCTGCTCAAACGTGGCGCAGAATGGATGTGCCTCCTTTCCATTACAACATGAACAGATGTGTCCGCTTTCCATTACAACATTAACAGATGTGTCCGCTTTCCATTACAACATTAACAGATGTGTCGGCCCACGTGATCCGCTGTATTCTGCGAGACCGTGCTTCCCCAGTTGCTTCCCTTTACTGGCCCAAACGCCTTTTTTGTGCATCGAGAAAACCAAGACATGAAAATGAAGGGATATGATCCCACATAACAAAACGGAGGTTAGGTAAAAATGAGTTCGGCTGGAGACAAAGAGGGAAAGAAAAACCATGTTTACTTGGCCAAAGTAGACGGGTTTGATTCCTCATTGACCATACAACACAAGACAGGACATAGAAAACAAAACAGTACAGTCATATTCATCAATAGATCATGATCTTTTTTACTATTTTTTTCCCCTCCACGTTGGCTCCAGACATTTGTTGAGGGAGTGTTGCTGCGCGATATCATATATATATATATATATATATAAAAAAAATCCACCATTCCCCACATACCATCAGAACAGAATGACTAACACACCAATTGACTTAATTAAGTAAAGTATTAAATAATTGAAAAGAAAGGTATGACCCAACTCACGCATAAACACGCGCCACATGCGTAGAGAAGAGAGAGAGAGAGAGAGAGAGAGAGAGAGAGAGAGAGAGAGAGAGAGAGAGAGAGAGGGGGGGGGGTGCTTCGGAATTTAAACGATGCAGACTTCCAAACAACACCCACGAGCCTTGCGCCAAAGTAGCAACAATGCTCAAGATTGGCTCGGCAAAAGTATAACACCACATGGGATGCTAAGCAGAATAACATTTCTACATTTTCCCCGCGGAATGAAAAGAAAAGCAGTTCTCTTTCCTTGACGCTACAAGAGGTAGTGTGACAGCGCTTTCAGAAACCCCCGATCAAGAGCTGACAAAAATCAACCATGTGCATATGCTTGCATTCTATAAACAGCATGTCGGATAATGCGCAAGAAATGTACCCAATCTTTGAAATACTATTGATACCCATATTTTCCTCTTTTTTTTTCTTCTTCTGCTTCTTCTTCTTCTTCTTCTTCTTCTCTCTCTCTCTCTCTCTCTCTCCTCCTCTCTCTCTCTCTCTCTCTCTCTCTCTCTCTCTCTCTGCCCTCCGGGGGGTTACGACCTTGTCGTGGTCGGAGGGTTTGCGTGGTCCAGTGATCCCTTAGGCTCTGCTGGCGGGGGCATCAATACTTGAAGATAGGCTGTTTTTTTTCATACTGCTTCTAGGCCTGAGAGGTGCAGATGCTGTTTGGCCTAAGCGTAACGTGGTAAGGAGTTGATGCCCCTGGTAGGGCTTCCCATGTCAGATAGGCTAAGGGTGAGGATCCTGACTAAGAGTAACCCGCCTTTCTCCTTTTTCTTGTTTTCTGCCTCCCTTATTTGGCCCTTTTCTATCTTCGTCTCCCTTCAAGTCTTCTTTTTCACACTCCTTTTCTCTCTTGGTCTCCTTAAGATCCGCCGTGTTTGCCGTGCGGTGCGACCTGTGTCGGAGGGAATGAGATCCTGGTGATTGAGAGGGCCAGTGCTTGAGGAGGCCTGTGCTCTCAACACATCACTTTGGCTCGGACCTCTCCTAGACAGGGAGTACACTTTGGCCCGGGTGTACTAATCGGCTCCCCTTCTTGGGGCTGGGTCAAGACAAGCAGTTCCCCTGCTGGCCATGTGAACCCCTGCAGTGCTCAGCTCTCTGCCCCCGGGAGTTGAGCATGATCAGGGGGGATGGGGTTAGTTGCTTCTGTTTGTCGTATGTCTCTCCCGAAGCCTGGAAGGGGTCAAGACATTGGTTTCTTGGCCCGGGCCCCCTTTAGTTGGACTCCAAGGTGGGTGGGTAAGGGAGAGATGAATCATACTACACTAAATATGGCTTTTTCCAAAAACATTCCCCCAAAAGGAAGAGGAAGTCAGCATCCCTAATTCAGGGGATGGTCAAACAGATAGTGATTCTGATACAGAAGTGAGACAGAAGACAGGTTTTTGGCTTCCTGGCTCGTGATGGAGGGGACGGAGCAGGAACGACCCCTTTCAGCTCTGAGCCCTTTTGCCATACAAAAGGGCTTTCAAGGTTTGGCAGGTGACCCTCGGTCCATCAAGAGGTTACGGAATGGCTCGTTCCTTATTGAGTGTAAATCACAGAAACAATCTGACCAGCTGCTAAAGGCAAAAAAATTAGTGGACAGGGAGATCAGAGTAACTCCCACAAACAATTAAATTCATCAAAAGGCGTGATTCGCTGCAGGGATTTATCTGGTGTCTGGGAGGCAGAAATTAAATCGGAGCTGGCGTCCCAGGGTGTGACGGAGGTGCGCAGGGTGACAGTAAAGAAGGGTGCAGAAAGAGTGGCCACCAACACCCTCTTTCTGACATTCTGCAACCCTGTGCTGCCTCCGGTCATCAAAGTCGGCTACCTGAATGTCCGGTTGAGTTATATGTTCCGTCCCCGTTGAGGTGCTTCAGGTGCCAGAAGTTTGGCCATGTCAGGACCGCTGTTCGGGGCAGGAGGTGTGTGGTATTTGCTGCAAGGCAACCCATGATGGGCCGTGTCATGATCCGGCACATTGTGCTAACTGCGGTGGCGACCATCCCTCCTCTTCCCGAAATTGTCCTTCTTGGATTCAGGAATCTGCTATACAACGATTTCAAAACGGAAAAGAAGATCTCTTTTTTGAAGCCCGGAAACAGGTTGTGGGCAGTCAGACGCCGACAGCTTCTTCCTACGCTTCGGCTGTTAAGAAGGTTTCCCCACAGTTTCTACTCGGTCAGTCTGCTGCCAGACTGATGAATTCATGTTTTCGAAACATTGCAAGTAAGATCTGTCAGTTCTGGTGGTAGCGGGTCCACCACCTTCCAAACCAAAGTGACTGCCCCTGGTGGAGGCAAAAATCCGCCACCCCTCAGACTGCCCAGCAGTCTACAACATCTGCTGCTGGGCAGATTAAAAAACCAGCACCCCTACTTCGAACTCCTCTGTCCAGTGCCCGTGCGGGCAAGGGAGTTCCACCCAGTGTGGAGATGGTGGAGATTAGGACAAAACCTCCACCATCTCCCAAATCCAGACCTCCACCATCTCCAAAATCCAGGCCTTTGTCACCTGCGGGCAAGTCTGCCAGCAGGTCCAAAGACCAAAAACAGTCCAGTGAAACTAAAAAATAAGTTCACTCCATTGGCCGCAGATGCTGATGAGGAGATGACCTGATCTCTCTCCTTTTCCGCCCTCTGCACCATGGATAGTACAATTTTTCCATTGGAAAATCCGTGGACTAAATTCCAACTTTGAGGAGCTGCAGCTTCTGTGTCGATCTATAAAACCTTCCGTCGTGGCTCTTCAGGAAACCCAAATTCAAAGCCAGAAGACCTTTACTCTTTCTGGCTTTAATAAAACTTCAAAACCTGCACAACCATCCACGTTGGGATTGTCGGGCGGTGTTGCCCTTCTCCTACACAAAACTTTGTTGTATAGTCCTGTCACTTTGTCTACCTCCCTTCAGGCTGTAGCTGCGAGAGTCACTCTCCAAAAGACTGTGACAATCTGTTCCCTTTATCTTCCACTTCTGTCCCGGTTTGTCGTCAGGACCTTGTCAGTCTGATAGGAGAACTTCCTCGACCTTTTTTGCTGTTGGGTGACTTTAACGGTCACAACCCTCTTTGGGGTAGTGCCGGTACGTCACCCAGAGGTCTGCTGATTGAAGATGTCCTTTCAGACTTGGATTTGTGTTGTCTGAATGACGGATCTGCAACTTACCTCCACTCTTCCACTGGTTCACTTTCGTGTTTAGATTTGTGGGTTTTGTGACCCCTCGCTGGTCCTGGACTATGAGTGGTCTGTCCATGACGATCTGCACGGAAGTGACCATTTCCCTGTCCTTCTACAACCTGTAATAACTGAACACGTCTCTGTTTCTCAACATCTAAATTACAAGAAAGCAAACTGGGATCTATTCGCAACCACTATTTCTAAAGAATTCCAGGACACTGACTTCTTCAGAGTCCGGACCCAGCTGAATCACTGACTAACACTGTGATCAAGTGTGCTAAAGCTTGTATTCCAGTGTCTTCCGATAAACTACAAATGCCAAAAACACCCGGGTTTGATTCAGACTGCCAACAAATTTCCAAAGTTCGAAAACGGGCTCAGCGTCAGGTATACCAACGACCATCGGGTCCCAACGCTCGAGCCATCAAAAACTCCGTGCTAAATCTAGAAAACACTTTTAAAATCATAAACGTCGGTCCTGGAGAGCTTCTGCTCCAGGCTGACATCAAAAACTTCTAAGAAAAAAGTGTGGAACATCATTAAGAAAATCAAAGGGAAGAACACCTGTCCCACTGTGAACCATCTCAAGTTTTCAGATTCTTTAATAACAGAGAAGAAAGCAGTTGCAATCTGCTTGCTTCAACCATTGAAAAGAATTCCTCCTCTCTAATAATCAGTCACTTTTGTCAAACACAAAGCCCTAAAAGAAAAATCTCCCTGCAACTTTTCATCCGACAACATGGAAGACTACAATCTTCCTTTTACATTAAACGAGCTGAAATCTGCCTTACTCTCTTGCAGCGATTCCTCTCCAGGTATAGATGAAATCCATTATCAGCTGTTGAAACATCTTCCGCAAGAAGGTCTGAACATCCTGTTACAGGTCTACAACCATGTGTGGACTACAGGTTTTTTTCCACCCTCTTGGCGAAAAGCCCTCATTATTCCCATCCCAAACCTGGAAAAGATCTTCTAATCCTTCAAATTACCGTCCCATAGCTTTGACCAGCTGTGTTTGTAAATTGAGGGAAAAAATGGTCAATGCTAGGCTCATGTGGAAACTTGAAACCGAGGCCTTTTGGCGAAAGAACAGTGTGGTTTCCGCAAACATCGGACTACCGTTGACCATTTGATTCGTCTGGAATCTACACTTCGGAACGCCTTTCTGAACAAACAGCATGCAGGGGCAATTTTCTTTGACTTGAGAAGGCCTACGATACCACCTGGAAGTCGGGATACTTCATGATCTCCACGATCTGGGTTTTTCGAGGTCATCTTCCTCTTTTTATTCAAAATTTTTTGGCAGAACGCCCAGTTTCAGGTCCGGGTTGGCACCACTCTCTCTGATGTCCACGAGCAGAGTTGGGTGTTCCCCAGGGGAGCATACTGTCTCCTGCCCTCTTTAGTATTAAAATCAACAACATTGTGAAATCAGTTCAGCAGGGTTCAGACTGCTCATTGTTTGTGGATGATTTTGCTGTCTGCGCAACTGGAAGCCTGTACCCGAGTGTCCAGCGCAGGCTCCAGCTTTGCGTAGATAAAATCCATCGATGGGCGGATGAAAAACGGTTTCACCTTTTCTGCTACAAAAAACCCAATGAAATTCACTTCCATAACTTCCGTCAGTTTTTCCAGATCCGGAACTCAAGTAGGGAAATCTCCCATCCAGCTGTTAAAGAGGCCAAATTTCTGGGAGTCATTTTTGACCAAAAACTTAACTTTCTCAGCCATATTAAAAACCTCAAAACTGCTTGCCAAAAGGCACTGAATATTCTGCGGGTCCGTAGCCACACCGACTGGGGCGCTGATAAGAAAACTTTGTTGCACCTCTACAGAGCCCTGGTCCGTTCTAACTGGACTACGGTTGTGCTGTGTACGGCTCCGCAAGATCATCTTACCTCAAACTCTTGGACCCTATCCACCATCAAGGGCTTCGTCTCTGTCTTGGAGCGTTCCGCACCACCCCTGTGTACAGCCTGTACGCAGAGGCAGGTGAACCTTCACTGTCCAATCGCAGGCTGAAACTGTCTTTGAATTATTATATCCGACTGTTCTCAGAACCACAGAATCCTGCCTATGACTGTGTTTTTGACCCTCCGTTCCAAAGTAAGTTTGAAAATAACCGAAATGTATTCCGCCGTTTGGGCTTCGTATGCAGCCTCACGTGCGGAATGCAGTATAGACCTGGGAGTAGTTTCCGATTTTTCCAAGTTTCCGGATCAACCTCCATGGACCTTTTTCACACCAGAGATCGTTTTTATCTCGCAGCTTTCCGTAAGGAGTCTACCAGCTCTCTGGCGTACAAGGCTTTGTATGCCGAGCTCTGTTCCAAATTCCCATCCTATCAAAAAGTTTTCACTGACGGTTCCAAGTCTGAGGATGGAGTGGCCTGTGCAGCCTACTGCCCTGGGCTCCTTCTCAGATATTGTTGGAACATATACATTCAGATGCTTCTGTCTATTCTGCTGAACTTACTGCTCTAGTACTGGCTTGAAGATAATCTCCCATTCTTCGAGGAGGGACTTTCTGGTTCTGTCGGATTCGCTGTCAGCTTTGGAGGCCATAGCTGGCCGCAACCTTCAGCATCCAGAACTTTTATTTTTTTTTGAACTTTTTAGCAAGTTGAAGGCGGACGGTTTACAACATTACTCTTGCTTGGGTTCCTGGCCATGTTTGGGATCGGCGGAACGAAATGGTTGATCGTTTAGCCAAGAACGCCACAAGAGAGAAACTGTCCAACACTTATATCCCCTGCTCAGATGTGAAACCCAAAATTAACGATTATGTGAGAGACCTCTGGCAGGAGGATTGGAACACACAGACGAATAACAAACTCTTTCAGATCCGTCCAAACCTTAAACACTTCCTCCCATCTACGTCGGGTGGTCGTAAAGAGGAAACGGTTCTGTGCCGCTGCGCACCGGCCATTCGTATTTTACCCATTCTTACCTTTTAAAGAGTGAAGAAGCTCCGTGGTGCATTCCATGTCATGCACCACTCACAAAAGAAACATGTTCTTTTAGAGTTTTTGGGACTTGCACGATGTGAACACAAACATTTTACAGCGGAGTCCATGAAGATCCTGTTCAGGGATGTCCCGCCTGACGTGATCCTTGGGTTTTTGAGAGAAATTAACATTTTTCATCTGATTTTTAGATTTTACGGAAGAAGGATTTTTAACAAAGTTTCTGGTTCGTTTGTAGACGATGTCATTTAACGAGATGTGTGAAAGTTTTTTTTTTTTTTTTTTTTTTTTTTTTTTTTTTTTTTTTTTAAATGACTGGTGAGTTGATTTTAACGTGGTGACAGCCCTGATGTGGCCCTCTGCGGTCGGGTGGGCTATAAGCCAAAATTATCTTATCTTATCTTATCTTATCTCTCTCTCTGCTCTAAATACTTTTTTTTTTTAAAAAGCATAACAATGTACATTTGATGCTTTATGCTTTGTTTATGTACTCATACTGCTCTATGCTTTGGAAAAAAAAAGATTAAAAAAAAGCTGACAGAATCAAATATCATGTATCAAATATCATATGCCTGTTACCGGTCACTTCAACTGCGCGTAATGAATGCACTCATCGCTTCCTGTTGATTTGACTGTCTCTCTCTCTCTCTCTCTCTCTCTCTCTCTCTCTCTCTCTCCCCTCTCTCTCTCTCTCTCTCTCTCTCTCTGCCCCCCCTATCTCCGCCCTTCCTCTTTTCCTTCCCTGTTCACGGGATGGTTCTGACCAAATAACTGGCGATATATGGGAAATAAGAGTATGAGCATACGCAACAATGAATTCATAGTTTTCTGATAATTAAACTCTGGCAGTAAAGAGGTTGATCAACAATATGAAGTGATATCGCAATAAACTCTCTCTCTCTCTCTCTCTCTCTCTCTCTCCCCTCTCTCTCTCTCTCTCTCCTCCTCTCTCTGAGCAGTAGCATCCCATAGTATCTAAGATACAACGTCGTAGAAAAAAAAAAGTAACAGAACAACCGACGATCGGGTATTTAACCTGATCAGTGGTATAACTATGTGTGACACACTGGTCCAGTGGAAAGCGACTGCTAGAACAAAAACATACCATGGTTACTTGCCACTGACGTGCTGACTGCGAAGAATCAATACTCACGCGTGAAATACCTTTAACGATCTTCTGTTTCGATCAATAATAATGATCATGATTAAAAAAAAAAAAATAAAAAAATCTGACTGCTTTGGAACAAAATGCACAATTGCCTCAACCAACGATTTCAGCACATGTGTTCAAATAGGGACAGAAACGGTCAAATAAAAAAAAAAATGCTGAAGATCGCTTTGAATAAGCTTCATAAAAGCAAAAGAAATACAAACAAAAGGGCATCGTTTGAACTGTGGACCTGATAAATACTCAACAACATTTGCATGCCAACACACCAGGAGTTTTCTGAATCAGTAATGGGTTTTTCTAATGGTGATGATAATGAGGATAAACAATAACGGAGGGAGGGGGAGGGGTGGGCAATCGTTTCATTGGCAATTCACTCGCGCGCGCGCACACACACACACACACACAAAACCCCACACACACACACACACACACACACACACACACACACAACCATGATAACCGTTTTTCTTCTTGAATACTGATTTAAAAAAAAAAAAAAAAAAACCCAAACCCCCCCCCAAAAAAAAAAAAAATGAAAATTACCTTCCTACGAAAACGGTAATAATCACCGATGTTGTTGCTGTATAGATACCCATGTGCTTGCTTTTCTGCAAAATCCATCGTAAAAGAAAGAAAGAAAGAAGAAAAAAGAAAGAAAGAAAAATAAATTACGACCTACGATAGAGATATTCATGACTCATAAAAACAGGTGACTGTGACTCATGTATATCTGCACCGGTGTCATTGCAAGACTACTTCGCAGAGAAATGCGAAACTGGATGTAACAACCACAGTTAATTGTTTTTGTTTCTTTTTTTTATAGTTTGTTTTTTTTGCAACACACGGCCCGCCTTTCTATCGTCTTATCTTTGTTTTATTGCTTTTGACCCAACATGATTCTTCACAGCGTCAAAAACAGCGACAATAATTGTAACCACGTGGACATTACCGTCTTCAAGTCACCATTACAATGTTCTTGCACTGACAACGACTGCTTTTACGTTTTCATGAGTTTCTTCCGCGAAAACAGTGACTATGACTTTTGAATGTCGTAAACTTCTGAAACAGTGCGTGTTTTGTACTCCTGGTTTATAGAGGTACAAGTCATAGCAGAGTTGTTTATCAACATTTGTAACGGCAAAGCCACCCCCTTCCACCATAATGTCTATCATTTCCACGGCCAGTGTCCCTGTGTTAAAGTTCTCGAAGTATAAAACAAAACAAAACAAAACAAAACGTTAAAAAAGGGGCAGAATTCTGGACAGAAACGAAAAGTAGAAGAGTGATGGATTCTATGATAAATGATCTACTTACGCAGCATTCAACAATAGAATCTGGAGCAAATGCACGATTCAGACCAAGCGTTCATCACTGAAAAAACCCGTTGGGCGGTAGGGAGAGTGTAGACCTCCGTCACGTTAGAGCGGAATCTGGTCCCAACCTTTTTTTTTTATCTAGAAACTAAAACTGACGTTGTGACATGATCTGTTAAAAAGAAAACATATCAAGCAGAATTAAGACGTTGGCTCGTCTCCCGCCAAGTACACACAATACATAAATATTGGTCAAGGTCAACAAAATAAGCATGCCCGGCGACCTCAGTAGATTAGCAACAAGTCGCCAGCCAGGAATGTGTGGGGCAATTCGTGTACGAATAAAACGGATGAGCTTAACTGTGTCTTTTCCTGCACTGTATCTGCACAGAACGTATTGTTTATACATGAGTTCAAATCGGTCACGAAAATTCCAAGTAGGACAAAAGAATGACATCCAACGGTTTAACATTACGTAACACTGTTGTCGGTAATTGTTCACCGCCGATTCAAGTTCCTCTGAGTCCGCGGTTATTCTGGAAACTAGAAAAAATAGGAAATGAAAGACACAAAGAGCACCGTGTTCAACTCGATATTCCGATTTCTGGAGATAAAACAATATGACGTGCACCTGTTTGTTTCACATTTAAAGAAAGCAATCTTCTCTGACATGAAATAAATACTAATGGCCAACGATAAGATGCCATAAATCAGAAGAATGATTGATCATTGCCCTGTCTCACGTCATTTTCTTCTTCTGATGAAGACGGATTCAGAAGGGAAAAAAAATCACGGCATCGTTATAAAAGTCTACCATGGCATCATTGAAAAAAAGATACTGCCCATAATCTAGATTACAGTGATGTTGACATTTTCTGACATGAATGACCCCTCCGGGGGGGTTGCGACCTTGTCGTGGTCGGAGGGTTTGCGTGGTCCATGATCCCTTAGGCTTTGCTGGCGGGGGCATCAATACTTGGAGATAGGCTGTTTTTTTTTTCACACTGCTTCTAGGCCTGAGAGGTGCAGATGCTGTTTGGCCTAAGCGTAACGGGGTAAGAGTTTGATGCCCCTGGTAGGGCTTCCCATGTCAGATAGGCTAAGGGTGAGGATCCTGACTAAGAGTAACCCCCTTTCTCCTTTTCCTTGTTTTCTGCCTCCCTTATTTGGCCCTTTTCTATCTTCGTCTCCCCCTTCAAGTCTTCTTTTCCACACTCCTTTTCTCTCTGTGGTCTCCTTAAGATCCGCCGCGTTTGCTGTGCGGTGCGACCTTTTCGGAGGGGAATGAATCCTGGTGATTGAGAGGGCCAGCGCTCTCAACACATCACTTTGGCTCGACCTCTCCTAGACAGGGAGTACACTTTGGCCCGGGTGTACTAATCGGCTCCCCTTCTTGGGGCTGGGTCAAGACGGACAGTTCCCCTACTGGCCAAGGTTAACCCCTGCAGTGCTCAGCTCTCTGTCCCCGGGTTGAGCATGATCAGGGGGGATAGGGTTGGTAGTTTCTGTTTGTCGATATCTCTCCCGAAGCCTGGAAGGGTCAAGACATTGGTTTCTTGGCCCTGGCCCCTTAGTTGGACTCCAAGGTGGTGGGTAAGGGAGAGATGAAATAAAATAAATACATCATGGCTTTTTCAAAAACAATCCCCCCAAAAAGAGGAAGGCTGCATCCCCTATTTCAGGAATTTTGATTCAGATAGTGATTCCGATATGGAGGTACGACAGAGGACAGGATTCTGGGCTTCCTGGCTCGTGATGGAAGGACGGAGCAGGAAAGACCCCTTTCAGCTCTGAGCCCTTTTGCCATACAGAAGGGCTTTCAAGCTTTAGCAGGTGACCCTCGGTCCATCAAGAGGTTGAGGAATGGTTCATTTCTTATTCAGTGTAAATCACCAAAACAATCTGAACAGCTGCTGAAGCAAAGAAACTTGTGGACAGGGAGATCAGGGTAACTCCCCACAAACAGTTAAACTCATCAAAAGGCGTGATTCGCTGCAGGGATTTATCTGGTGTATCAGAGGCAGAAATTAAGACGGAGCTGGCATCCCAGGGTGTGACGGAGGTGCGCAGGGTGACAGTAAAGAAAGGTTCAGAGAGAGTGGCCACCAACACCCCTTTCTGACCTTCTGCAACCCTGTCTGCCTCCGGTCATCAAATTTGGGTTACTTGAATGTTCATGTTCAGTTATATGTTCCGTCCCCGTTGAGGTGCTTCGGGTGCCAGAAGTTTGGCCATGTCAGGGACCGCTGTTCAGGGCAAGGGGTATGGGGTGTTTGCTGCAAGGCAACCCATGATGGGCCGTGTCAAGATCCGGCACATTGTGCTAACTGCGGTGGCAACCATCCCTCCTCTTCACGAAACTGCCCTCTTTGGATTCAGGAATCCGCTATTCAAAGAATCAAACTGAAAAGAAATCTCCTTTTTCGAAGCCCGCAAGCAGGTTGTGGGCAGTCAGTCGCCGACAGCTTCTTCATATGCTTCGGCCGTAAAGAAAGTTCCTACAGTTTCAACTCGGTCAGTCTGCTGTCAGACTGATAACTTTACGTTTTCGAAAACATTGCAAGTACGATCTGTCAGTTCTGGTGGTAGCAAGTCCACCACCTTCCCAACCAAAGTGACTGCCCCTGGTGGAGGCAAAAAATCCGCCACCCCTCAGACTGCCCAGCAGTCTACAACATCTGCTGCTGGGCAGATTAAAAAACCAGCAATTCCCCCCCGAACTCCTCTGTCCAGTGCCCGTGCGGGCAAGGGAGTTCCACCCAGTGTGGAGATGGTGGAGATAAGGAAAAACCCTCCACCATCTCCCAAATCCAACCTCCCCCTTTCTCCAAACTCCAGGCCTTTGTCACCTGCGGCAAGTCTGCCAGCAGGTCCAAAGACCAACACAGTCCAGTTAAACTAAATAATAAATTCTCTCCATTGGACGCAGACGTTGAGGAGGAGATGACCTGATCTCTCTCCTTTTCGCCTCTGCACCATGGATAGTACCATACTCCATTGGAATATCCGTGGATTAAATTCCAACTTTGAGAGCTGCAGCTTCTGTGTCATCTATAAAACCTTCCGTCGTGGCTCTTCAAGAAACTCAAATTCAAAGCCAGAAGACCTTTACTCTTTCTGGCTTTAATATTTTTTCAAAACCTGCACAACCATCCACGTTGGGACTGTCGGCGGTGTTGCCCTTCTCATACATAAAACTTTGTTGTATAGTTCTGTCGCTCTGTCTACCTCCCTTCAAGCTGTAGCTGCGAGAGTCACTCTCCACAAGACGTGACGATCTGCTCCCTTTATCTTCCACCTTCTGTCCCGGTTTGTCGTCAGGACCTTGTCAATCTGTTAGGGGAACTTCCTCGACCTTTTTTGCTGTGGGTGAATTAACGGTCACAACCCTCTTTGGGGTAGTGCCGGTACGTCATCCAGAGGTCTGCTGATTGAGGATATCCTGTCGGATTTGGATTTGTGTTGTCTGAACGACGGATCTGCAACTTACCTTCACTCTTCCACAGGTTCACTTTCGTGTTTAGATTTGTCGGTTTGTGACCCTCGCTGGTCCTGGACTATGAGTGGTCTGTCCATGACGATCTGCACGGAAGTGACCATTCCCTGTCCTTCTACAACCTGTATTAACTGAACACGTCTCTGTCTCTCAACATCTCAATTATAAAAGAGCAAACTGGGATCTATTTGCAGCCACTATTTCAAAAGAATTCCAGGACACTGATTTTTTTCAGAGTCCAGACCCAGCAGAATCTCTGACTAACACTATGATCAAATGTGCTAAAGCCTGTATTCCAGTGTCTTCCGATAAACTTCAAAAAGCCCAAAAACACCCTGTTTGATTCAGACTGCCAACAAATTTCCAAAGTTCGAAAACGGGCTCAGCGTCAGGTATACCAACGACCTTCGGGTCCCAACGCTCGAGCCCATCAAAAATCCGTGCTAAATCTAGACACACTTTTAAAATCAGTAAACGTCGGTCCTGGGGAAGCTTCTGCTCCAGGCTGACATCAAAAACTTCTAAGAAAAAAGTGTGGAACATCATTAAGAAAATCAAAGGGAAGAACACCTGTCCCACTGTGAACCATCTCAAGTTTTCAGATTCTTTAATAACAGAGAAGAAAGCAGTTGCTAATCTGCTTGCTTCTACCATTGAAAAGAATTCCTCCTCTTCTAATAAATCAGTCACTTTTGTCAAACACAAAGCCCTAAAAGAAAAATCTCCCTGCAACTTTTCATCCGACAACATGGAAGAACTACAATCTTCCTTTTACATTAACGACTGAAATCTGCCTTACTCTCTTGCAGCGATTCCTCTCCAGGTATAGATGACATACATTATCAACTATTGAAACATCTTCCGCAAGAAGGTCTGAACATCCTGTACAGTATACAACCACGGGGGACTACAGGTTCTTTCCACCCTCTTGGGCGGACAGCCCTCATTATTCCCATCCCCAAACCTGAAAAAACTCTTTCTAATCCATCTAACTACCGCCAATAGCTTTGACCAGCTGTTCCTGTAAACTGATGGAGAAAATGGTCAATGCTAGGCTCATGTGAAACTCGAAACCGATGGCCTTTTGGCGAAAGAACAGTGTGGTTTCCGCAAACATCGTAGTAACAGTTGACCATTTGATTCTCTGGAATCTAAAACTTAGGAACGCTTTTTTAAACAGACAGCATGCATTGCAATTTCTTTGACTTGAGAAGGCCTACGATACCACCTGGAAGTCGGGATACTTCATGATCCCACGATCTGGTTTCGAGGTCATCTTCCTCTTTTTATTCAAAATTTTTGGCAGAAAAGACAGTTTCAGGTCCGGTTGGCACCACTCTCTCTATGTCCACGAGCAGGAGTTTGGGTGTTCCCCAGGGAGCATACTGTCTCCTGCCCCTCTTTAGTAATAAAAATCAACAACATTGTAAATCAGTTCAGCAGGGTTCAGACTGCTCATTGTTTGTGGATGATTTTGCTGTCTGCGCAACTGGAAGCCTGTACCCGAGTGTCCAGCGCAGGCTCCAGCTTTGCGTAGATAAAATCCATCAGTGGTGGGGCGGATGAAAACGGTTTCACCTTTTCTGCTACAAAAACCCATGTAATTCACTTCCATAATTTCCGTCAGTTTTTTCCAGATCCTGAACTTCACGTCGGAAATCTCCCATTCCAGCTGTTAAAGAGCCAAATTTCTGGGAGTCATTTTTGACCAAAAACTTAACTTTCTCAGCCACATTAAAAATCTCAAAACTGTTGCCAAAAGGCACTGAATATTCTGCGGTCGTAGCACACACCGACTGGGGCGCTGATAAGAAACTTTGTTGCACCTCTACAGAGCCCTGGTCCTTCTAAACTGGACTAACGGTTGTGCTGTGTACGGCTCCGCAAGATCATCTTACCTCAAACTCTTGGACCCTATCCACCATCAAGGGCTTCGTCTCTGTCTGGAGCGTTCCGCACCACCCCTGTGTACAGCCTGTACGCAGAGCAGGTGAACCTTCACTGTCCAATCGCAGGCTGAAACTGTCTTTGAAATTATTACATCCGACTGTTCTCAGAACCGCAGAATCCTGCCTATGACTGTGTTTTGACCCTCCGTTCCAAAGTAAGTTTGAAACAAACCCGAAATGTATTCCGCCGTTTGGGCTTCGTATGCAGCCTCACGTGCGGAATGCAGGTATAGACCTGGGAGTAGTTTCCGATTTTTTCCAAGTATTCCGGATCAACCTCCATGGACCTTTTTCACACCAGAGATTCGTTTTGATCTCGCAGCTTTCCGTAAGGAGTCTACCAGCTCTCTGGCGTACAAGGCTTTGTATGCCGAGCTCTGTTCCAAATTCCCATCCTATCAAAAAGTTTTCACTGACGGTTCCAAGTCTGAGATGGAGTGGCCTGTGCAGTCCTACTGCCCTGGGGCTCCTTCTCAGATATTGTTGGAACATATACATTCCGATGCTTCTGTCTATTCTGCTGAACTTACTGCTCTAGTACTGGCTTGAAGATAATCTCCCATTCTTCGAGGAGGACTTTCTGGTTCTGTCGGATTCGCTGAAAGCTTTGGAGGCCATAGCTGGCCGCAACCTTCAGCATCCAGAACTTTACTTTTTTTTGAACTTTTTAGCAAGTTGAAGGCGGACGGTTAAACATTACTCTTGCTTGGGTTCCTGGCCATGTTGGCATCGGCGGGAACGAAATGGTTGATCGTTTAGCCAAGAACGCCACAAGAGAGAAACTGTCCAACACTTATATCCCCTGCTCAGATGTGAAACCCAAAATTAACGATTATGTGAGAGACCTCTGGCAGGAGGATGGAACACACAGACGAATAACAAACTCTTTCAGATCCGTCCAAACCTTAAAGACTTCCTCCCATCTACGTCGGGTGGTCGTAAAGAGGAAACGGTTCTGTGCCGGCTGCACACCGGCCATTCGTATTTTACCCATTCTTACCTTTTAAAGAGTGAGGAAGCTCCGTGTGCATTCCATGTCATGCACCACTCACAATGAAACATGTCTTTTAGAGTGTTGGACTTGCACGATGTGAGACACAAACATTTACAGCGGAGTCCATGAAGATCCTGTTCAGGATGTCCCGCCTGACGTGATCCTTGGGTTTTTGAGAGAAATTAACATTTTTCATCTGATTTGAGATTTACGGAAGAAGGATTTTTAACAAAGTTTCTGGTTCGTTTGTAGACGATGTCATTTAACGAGATGTGTGAAAGGTTGTTTTTTTTTTTTTTTTTTTTTTTTTTATAAATGACGGTGAGTTGATTTTAACGTGGTGACAGCCCTGATGTTGGCCCTCAGCGGTCGGCTGGGCTATAAGCAACATTATCTTATCTGACATAATGACATTCTGCAACACTTCATTAAAAAAAACAAAAAAACATGGTATAATGAATACATTTACAGGTGCACGAAAGCTCGTGAATGCATCTCGCATTAAAGGTTACTTGCAAATTCAAAAAGGCTTGTGTTCCATTGTCCCTTCCCACACCATATACACATAATAGCTGGTACGTGTATATCGGATTCTAATGACAGGCAGTTCGGGATTATCTTACAATATGCACGCATCATCTTAATGTTTACTCTTGATTTGAACTGGATTTGGGCCTCGTCCACTATACTCATGTGGTATAAAAACTAACAAACAAACAAGCAAGCAAATACAATGAGACTTGGAGTGATAAAGTATACAACCTCAGATCTGCATGGTAAGTGGACAGATCGCGTTCATTTAGAACAAATTCCAAATCCTTGGAACTGTGATGAGGTTTAAGGGTCAGAGATGCAATTGACAGCTGAGATACATGTTACCAGTTTACAGGGGCTATATGACAAGATAAAAATTAAGACATAAAAGAACAACAACGGACTGCTGTTATAATATCGAACAGTTCAAAGTTTACATAAAAGAAAGAGGCAGATGTATCTTACAAATCATCCTCGAAAGTGGGCAATGCATGAATATCGTTACATCCTCTATTACGACAGAAAAATAACCGCAATTCCATTCGTTACATTATGTGGGTTTAAAGAATAAACCAAACGAGAGACTTGAAAGAATGAGAGCAATCTCCAGAAAGAAGTATTACTGGGATGATATATTCCCATGGTGCATGAGAACGCGCAACGAGAGAGAGAGAGAGAGAGAGAGAGGAGAGAGAGAGAGAGAGAGAGAGAGAGAGAGAGAGAGAGAGGGAGGGAGGAGGGGGGGGGGTCTACGCTTATAGTTTCCATTCAAATTCTCCATGTTCCTTCTGAGTTTAGTTTGACTTGCTTGATAGCAGACAGAGCTGTTAAAACTACTTGTCAAACACACACACACACACACACACACGCACACACACACACACACACCACACACACACACACACACACACACACACAAAAGTGCGCGCGCAGGATTCCAAGTATACTGAGCGAACATGCCACAGTTTTCAGGCTCTCCGTACACAATCAGCCTTTATTTTCCAGGCACTCCATCTAGTGCCTGAAATCCTCAGATGATTCACGAATTGCCTGAAATCCTCAGATGATTCACGTATTGCCTGAAATTCTCAGTTGATTCACGTATTGCCTGAAATTCTCAGTTGATTTACGTATTGCCTGAAATCCTCAGATGATTCACGAATTGCCTGAAATCCTCAGATGATTCACGTATTGCCTGAAATCCTCAGATGATTCACGTATTGCCTGAAATCCTCAGATGATTCACGAATTGCCTGAAATTCTCAGATGGTTCGCGTATAGCTTGAAATTCTCAGGCAATTCGCTATAGCCTGAAGTTCTCAGGAAATTCACGTATCGCCTTAAGTTCTTAGGCAATTCACTATAGCCTGAAGTTCTCAGGCGATTCACGTATCGCCTGAAGTTCTTAGGTAATTCCCGTATAGCCTGAAGTTCTTAAGCGATTCACGTATCGCCTGAAGTTCTTAGGTAATTCCCGTATAGCCTGAAGTTCTTAAGCGATTCACGTATCGCCTGAAGTTCTTAGGTAATTCACGTATAGCCTGAAGTTCTTAAGCGATTCACGTATCGCCTGAAGTTCTTAGTAATTCACGTATAGCCTGAAGTTCTCAGGCGATCCACGTTTTGCCAGAAATGCTTAAGCGATACGTGAAATGCCTCATTACACGGATTGCGGATAACATTTCACACACTGGTCAGCCATTTGACTTCAATGCGGTGATGGATGAACACGAGTCATGTGTGCATCATACGGGCGAGATGCTTGTAATTCCTTGAGACCTTAACTTGATGAAGCTTGCCTCACCAGAAGATGCCCACCCCTCCACTCTCTCTCTCTATCTCTCTCCCTCTTTCACGAAATTTTACCCTCTCTTCACTCGATATTTGTTGCTGAAAATAGCAGCATTTAAGAAAGAAAAAAAAGTCTAATTTATGTGCAGCCATTTACATTTGTACACTGATGGACAATAAAACAAAATACAGCTGAGGGGGGTAGGGGGAGGGGGGAGCAACCAACATCTGAGATAGGCATGTTGAGTGGGACAAACACATTTTTTAGGCTGTTCCATTTTTTATTTTTTTTTTGGTTTATTGTATCAAAAGCATTGTTTCTGTTCAAAATGTCACGCACGAACAAAACCTGTTCAGAAAAAAAGTGATGATAACAAAACCCAAACCGGCCAGTTACAAAAAAAGGTATATGAATCAGACTGACAATGAAAGAGAACAAAAAAGCGTAGAAGTTCAGGCGAAGGATCGACACGGGACAAAGAGACGCGTCTAACGCAGTTACATGGAGTAACAAACTCGCCATAAAAAAAAAAAATTCAACAGAAAATTAAAAACTTAAGAAACAAGAAACAAGCATAAAGAGTGACGACTTCTGTCGAGTCCGTAAAAGTATAGCTAATAACGTGCCTGCCTTTGTTCTGGGGAAAAAACAAAACAAAAACAAAACAAAACAAAACAGCAGCTGCCGTGGTGTTTGAGCGTCGTCCGCATAATGCCTGGCTGTCTCAGTGCCGTTACTTTGAGGCTGTCTCAGTGCCGTGATGTTTGAGGCTGTCTCAGTGCCGTGATGTTTGAGGGTATCTCAGTGCCGTGATGTTTGAGGCTGTCTCAGTGCCGTGATGTTTGAGGGTGTCTCAGTGCCGTGATGTTTTGAGGCTGTCTCAGTGCCGTTATCTTTGAGGCTGTCTCAGCGCCGTGATGTTTGAGGGTCGTCGCACAATGCGGCACCGGCCAGTCTTGCAGCCTGGCTGTCTCAGTGCCGTGATGTTTGAGGCTGTCTCAGTGCCGTGATGTTTGAGGCTGTCTCAGTGCCGTGATGTTTGAGGGTCGTCGCACAATGCGGCACCGGCCAGTCTTCCTGCCTGGCTGTCTGAAGGGATGCTCTGGTCAGCTTCCCTTGTCCTCCCCCCCCCCCTCCCCAACTTTCCCTTATCCCCATCCCCACCCCGCGTCCCCTCCTCTCCTCCTCTTTCCACGTGATTTACACTGGCACCGTAAGGGAAAGATAAACGAACAAACAGTTGTTGTGTGGCATCAGAGCCACCAAACGACGTCAGTTTGTTGATTCTCATGTAACAGAGTAACTATCAAAAAAACAAAACAAAAAATCCTCATCGACCTCATTCTCATTGAAGATCCACTACCTCTACCCACAGCCCCTTCCCCCCCTCCCCTTCTCCACTCCCCTCTCCGACCTCCACCGTTTAAAAGAAGGGGGGGAAAGCTCAAATTAGGTGGCCCTTCACGCCCCACTCTCGTGATGTGCACCTTTGGATGTTCTCCATGTGGTTACGTTTTATCCACGTCGAAGGTGTCGGCAAAAGTCATGGGACCATCGTGGACGGACATGGCGGTGCCTTCCGGAAAGGGGGGCCAACCCTCGCTCCTGGCTTGGCGACTGGCCAACTGTTGTCTGAAGGGACCGTTCCAATGCCCTGTGTCTGCTAGATCAGAACAAGGCACCCCTTGAACTCCAACCGAAGTGACCCGGCAGCGACTCAGCGTCTCTCCTCTTTGGGTCTCTCCTCTTGAGCGACTCGGCGTCTCTCCTCTTTGGGTCTCTCCTCTTGAGCGACTCGGCGTCTCTCCTCTCTCCTCAGAACGACCTCATACCGATTGCTCTTTCGAGAGTGCCGGATGTTGGTTGACGATTTTGGGTGTTGCGCATGGAGAGGCCACTGAAGGGCCCGGGACATGAAACAGTCAAGACGATGACAACAACAACAAGTTCAACAAACAACCCCCCCCCCCCCCCCCCCTCGCCCCTCAACAAACGAATATCATATAAACAATTTGCTGCGTGTTACGCGTTACTGGATTTTTTGCCTTTCTGTTTTTTGGCTCGACAACACGTCGCGACGGGCGCATCTGACACGGGTAATGAAAGAGGTTTTTGTCTTATGGCACATTAAAAAAAATACATAAATAAAAAGCAAAAAAGCGGTAAACGCCAAAGCTGCATTCCTTGACAATCGCTAGGTTAGAGGTAATAAGAATCAAGATCACACACATACACACACACACACACACACACACACGCACGCGCGCGCGCACACGCACACACACACACACGCGCGCGCGCGCACAACCCACGCACCACACACACCACGCGCGCGCGCGCACGCACGCACGCACGCACGCACGCACCACGCACGCACGCACACACACACACACACACACACACACACACACACACACACAGAGGTAGAAGGAACATTCATGCACATAAGCGTATAAATAAGATTGAGGCACAAGAAAAATCAATGTTTACGTATAAACACCTCACTGCCACGAAGTATGTGCTATTCGATGTTCGTCTGCCAGTAGTTGGATGTCTTCACACATTTAACACTGTCACATGCACGAACTCGCCCTCCCCCCTCCGCCCGCCCCCCCCCCCCCCCCCCCCCCCCCGAAAATGTGTTGTGTGTGTGTGTGTGTGTGTGTGTGTGCGCGCGTGCGTGCGTGCGTGCGTGTGCGTGCGTGCGTGCGTGTGTGTGTGTGTGTGTGTGTGTTTTGTGTGTGTGTGTTTGTGTGTGTGTGTGTGCGCCCTTCAAAGTTTGCTAGGGATCTAACCAAAACACGATGAGTTCAGGAACTGCTGCGACAGGAGGTGGACACAGGCAACCAACCATACGTGCATGCACAGCACGCTTCGGTTCAAGACCGTCAATATACATGAACCATGGCCATTCTCTCTGTCCTTTACAGATATACACTATTCAGATGCATACATCTCTCTCTCTCTCTCTCTCTCTCTCTCTCTCTCTCTCTCTCTCCTCTCTCTCTCTCTCTCTCTCTTTGTTGTTAGTTTTTTATAAATTTGCAGAACAATTTGTCTTCAGCGAATATTGGTGGTATGTCTTGGAATAAAACATTCAATCCTACAGCATGTAGGCCTAGGCGTGTACGAGCACAAGTCACTCAGACGACGCCAAAATAAACATTAAAAAGAAAAAAGTTACATATGTTGACACCAGCTGTTTTCCATACATGTCAAATAAGTGTCCAGACAGTTTAGAAGAAAACCATTCACACGTTAGATAAGGAATCATATTTGCTGTCTTCCTGTTCTGGTGATTGAGAGGCCTGTGCTCTCACACATCACTTTGGCTCGGACCTCTCCTAGACAGGAAGTACACTTTGGCCCGGGTGTACTAATCGGCTCCCCTTCTTGGGGGTGGGTCAAGACAGGCAGTTCCCCTGCTGGCCATGTGAACCCCTGCAGTGCTCACTCTCTGTTCCCGGGAGTTGAGCATGATCAGGGGGATAGGGGTAGTAGTGTTCTGTTTGTCGTATGTCTCTCCCGAAGCCTGGAAGGGTCAAGACAGTGATTCTTGGCCCTGGCCCCTTAGTTGGACTCAGGTCAAGACGACTTAGGTTAGAGTAATAAGAATCAAGATCACACACATACACACACACACACACACACACACGCACGCGCGCACACCCACGCACACACACACACGCGCGCGCGCGCGCACACCCACGCACACACACACACACGCGCGTGCGGCAGACGATAACTGGAGAAAGTACTGAACCGATCATTGTGACAGTTACAAAATTTGATATGATGACAGGGTTGCGTAATGCCCAGTTCCTGCTTGAATTTTTGTTTCACGATGACGTCACAAACAAGATGGCGGATCACGTAAAAGTAAACTGGGAGTATGTTTATATGGCTTGCCATCTTGTTTTTCCTGCCAATGTCATATTATCACGTTGTACAAGTAGTAAAATGAAAAAGAGAGAGAGGGCTGAATTTAATATAAAGAAAAAAACAACAGAAGTTTCTCTCCGTTTTGTATTAACTTTGGAAAACAAAATCATAACAAAACACACAATTCTTCCAGTCAATATCATAACAAAACACAATTCTTCCAGTTTTATGAGCGATTTTAATCGTAATTGCTACAGTGAACTCTGAAGTCCTTTTCAAACATCCGAATAAAAAAAATGCAAAACACCAAAGTCAACTGTGGTTTAAGTTGAGAACTCCAAAACTGAAAACCAACATTTTGGTACATAATCCCTTTAAGGCTTGACATAAAACAACAAACAAATAGATTACTCAAACTGAATCTGAAAACTGGGACATTTCTGGGACCTTCCGCCAACATTTTTGGAATACACAACTGTCCTTTCGGCAGTCACATCTCACTAACGTAAAAACAGATATAATTGGAGAAATACACCGCATGAAACTAATACTTTATTTAATAACAAAAACGTAATGAAAGGCAAAGAATTTAGAAACTATTTAAATGACATAAGCTACACTGAGCCATGCGCCAAACGTTTGTGCAAAACAAAATAAATTTGACTTTGATTTAAACAAGCAGTCATGGACTATCGCTAAATCAACTAAAGAAGTCAGATTAAAAGAACTTCATTGGAAAATCCTCTACAACATTTATCCCACTAATATTCTTCTGCGAAAATCGACAAGGCAGCAAATGAACGCTGTTCATTATGTGAAACTGAAATAGACTACATTGAACACTTCTTTTCCAATGCCAAAAATAAAACACCTATGGCTAAATGTAGAAAATAAAATACATATAAGCCTTGACTACGAATAAAAGTAATAGAACAAATCGTACTTTTAGGACTCCAAAATAAAGAACATAATATGAACGATGAACAATTGAAAATGGAAATCAACTTATCCTAATTGGCAAAATGTGCATTGGCAAATACAGATACGGGGAAACAATAAAATATCATAATAATGTTTGAAAGAGAGTGCTTTCTAAGAAAGTGCTAAAGTAGCATATCAGTCCCTTTGGCTCCACCCTCCACCTATCTCTCACATTTTCGCCGTTCTTTCGATGCGAGGGAGACAGGGGGGATAGAGAGTCAAATGGAAAAAAATGAATTGAAGAACTTTCTCTTTTACCTCCTGCCCAGTCCTCCTACACACCCTTCTCACTCTTACTCTTCGTGACAAGGGCAGTGTGTCGCGGGGATCATGATCAGGAGGGAAAGGACATAATTTTAAAAAATCCAAAATTGTGACATTTTAGATTTATTACCTTCATGTATCTACCAACTGACTGGTCATGGTCAATCTTTCAACTGTAGGCCATCGCGGCCGTGTTGGCGAATATCTTAGCTCAGTTGGTAGAGCTCGAATCCTGGTCGGGTCATAGACATTTTTCCAGAATTAAGTAGTGTGATACGACTAAAATAGAGAGGAAGTTGGAAATCTTATTTATGTATCCTCAGACGGATTGTTCAGCAGGGACAGCAGTATTCCTCGCAGTAAATTGTAAGACTAAAAAGGCATGACAAATGAAACTAGCACTAGTATCATTAACCAGGGGATTTTGGCATTTATCTCAAAATCAAACAATGTACAGCTTTGAACAAAAGTTTCCGGACTCTCATTTCTTTGGGCTGTCGATCCTTTTTGGGCAGCTTTGAAACAAACAGAAGTGAATTTACAAATCAGGCAAGTAATTCAAACCAGTCCAGTCATATCAAGAAAAAGCTACGATTTAAAATCGTATCTTTTACAAGTACGTGCATCAACCATAAAATGCTTTTAAATAGATGTCAGTTGTTGCAATGCTGGCCTCATTTTATGATGCAATTGGACTCAAAGAAGAGCTGTGGTTGACGAGTATGTGCGACTTTTAGTACCTTGGCCTTCTATACCACACCTTTACAATATCAAACCATCTATAGTCACCCTCTCGTAACCAGAGCCATGCATTGTAACCACCGTGGGTTTGCAATCTGTTCTTTCAGTGCAATTTCAAGCCCACTGCCAGGACCTGCAGATTGCACAAGCCGTCTGACACTTACGGGGTTGGGGACGTTGAGCATCACACCATGATTGATGTACAGACGAGGAGGGGGGACTCCATCCACTATCGTTTTAAAAAAAACGTTCACTTGTCGCAGTGTGAACCTACTGCAAGGAGATTTTTGCAACAACTTCTCAATAATTTTTTCTAGCATCTCAGGAGGAAGATCACGAACACTGCTAGGTTGGTCAGGATCTGGAAGTGGCCGATCACAAACACTGCTAGGTTGTCAGGATCTGGAAGTGGCCGATCACGAACACTGCTAGGTTGGTCAGGATCTGGAAGTGGCCGATCACAAACACTGCTAGGTTGGTCAAGAGCTGCATTGGATTCTCCTGGGCAGTTTGCCGATTTTGGACGCAGTGTGTTGCAGTTCTTTGCTATCGTATGTGGCAAAACTTAGGAGGTGGTTTCTTTTGTCAGCATTCATCCCAACACTCACGTAGTGCTCTCCATTTCCCTCTGGGAAATGCCCCAGTGTCATTAGATAATTGTCTCTGCTGAACAACCCGTCTGGGGATATCAGGACGGTATGGTGAAGGGTTGCAGCCGATGCAACGAGAAACTGCACGTTGTATACGTCACATGATCTCCATAAGTGTGTCTGTCCTTCATTGAATGCAAGTATTCTTGTCTTTCGTTGTCATCGGAAAACAAATTTAATGTTCATGAATCTCGGGATTGTCTTGCAGATATGTCACTGCATCTAAGCGCAGTGTATCGGCACTTCGATGAAGGCCAAAAAGTGAAAACTGATGCGAAACTGCCTCAAATTGACAGCTGCCAGGAATGTCTCGAGGGTCCAAAAGAATATTGATGCCATTTACTTCCGTAATAGTGTCAACGTATATTTTCGTTAGTCAGGGGAATAAAATACTTATCCCTATGTTTCATTTGTGATGTTTTCTCTTTCCTGCGTTGTGTTCTACTTGTCATGTCTTCAACAGACATCCATTCTGTCTTTTCTTTTCCCTCCTGTGTTCGGAAGCGCACTTTGTATCTGTGATGACTGATGTCGCTCTCCACAACAATGGCTTTCTTGATGAACCTTCTGCAGGTATTCGTTTTCCACCCTGAGGTGGGAATCTGATGAGGACTTTTTCTCCATTTTGGTAGACAGACGACTTGTGTTTGTGTCTTTCCAACCGTTTGTTGGCATGGTCTGATGCCTTCTTGACAGATCTGCACATGTCGATGTTTCCTCTGTTGTTGTAGACATCTGCTGGAGAGTTGTTTCCAAGAACGTCTTTTGGAACCCGATTAACAGCCTCTTGTACCAAGTGCATGTCCTTTGCCCAGTTAAATCCTTTCTGTTTTCTCATGAGATATCTTATCTTTTTTTCAACGCAGATGTGAGACCGCTCACACTTCCCTTGCGATTGTGGGTGATACGGTCTGCTTCGGATGAATCGAATGCCCCGTCGTTTCAGAAGCTGCTCCACCTCGCCTTTAAATTCCGTCCCAATGTCACACTGTACCGTTTGAGGACTACCATCTTCAGCAATGATCCGCCCCAAAGCATCAGCTACATGATGGCTCGTTTTTCTTTCTAATGGTCGTAAGAAAAGAAATCGAGAAAACGTGTCAATGACAGATAAGATATATCTGTAGGTTTTACCTTCATGGTCGACTTTGTCTCTGTTCACAGCTTAGACGTCCCAAAAGTTCGTTCCCCCCGGGGGGGTTGCGACCTTGCGGGGTCGGAGGGTTTGCGTGTCCAGTGCCCCTTGGGCTTTGCTGGCGGGGGCTCAATATTTGGAGATGGGCTTTTTTTTTCACCTGCTTCTGGGCCTGAGAGTGCAATGCGTTTGGCCAAGCGTACGTGGTAAGGAGTTATGCCCCTGTGGGCTTCCCATGTCAGATAGCTAAGGTGGGGCCTGACTAAGAGTAACCCGCCTTTCTCCTTTTCTTTTTTTTCTCCTCCCTTATTTGGCCCCTTTTTCATTTCGTCTCCCCTTCAGTCTTCTTTTACAACCTCCTTTTCTCTTTTGGGGCTCCTAAATCCGCCCGTTTCCCGGCGGTGCGACCGTGTGGGAGGGGATGAATCCTGGTATTGAGGGGCCCCAGCGCTCTAAAAACACATCACTTTGGCTCGGACCTCCTAGACAGGGATAAATTTTGGGGCCCGGGGGTTACTAATCGGCTCCCCTTTTTGGGGTTTTGGGTCAAGAGGGCATTTCCCCCCCAGCGGGCCAAGTAAACCCCCCCCCAGTCTCAGCTCTCTTTTCCCCGGGGAGTTAGCATACGGGGGGATAGGTTTGGTTGCTTCGCTTGTCGTATGTCTCCCCGAAGCCTGGAAGGGGTCAAGACTTGGTTTCTTCCCGGGCCCCTTAGTTGGCCCAAGTGGGGGGGTAAGGGGGGGATGAAACACAAATTCCTAAATAGGTTTTTCAAAATCACCCCCCCAAAAAAAAGGGGAAGGCACACCCCCCTATTTCGGGGGATTTCGTTTTCTGACAGCGTTTGGGATAGGAGGTACACGAAACATTTTTTGGGGTTTCCCGGCTCGTTAGGGAAGAACGAGCAAGAAAACCCTTTCGCTTACCCCCTTTGCTACCCAAAAAGGGCTTTAAGGGTATAGCGGTGACCCCGGGCCATCAAGGGGTTAAAAGGGTTCCTTTCTTATTCATGTAATCACAAAACAATCTGAACAGCTGCTGAAGGAAACGAAACTTGTGAAGGGGAGATCAGGGAAAATCCCACAAAAAATAAATTTCATAAAAAGGATTGATTCGCTGCAGGGTTTATCATTGTTTCAGGGGCGAGTAAAAACGGGCGGGCATCCCAGGGTGTGACGGGGGTACGCGGGGACAGTAAAAAAGGGTGCAAAAAGATGGACCCCAACCCCCTTTTTCTGACATTCTGCAACCCGGGGTTCCCTCCGCATCAAATGGGCTACCTGTTGTCCGGGTTAAATTTTACTTCCTCCCCGTTGAGGGCTTCCGTCCCCAAAATTTGGCCAGGGTCAAGACCGTTGTTCGGCAGGAGTGTGTGGTATTTGCTGAACAACCCATAGGGGCCGGGTAAAGACCGGCACTTTGTGCAAACTGCGGTGGGACCACCCTCCTTTTCCGGGAATTTGTCCTTTTGGGGATTCGGGAATCTGCAATAAAAAGGGGTTAAGACAGAAAAGGATTCCCCTTTTTGAAGCCCGCAACAGGTTGGGCAGTAGTCGCCGCACTTTTTCATGCTTCGGCCGAAAAGAAAGTTCCAACAGTTCCAACTGGGTCAGTCTGCGTCAGACTGAAAACTTACGTTTCGAAGACTTTGCAAGAAAAACTGCGCTCTGGTGAAGCAGCCCCACCTCTCAACCCAAAGTGGTGCCCCGGTGGACCCAAAAAAATCCGCCACCCTCAGACTCCCCAGAGTCTACAACACTGCTGCTGGCAGTTAAAAAACCAGCACCTCAAACTCCCTGTCCATGCCCTGGGGGCAAGGATTAAAAACCCCTGGGGAGAGGTGGAGATAAAAGAAACCCCACCGTCTCCCAAACCAACCTCTTCACCTTTTGGGCAAGTCTGCCGCGGGTCTGAATAGCCCAGTGAAATTTAAGCAACAAATTTTCAGTTTTAGCACAAGTTGAGGGGAATGACCTGATCCCTCCTTTTCGCCCTCTGCACCATGGATAATACAATATTCCTTTGGGAATACCGGGGCAAATTTCCCAAACTCGGGGACGCCTTCTTGCAATCTATAAACCTTGCGGCCTTCAAAAACCAAATTCAAAGCCAGAAACCTTTACTCTTTCTGGTTTTAATATCTTTCAAAACCTGCAAAACCACCACGGGGGACGGTCGGGGTGTTGCCCTTTCCTTCAAAAATTTTATTGTATAGCCCTTCGCCTGTCTACCTCCCTTCAGGCTGTAGCTGGAGAGTCACTCTCCACAAGACTGAAAACAATCTTTTCTCTTTATCTACCTCCTCTTCCCTTTTTGTCTCGGGACCTTGTCGTCTTTTGGGGAACTTCCTCATTTTTTTGCTGTTGGGTGCTTTAAGGGTCACAACCCTTTTTGGGATACCGGTTCGTCTCCAGGGGTCTGCTGATTGGGGATGTCCTTTGGGATTTGGGTTTTGTGTTGCTGAACGAGGGATCTGCAACTTCCTCCACTCTCCACAGGTTCACTTTCTGTTTAGATTTGTGGGTTTGTGACCCCTCGCTGCCTGGACAGAGGGGTCTGTCCATGCGATCTGCAGGAATGACCATTTCCTTCCTTCTAAAACCCTGTATTAACTAACACGTCCTGCCCTCCAACATCTAAATTATAAAAAACAAACGGGGATCTATTTGCAGCCACTATTTCAAAAGAATTCCAGGCCTGTTTTTTTTTTCAGACCAGACCCACAAATCTCTACTAACACTTATAAAAATGTGAAAAAGCCTTATTCCATGCTTCCGATAAACTTCAAATGCCCAAAAAAACCCCTTTTCGATTTCAGAATGCCAAAAAATTTTCCCAAAAGTAAAAAACGGGCTCAGCGTCAGTATACCAACGCCCTTTCGGTCCCAACGCTCGACCCATCAAAACTCCGTTAAATCAAGACACACTTTTTAAATCATAAACTGGTCCTGGAGAACTTCTGCTCCAGCTGACACAAAAACTTCTAAAAAAAAATGGGAACTCATTAAAAAATCAAAGGGAAGAACACATGTCCCACTGTGAACCATCTCAAGTTTTGGGTTCTTTAATAAAAGAAAAAAAAAAACAGTTCTAATCTCTTGCCAACCCTTGAAAAGAATTCCTCCCCTTCTAATAAATCATCCCCTTTTTTCAAACACAAGCCCTAAAAGAAAAATCCCCTCAACTTTTCATCCACAACATGGGAAAACTACAATCTTTCCCTTTTACTTAAAAAGCTGAAAAACTGCCTACTCTCTTGCAGCGATTCCTCCCAGTTAAAAAACATACTTTTTAACATTGAAACATCTTCCGCAAGAAGGGCTGAACATCCTTTTACAGGTATACAACCACGTGTGGACTACAGGTTTCTTTCCACCCTCTTGGGGGACAGCCCCCCATAAATTCCCCCTCCCCCAATCGGGAAAAAATCTTTCTAATCCATCTAACACCGCCCATAGCTTTTACCACTTTCTGTAAATTGATGGAAAAAATGGGCAATGCAGGCTCATGTGGAAACCGAAACCGATGGGCCCCCTTTTGGGGAAAGGGAAAAGGTGGTTTTTCCCCAAACATCGTGTACAGTTCCCTTTGATTCGTCTGGGAACTACACTTAGGGGAAAGCTTTTTTTTTAAAACGCAGCGGGAATTTTCTTTTTACTTGGAGAAGGCCCACGATACCACCTGAAACGGGTCCTATCCCATATCTGGGTTTTCGAGCATCTTTCCCCCTTTTTTTTCAAAATTTTTTTGGCAAACACGTTTTAGGGCCGGGGTTTGGGACCCCTCTCTCTGATTTCCAGAGCAGGGGTTGGTGTTCCACGGGACAACTTCTCCTGCCCTCTTTTGCATCAAGATCAATAACATTTTGAAATCATTCAGCAGGGTTCAGACTGCCCTTGTTTTTGGGTGATTTTTTCTGCTACGCAACTGGAAGCCTGTACCCGATGTCCAGCCAGGCTCCAGCTTTGCGTAGTAAAATCCATCGGGGGGCGATGAAAAGGTTCACCTTTTTTGCTACAAAAAACCCCGTGTTTCACTTCCCTAATTTTTCCGTCTTTTTTCCAATCCGGAACTTTAAATGGGAAATCCCCCATTCCAGCTGTTTTAAAAGGCCCAAAATTTCTGGGGGTCATTTTTTTACCAAAAAAAACTTCCACCATATTTTAAAAACCCCAAAACTGCTTGCCAAAAGGCACGAAATCTGCGGGTCGTAGCACACCCGCGGGGGGCCCGATAAGAAAAACTTTGTTTCACCTCTACAAGCCCCGGGCCGTTTTCCAAAATGGACACGGTTTTTGCGTGTACGGCTCCCAAAAATCATCTACCTCAAAACCCTTGGGCCCAACCACCATCAAGGGCTTGTCTCTGTCTTGGAGCGTTTCCCCACCACCCCTTTACAGCCTGTACGCAGAGGCGTGAACCTTTACTGTCCAAAAAGCAGGCTGAAACTGTCTTTTAATTTTTTAATCCGCTGTTTTTCCCGAAACCGCAGAACCTCCTATGCTGTTTTTTGACCCCCCCTTCCAAAGTAAGTTTGAAACAAACCCGAAATTATTTCCCCCGTTTGGGCTTCGTATGCGCCCACCGGAAAGCAGGTAAGACCTGGGGGTAGTTTTTGATTTTTCCAAATTTCCGGTCAACCTCCGGACTTTTTTCACACCAAGGTTCTTTTTTTTCCGCGCTTTTCCCTAAGGATCCACCAGCTCTCTGGCGACAAGGGTTTGTATGCCGACTCTGTTCCAAATTCCCCCCTATCAAAAAGTTTTTACTGACGGGGTTCCAATCTGAGGGTGGGGTGGCCTGTCACCTACTGCCCTGGGGGCCCCCTCAGATATTTTTGAACAATACATTCGATGCTTCTGTCTATTCTGCCCAACTTTCTTTATACGGCTTTTTTTTAATCTCCCATTCTTTGAGGAGGGGCTTTTTTGGTTTTTCGGATTCGCTGTCACTTTTGGGGGCCATACTGGCCCAACCTTCACATCCAAAATTTTACTTTTTTTTAAATTTTTTTCAAGTTGAAGGCGGGGCGGTTACAACATTACTCTTGCTTGGGTTTCCGGCCATTTGCATCGGGGAACGAAATGGTTTATCGTTTTGCCAAAAACCCACAAGAGAGAAACTGTCCAACACTTTTTATCCCCCGCTCAGATTGAAACCCAAAATTTAACGATTATGTGAGAGACCTCTGCGGGGGATTGGAAAACACAGACAATAAAAAACTCTTTCAATCCGTCCAAACCTTAAAAACTTCCTCCCATCTACGTCGGTGTCTAAAGAGAAACGGTTCTGTCCGGGGCACACCGGGGCCATTCGTATTTTTTCCCATTCTTACCTTTTTTAAAAAGTGAAAAAGCTCCGTGGTGCATTCCATTCATCACCACTCACAATGAAAAATGTTCTTTTTGATGTTTGGGGGTTGCACGTGTGAGACACAAACTTTTTTAGCGAGCCATGAAATCCGTTTAGGGATGTCCCGCCTGACGTTATCCTTGGGGTTTTTTAAGAAATTAACTTTTCATCATTTGAGATTTTTTGGAAGAGGGTTTTAACAAATTTCTGGTTTGTTTGTAACGATGTCATTTAACGAAGGGGGGAAAGTTTTTTTTTTTTTTTTTTTTTTTTTTTAGATTTATTGATTTTAATGGTACAGCCCGATGTGGGGCCCCGCGGTCGGCGGGCATAAGCAACATTATCTTATCTTTTTCCAACGTTCGTTGACATAATCAGACTTCACGGGTTTCATTGGCACCTTATTCTCAAAACGAGGAAACGTTTGCTGGTACTCCGGCCAATTCTTCAAAGTAGCTTTTACTTTTCTTCTTGTGACACCTGCACTGTTCTTGTTCATTTGAGTCCATGTTGCTTTCACACCAGAGCCAAGATTAGTTTTGAAAGTCCCTTTAGTAGCATTCTTGACATCATCAGTATTGAGAACTTTCCTCCCGTCGAAATGTAGAACACCATTGATCACAGTGAAATACTGCCGCCGTTTCTGGAATTGTCTGACAGCACGTCTCTCTATGCGAGTCTGTTGAGATTTTGGAACATGGAAAGATCCTTGTGCAAGTTGAAGCAATACAGCAGCCGTTTCTTTCTTGACGGAATATAAGCGGGGCCTGTTTGTCACTGGCATTTTGCATCCGTAAAGAAATCAACACATTTTTTTGATCAGGCACAAAAAACCGCACTACAAACGATTAATTCATTGCAAAACGCCCCGAAACATCGTCTGTGTTCACTTACGGGGCGGCGACATGTTGCTACGCTCTTTTCAGGAACACGCACCGCCGTGAAGTCACGTCAGCATTTGCCAAGCGGCCTGAAAATCGCGGCGCCGTGTACATGCGTGTAGCGTGTAGCGAGTCAGACTGTCTGCGGAGTCAGCCGGATGCACGTGTGTTGCCCAATATGCCACAGTGCAAAGCATTTGGATGTTTTAAACCGCCAGGGCACTAGCAAAAACGTCGATGGCAGTCACAAAGGTTTCAAACCTGGCCGTAAGCATCTGAAGCCGAACGCTTTTTCCCACGATCGTCGACACTTTTTAACGGCGTAAAATCACATTGTTAATTTTCATGCAGATTTTCACTTGTATTGGAGGGAGGCACCCAATGTCCCCCCAGGTCTATATTCCCCCAGGTATAACATATGTCATGTCATGATGTGTCATGTCATGATATGATGACATGACATGACACATGGCATAACATGATACATGGCATGACATGATACATGACATGGCACATGGCGTGACACGACACGCCGCATGGCATGACATGACACGACACATGGCATGACATGGCACGACACATGATGAGGTCTTTTTGGTGTGATGTAGCACCAAAAAGACGCCGGCGTCATTTTGGGGCGAGGCGTCTTTTTGGGGTGTGATGTAGCCCCCAAAAGACACCGGCGTCTTTTTGGGGCGAGGCGTCTTTTTGGGGTGTGATGTCGGGGGCCAAAAAGACACCGGCGTCTTTTTGGGGCGGGCGTCTTTTTGGGGTGTAACATGAGCCATAATTATCTATCATATCTATTGTCAGTTTATTATTCATAATTATCTATCATGTCTGTTTTCAGTTCATGAGCCATAATTATCTTTCATGTCTGTCTGTTTTCAGTTCATGAGTCATAATTATCTATCATGTCTGTTTTCAGTTCATGAGTTATAATTACCTATCATATCTATTGTCAGTCAGTATTCATAATCATGTATCATGTCTGTTTTCAGTTCGTGAGCCATAATTATCTATCATGTCTGTTTTCAGTTCGTGAGCCATAATTATCTATCATGCCTGTTTTCAGTTCGTGAGTCATAATTATCAGTCATGTCTGTTTTCAGTTCATGATCCATAATTATCTATCAGCGAGCGTACGTTCAGCTCGTGAATCACAATCACGGCATTCACGGCGATCTCGTTTGGGGACCGCCACATCAGCTCTCCCAAACGGGACGATTAACTTCCAATCACAGAGTCCCGATCATGAAGCAGTCGTCAATATATAGTAACAGCCTCCAGACGAAGACGGCAGGTCTAACTGTTCCTATTGTCTTGAAGGAAACGACTATTCTCTGGAACCGGTTATCAAAGGCTTTTGAAAAGGAATATCATAGTTCGCTGAGAGTTTGTGTAGTTCGACGCCACCGTCACTTCGTTCTCTCTGTCAATCTCCCTCCCCCCCCCCCCCCCCCCCCTCTCTCTTACCAACGTCTTACCCTTCCCTTACCCCTTCTCCTCCACCTTCTCCCTCCCCCTCGCTCCTCCAAAATCCAGCAAAACAAGCAGCAAGCAAGGAACTTGCAAATAAACGAGCGTACACAAAGGAACAAAGGAACGATTGTGAGAAAAAAACGAAGTCGGTAATTAAGAATGAAGTGGCCAGCCAGCTCTTCTAACCGACCAGACAAACCATCCACTAACTCACCAAAAAAGCTAGTAACTGACCGACCGATCTACTAGCCACACACACACACACACACACACACACACACACACACACACACACACACACACACACACACACACATACACACACACACGTACATACGTACACACACACACACACACACACACCACACACACACACACACACACACACACACACACACACACGTACCCACATACACACGTACACACACACACGTACACACACACACACACACACACACACACACACACACACACACACAACGTACACACGTACACACGTACACACGCACGCACACACACACACACGTACACACGTACACACACACACACACACACACACACACACACACACACACACACACACACACACACACGCGCGCGCGCACGGAGATTTAAACACAAACAAAACAAACAAACAAAAGGGAGAATGTCGATGCACTACCCCGGACCAGCAGCCTTTAACCTCCCACAAATAGATCTCTCGTTACACAATCCGACACAACGGACTACAGTGCCATGCGTTACCGCTCAACACAGCACAGTACAAAGCAAAACGATGCCAAGCAATACAACACAGCACAGTACAATACAGTGCCGTACAGTAAAGTACGATACAGTACAAAACAACGGAATACGACCCAATGCAAAGCAAACGCGACGCAGTGCAATGCAATACAGCACCACACAGACCTAGAATGCAACACATTTCAATACGATGAAATGCGATATTATAGTAGGCCTACAATGCAGTACAGTACAATACAATACGATACATTACAATACGATACAATGCAATGCAATTCAATACAGTACATAGCAATGCAGTGCAACGCAATATAAAATCAATGCAACACAAAGCAATATGATACAGTATAGTACAGTACTATACAGTGAAGTACAGGACAGTAGAATACAGCGTTGCACAGCACACTAAAATACAGCACAGCACAGCACAGTACAGTACAATATAATACAATACAATACAGTACAGTACAGTACAGTACAGTACAATACAATACAATACAGTACAATACAACACAGTGCAGTACAACACAGTCTATCTTCTGCGTTTCCAGATTGTAAGATATGGATTATTTCAGAAATGTCTCAAAACCAATGGGACATGTCTAAAAAGCACGGGATGTGTACTTATTTCAGACATGTCTATAATGTAGATCCGTTTAGTGGTGTGACTGTAGACCCATGAATGTAGATCATTTGATGTGTGATTGTGTGTCTGAAAGCCTGAGATGCAGACTAATTGAGATGTGTTTCAAAACCTTGAACTACGCCTCATTGAAATGTCTCAAACTTTGAAAATGTATTATTGAAAAGAAATGGAAACTCTAATATGTTGATTATAACCGAAAACAGTGTCTCAAAACCTCGAAATTATATCAAGTGTAAAATTATGGAACATGCGAGAGGATTAAAAAACAAAACAAAACAAAAAAAACCCTCAAAATGTAGATCACTAATTGGAATGAGTTTCAAAACCCCGGAAGGCAGCTCATGTAAGAGGGGCATCAGAACCTTGAAATGTTGATTTAATTACACATACTATACCGTGGCTCACTAATGCAATAAGCGGCAGCAATTTGCTATCCCTGCCTCGTATACAATAAAGTCCGTACGGACAACAAAACCCTTGAAGGGCCTTGTGCCTTGCGCATGCTCAGAAACCATCCTCTTTTCTCGGCAGCCTTTTCCCGTTAAGCCTCGTGTACACGAGCAGCTAAGTATATTTTGCTTTTCTCACGATCGCTCGATCGTTGTTGCTGTTCTTTGGTGTCCTTGCTTATGTTTCATTCGCCTCTTTCGCAAGCGTTGGTCTCAGGCGTTGCAGTCGTGGGACCTTCCGATCCTTCTCGGTCAGTGGTTCCAATCATCGGTGGCCCAATGGCACTCCCAGTCCTGGCTGGCTCAGGGAGTCCCATCACACCCCCTCCTCCACAGGAGGACCTGTTCACGGACGCGTCCCAGTCCGGGTGGGGTGCCCACGTCAGCTCTCTGACGGCGGCCGGGCAATGGTCCCCGGAGATGGGATCCTGGCATATCAATCGGCTGAGCTGGAAGCCGTGTTCCAAGCCCTCAAGGAGTTTCTTCCCTTCCTGAAGGGAAAACACGTTTCCTCAACACCGACAACACGACTGTGGCGTGTTATATCAACAAGCAAA
>CM031625.1:27753892-27792292 GCA_018398815.1 Conus ventricosus | reverse complement strand
ACATGAAAACCAGTGTGACTTGGTTTGTTTTGAAGAAGTTTCATTCATCGATTTTCCTGCACCGCTTATCTTTTGTTTGTTGATTGATTTATCTATTTATTTTTGTAAGTTTTGTGTTCATCGGAGCGCAAGATAAGGGGAACAATGGCTAAGTTAGCTGTATTAGTTTTCATCTGGTGTGTCCTTGCATGTGGTGTATTTCTTCTTTTCTTCTTTTCTTTTTCTTCTTCTTCTCTTCTTCTCTCTCTCTCTCCTCTCTCTCTCTCTCTCTCTCTCTCTCTCTCTCTCTCTCTGTTACACACACACACACACACACACACACACACACACACACACCCCACACACGCACAGTTGATACTACATGAGCAGTTTCACAGTATTTGGGGGACACCTGTGATTGTCAAAGTTGTGAGATTCCAGTTCATTTAACTGTAGGATTTGTGAATGATATGAAATGACATTTCAGTCTCCGTGTTATCGTGTGAGATAGTGATGTTAGCATCAGCGCGGTAAAGATTATGGGTGAACAATGAAAATAATCGAACATAAACGCCACCAAAATTGGAAGGCAGTGGATTTTAATGATATTTGCATGGTACTTCAATTTCCCTTTAAAAAAAATCAATTCACAGCATTGATGATGATATCACTGTTCCTCTGGGCACCGATTTTTGAAATGTCAACGTTATTTCACCCTTCCATCAATACTGAAATTACCTGACTTTCAAAGTTCACAACTTTCACAATAGTATGATGTCAAAGTTCCCAACTTTAACAATGATCACACGACGTCAAAGTTCCCAATTGTCACAATTACATGACGTCAAAGTTCCCAACTTTCACAATCACAAGACGTCAAAGTTCCCAAATTTCACAATTACGTCAGAGTTCGCAACTTTCTCGATAGCAGGACGTCAAAGTTCCCAACTGTTACAATTACATGACGTCAAAATTCCCAACTTTCAGAATAGCATAGCGTCAAATTTCCTAACTTTCACAACTATAAGGCGTCAAAGTTCCCAATTTTTACAGTCACATGACGTCAAAGGTCCCAGCTTCACAATCATGTGACGTCAAAGTTCCCAACTTTCACAATCACATGACATCAGAGTTCCCAACTATCTCAGTCACAGGTGTCCCCAACAAACTGTTGAAACGACCCATGTGTATTAATTGTTCACATTGCAAGCTTGTTAAGTAGGCAGTGCAGGTTGGGGGCAAGGGCGAAAGTCAGGCTTCTGTGAACATTTTCTCATTAAATCCCTCCTCACCCCTTTCCCACTCATTTAATCTCGTTCATTCCTCAACGCACTCTGGCCACTTTTAGCAGATGATCTGACGTTTGTTAACCAGCCCTCGTGTAGGGTGTCTTGATGGTGAAGCTGACTGTTCGCTGCGTCTGGTTTTTTTGTTTTTGTTTTGTTTTTTAATTTCCTTTCTTTTCTTTTTCTTTCTTTTTATTTTTTATTTTTGGGGTGGGGGTGGGGGGAGCAGGGATGGAGTACTATTTCGTCCCTGTATCATGTACATGTTGACGAATTTAATTGATTTTGTCATACCTCGGGCTTCGCCATGCTGTTGGTCCTAGGTTTCCTGTGGTCCCATGAGGGTGGGCATAGTCGGGCAACAGCATGACAAGATTCCTGAAACTGCACCATCAGGCCACACTAACTTGTCTTCGTGAAAAGTTTTGACAATGACCTCCTCAATGAGAAAAAAAAAACTTTTTTTTTTTGGTCAAGCCAATACATTCTTTTTCTTGCAGTTTACTCAATCTTTTTTTTTAAACTGCAGGATCGAGACTTTCCTCGCCGGAAGAACTCCACGAAAAATTCTATAGGTAACAAACAAGCAAGGTAGCTCTTGCTCTCATGGTGGAATAATGACAGGCCCATAACTCCAAACGGATGCTGTGTTTGTGACATCAAATCATCTAGCAGAAATGACAACACAGAGCACACAGAACAAAAGAGAAGACACCCCCTAAAAATGGGCAGTACCGTCTTCACTAGGCTGTAAAACTCCTTTTGACATCGTATGGCTGGGCCCAGGCCTTGCTGGCCAGCCTTTCAATTCCTCTTGAAATGTTGCAGTTGGGCCAATAACCTAATCTGCAGGGAAGCATATCGCTCTAGTGTCCTAACTGTCGATCTTGTTCTTTTCAGATTTGACTTTCTTTTTATTGCTATTTATTTCTCGGCTCTGCGTTTAGTCGGACTGGTCAATCATTCGTCTGTTGCATGTTCCACGATACATTGCAGCCGAACGTTTGCAAGACTGGTCTGAACAGATAAGTGAACCATTGTGTTGTTACGCGTCTCATCGTGTCGTCCAAAATTGTTCAATTTGATTTGTCTGTGTATGAAGAGAAACATCAAATGTGTGGGAAATATTTCCTGACGAGCATACCTGTTTGGTATGTTATTTTCGTCCAACTTGGGTATTGTCTGGCATACAGACGTAGGATTGAAAAGCAGAGAACTGTCTTTGTGGTCATATTTGTTATGTGTATGTGTGGAGGAGGAGATGTGGCGGTTTAGGGTGAGGGTATATGTTGAGTTTTGGGGGGTGAAGGTGTGTGTTCAGTGTTTTGGGGTGAAGATGTGTGTTTAGTGGTTTGGAGTGAGGTATATGTTGAGTTTTGGGGGGTGAAATGTGTTTAGTGGTTTGGAGTGAGGGTGTGTGGTTTAGTGGTTTGGGGTGAAGATGTGTGTTTAGTGGTTTGGGGTGAAGAAGTGTGTTTAGTGGTTTGGGGTGAAGGTGTGTGTTTAGTGGTTTGGGGTGAAGGTGTGTGTTTAGTGGTTTGGGGTGAAGGTGTGGTTTAGGTTTGGGTGAAGTGTGTGTTTAGTAGTTTGGGTGAAGGTGTGTGTTTAGTGGTTTGGGGTGAGGAGTGTGTGTTAGTAGTTTGGGTGAAGGTGTGTGTTTAGTGGTTTGGGGTGAAGATGTGTGTTGAGTAGTTTGGGGTGAAGGTGTGTGTTTAGTGGTTTGGGGTGAGGATGTGTGTTTAGTAGTTTGGGTGAGGTGTGTGTTTAGTGGTTTGGGGTGAGGATGTGTGTTGAGTAGTTTGGGTGAAGGTGTGTGTTTAGTGGTTTGGGGTGAGGATGTGTGTTTAGTTAGTTTGGGTGAAGGTGTGTGTTTAGTGGTTTGGGGTGAGGGGTGTGTTTGGAGTGTTTGGGTGGAAGGTGTGTGTTTGGGGTATGTGTGGTTTGGGTGGGGGTGGTGTGTTTAGTCGTTTGGGGTGAGTGTGTATGTTTAGTGGTTTTGGGTAAAGGTGTATGTTTAGTGGTTTGGGGTGAAGATGTATGTTTAGTGGTTTGGGGTGAGGGTGTGTGTTTAGTGGTTTGGGGTGAGATGTGTGTTGAGTAGTTTGGGTGAAGGTGTGTGTTTGGTGGTTTGGGGTGAGTGTGTGTTTGAAGTGTTTGGGTGAAGGTGTGTGTTTAGTGGTTTGGGGTGAGGATGTGTGTTGAGTAGTTTGGGTGAAGGTGTGTGTTTGTGGTTTGGGGTGAGGATGTGTGTTGAGTAGTTTGGGTGAAGGTGTGTGTTTAGTGGTTTGGGGTGAGGAGTGTGTGTTTAGTAGTTTGGGTGAAGGTGTGTGTTTAGTGGTTTGGGGTGGTATGTATGTTAGGTGTGTTTAGGTGGGTGAGGTGTGTGTTTAGGGTTTGGGGTGAGGGTGTGTGTTTAGTGGTTTGGGGTGAGGGTGTGTGTTTAGTGGTTTGGGTGAGGGTGTGTGTTTAGTGGTTTGGGGTGAGGGTGTATTAAGTGGTTTGGGGTCAGGTGCATATTTTAGTGATTTGTCCAACAGATAGGCTCAAAACAGCGGGTGGATCGTCTTCCAATCGGACAAAGGTATTTATAGTGTCAGCATTCAGTACTGTTTCATACTTAAGACGCTGATTGCGAAATCGTCAGAAAAAAAGAGGGGGGAGGGGGATGGAGTCAAGAGGGGAGGGGGGAGACAGTGCATGGTAGCTCCATGGATAAAGCATTGTTTGTTCTGATCCAAGGGTCCGTTTCAGACAGCTGAGAGATTTTTTTTCTTCTTTGGAATCCTCATCTGTGCAGACCCTTCCTCTCTCATTCTCCTCCTCCTCCCTCTTTCCCCATCCAGATCCTTTGGATGAGATTTTGAAATGCAGTCCCGTGCGCGAAAACGTACGTATTTCACACACCCACACACCCACACACACCCCACACACACGAGAGAGAGAGAGAGAGAGAGAGAGAGAGAGAGAGAGAGAGAGAGAGAGAGAGAGAGAGGAGAGAGAGAGAGAGGAGAGAGAGAGAGAAATGCGTACTGGTGACGAAGGCCGTCCTCTTCTCTGACCACCTTTCGCTGTGTAACTCTTGCTAGTTTTCTTTTTTTCCTACCGCCCGCCAACAGATCACAATGACAGGATTCCACGCTTCGCCTCTGACCAAACGCGAAAACCCTCACGACTTTCCAAGGAAGTCGGAAGCGAGAAGATGAAGCCCCAGCTTGTACATGATACCGTTTATGTCCCCCACAAAGAATACTACTTTTTTTTCACGCGTGTCTGAAAGCAAAATTACACAAAAACTTCCAGCACCGATTTTTAACGAAAAGTGGCAGAAAACTAGCGTTTGCCAGAGGACGAATCATCAAATGTTAGGGCGGATCCGGATCTAAGAACAAATCTAGACAGCGTTCGGCCAGACGAAAAAAAAAGTTGTGTGTGGGTGGGGGGGGGGGGGGGGGGGGGGGGAGGAGGAAGTATTCAACGGATTTTCACCAGATTTGGCGGGAAAGGTGGGCTGTTGCCCAAGATCGTAACCTATGTAGTTTTGGTGTGGATCCAGGGCAGAGACTAAGAGGTGGGTTGGGGGAATGGGAGGGAGGGGAAGGGGGGTCTAAAATCTGTTCGACTTGGCGGGGGTCTGCGGTCTCCCAAGTCCTTTTCTAGTTGGTTGGTTGTTGGGTTTTTTTTTTTTTGTTTTGTTTTGTTTTGTTTGTTTGTTTTTTGGCATGCTTTTTAAGCGACTTATTCTTATTTCTTGTTGTGATTTCCCGGAATAATGAGAAGAGGGGCCTTGTGGGGAAGATTAATGTTTGTGGATAAACACTGAGGAACTCGGGATGAGGGGGGGGGGGGGGGGTGGCGGGAGGAGGGCTAAATTTTTGTAACTCTCTCTCTGCAAGTTGCTAACAAACATGTGAAAATATGTTGTGTTTTTGCCACGTTTAGACGCAGCTGTTTATCATTGGTTGTTTATTGAGGTATTTTTCCTATGTGTTTAAAGTGTTTATTTTGTTTTCCCGTTTTCCTTTTAAGGTGTGTGTGTGTGTGTGTGGTGTTGTGGTTGTGTGTGTGTGTGTGTGTGTGTGTGTGTGTGTTGAGAGAGCAGTTGTAGGCGTTTTCGTTAAATATTCCTACACAAGAGCACGATTTTTCTCCGCTCTTATAACGGGCTTGTTGGTTGAACTTTCAGTCGTGCCCCCTCAACGCAGCCCTCCCTAATGACGGACAGTCTTGAATGCATCATATTTAATCGTTTTTTGACATGTGGTCGACAGTCTGTACGGTCCTATCACCTACTCCCTATCTCCAGATCCGTCCCCACCCCTCCTTCTTTTGTCTGTATGAGGGACATCTTTTGTCACACACACACACACACACACACAACACACACACACACACACACACACACAAACAACACACACATCATTAGTGAAACAAAATATTTGAGAGTTGAAGCACAGCAATGCTGACAGGCGGAGAACGAACAAAATGAATACAAATCTTGGCAGAGACATTCATGCAGTGCCATTGATCGTCTTGTGACAATGAAGAGACGTTTACCGTTCTGCTGACACTGTTTGCATATGTTAAGCAAGATGCACATCTGCGGCGAAGGTTGTAAAATCGCTTGCTGTGACAACTTGAAGTGTTCTGTTCAGTCGTCGTTCGAAACTATCTTTACCACAGCTGCCTGTGAAGCTGTACATTGCGCCATTTTATATCCTGTCGTTGAAATGAATCGAGATTAACTGCCCAGGTGCCATTGCTTGTATGTGCTGTGGGCACTGGATTTTCCTCTGTGTGTGTGTGTGTGTTGTGTGTGTGTGTGTGTGTGTGTGTGTGGTGTGGGGTGTGGGTGGGGTGGGAGGTTGTGGTGGGAGTGGAGTGGAGTGAGTTCACACAGGGACCGCAGAAAGAAGGATAGCCAGCTGTGGCAGGCGCTCTGCACTAGGCCTTTTGGGAACTTGCGGACAGAGCTGGTTCGTCAGGCGTATGGGAATTTACTTCGGTCAGAAATAGGCAGTCATATTGGGCGTTGGACCGTCCTGAGAGGAGTGGAAGCACTTGCAAACGAAGAACACAGAAAGATTTCAACTCAAGCCGGTGAAGTGTCAGCATATGTTGCCTTTCTAAAATGTGCAACTTTTCGAGTGATTGTCAGCAGCTGTTGGAAAACTAGAACGAGGAGTGGAACAGACTGCAGTTTGCTGAAAAGAAGGCCAGAACGACGGATTAAACGCGCAAAACTGAGTGAAGCAACGGTTTTTTTGTTTTTGTTTTAAACACTATAACACAAACAGAACAATGCATTTTCGACAATCGTGTTTTTTCGTAGACGTCGAGCAATGGATCTTAGGGTTGGCTTCATGTGTGAACTTTGTAGTTTGATTTGTGTGTTTGTCTTTGCCTTCATGAACATGCTTATGGTGTGGTAACAGACGTTTACGGTGCTCGCTCTGTTCAGACTTGGTCAGGATAGAGTCTGTTCGGACTGCAACTATTGATGGATAATCACTGGGGATTCGTCAGCAGACGACACAATCTTACTTGTCAGTGCGTCCATCCATTAATTATCTCTCACTTCGTTTGGCATTTTATGGCAGAAAAATCTAGTCTGTCGCCTTCTGAGTCTTGCACTAAAAATGGCCCACCACACACCACACCACACAACACACACACACAACTCACATCACCTCCTCTCTCTCCTCTCTCTCTTCTCTCTCCTACCACACAACACACACACACACACACAACAACACACCACACACACACACACACCACCACCACCACACACAACACCACACACACACACACACACAACACACACACACACATCACACAACTTCCAGGGCGTGTTGAAAACTAAGCTAAACAGTTCCTATTTCACTTGCAAACAGTTGATGTTTTGACAGCGGAAGTAAATTTCCCAACGACGCCAACTCCCCGCTGTCCGAACATTTTGGTATGCGTAGTGGTACGTGGGCGTGGTTCCTTCTACTGCAGTCCCTGGTTGACACTGCTGCACAAAGTAACGAGAACTGGGGTCATGATGCCAGTTGATCCGAGGCCGTAGCTGTCCATGGTGCATCTTATGCATGAAGGTGGGTCAGAAACAGAGTCAGTTGCTTTAAAGCTTTATTTGTTTTTCATCGGTAGCATGTAGGGCCGACGCAAACTGACGTAAAACAGTGACTTATTATCATCTGACTCCCAGCCTTAGGTGTCTGCATGTTATTTATCTGTTCACAGACAGTGACTTATTATCGTCTGATTCACAACCTTGGGCGTCTGAACGTTAAGTATCTGTTCACAGACATTGACTAATTATCGTCTGATTCACAACCTTGGGCGTCTGAACGTTAAGTTATGTTCACAGACATTAACTAATTATCGTCTGATTCACAACCTTGGGCGTCTGAACGTTAGATATCTGTTACAGAGAGTGATTAATCATCGTCTGATTCACAACCTTGGGTGTCCGAACGTTAAATATCTGTTACAGAGAGTGATTAATCATCGTCTGATTCACAACCTTGGGTGTCCGAACGTTAAATATCTGTTCACAGCCAGTGACTATTTATCGTCTGATTTACAACCTTGGGTGTCTGAACGTTAACCGTTTGTTCACAGAGACTAATTATCGTCTGATTCGCAGGCTTGGGTGTCTGAACGTTAACTCGCTGTTCACAGACAGTGACAAAGTATCGTCTGGTTTACAGCCTCGAGTGTCTGAACGTAAAATATCTGTTCACGTTTAGTGACTTACTTTTGCCTGACCTGCAACCACCGGTTTCTGAACGGAAAATATGTATTCACAGACACTGGTTTATTATCGTCTGACTCGCTTCCACGTGTGTCTGAACGTAAAATATTGGTGCACAGACGGCGATTCATCATCGCCTGACTCACAGGCATGGGTGTTTGAATGTAAAATAGCTATTCCCAGACAGTGACTTGTTATCTCGACTGACTCGCAGGCACGGGTGTCCGAACGTACAATATCTTTTAACGACAGTGACATTTTGTCCGGTAACAGACAGTGACTTTTCATCGCCTGACTCGCAGCCTTTGGTGTCTGAACGTTGAATAATCCGACTCTGTTGATAGGTTGGGCTTTATCACTACGTCACATGCTGTACAGCCACTACTCTTCTTCTGCTTCCTCCCCTTTTTAACCCCCCTCCCTCCCTCCTCTCCCTCCTCTCTCTCTCTCTCGTCCTTTCAAACCGTCCTCTGAATTTTCACTCTATTCGGTGTATGTTTTGTACCGTTCTTCTTCATCTGGATGTTATCAATCATCATTATTATCAAGCATGTTATATGCCTATTAAAAAGGAATTTTTCAACAAAGAAGAAAATGGAGCCTTTGCATGTGAGCATCTGCCTTGTGTGGTAATGCCCGACAAGAATTTTTGTGCAGTGTACAAAGAGATGAAATATGTGTTTATACCTCTAATGGTCATACGTGTTTGCTAGTTTGTGGTCATTTTCACTGTTGCGTTTGACAAAATAAGTTACTATGAAATTTTTTTGTTTTTCAAGCCAGTAAAAAAAAAAGATGGAATCAGCCATTGTGTGATCTGATAATGTTTATTCGCACTACGGGGGCACTTATATTTTGCTTACTTTTTTGAACGTTTTGTTGTTGTGTTTGCTAAAAGACTCGGGATCAACATATTTAGCTGGAAGTACTGAAAAAAAAAGCATCACGGATGAGCCTTACGAGTGTGGATTTTGTTTATCTCGCACGTCAGGGGCACCGTATATTCTTCGTTATTGAACTGATTGTAATCATTTCCTGCAGTGGCACCGATATGGTTGTTGAGTAGAGGAAAACAAAAAGTCTGCCCGTCATGACCAAAAACCAAATCAGAGAAAAACTGCAACTGCATGATGAATGTACTGAACAAAACAAGTTTGCTGTTTTTGGTGTATTATTTGCTTTTTGTTTTTGTTTTGTTTTCTAAGACATTGATTGGGTTTTCTTTTAAAGTTCAAGAATGTATGTTGTTCACAGTTTGCTCCATCCCCCACCCCCACCCCCACCCCAGCCACACACACTCCAGCTCTATCTCTTTCTCCTCCACACCGCCCTAAACTGTCCCGAATGAAAATCGGGGGCTTTTCAGCACAAAAAAGCTCCTCCGCCCATTTGAAAATTCTGAGAAGTAAATTCCCTCTCCCCTCCATCAACTCTTTAACTCTTCGCCTTTAACGTTCTAACTGTCGCTACCGTTGTTCTGCCATTGCGGACAGTCTCTGCCTACGTGTTCTGCCTTCGGAATTTCCTGTCTACTGTCTCTCAACTTGCTCGTTTTCTGCCATTGTGGACAACTCTCCTGTCTGTGTTCTGGAAACCCTTTCACATGTACTGTCTCCTTACAACTAATGACACATCAGCTTTTTTGTTGCAATACTTGTTGTTGTTGTTTTTGTTTGTGATAGACGACTGGGTAGTAAGTATTGTACAGCTGTCCAGAATGGACACTAGCTGCTCGTTCTGCAGTGTCCGTTTGCCTGTATGGCTTTTTCTGTATTTGGCATTACTGTTTTTTTCTTTCGATTTAAAAATTGTGTGTGTGTTATGTGTTAGTGTGTTGTGGTGTGTGTGTGTGGTGTGTGTGTGGTGTGTGTGTGTGTGTGTGTGTTTAATACTGGACCATCATTTACAGATTTTGACCAGTCCATTTCCAGAAATCACCCATTATGTTTTCGACCGAATTTATGCTGTTGAAACTGCTTGGTCAGTTCCTAGCGTGCAGTTCCTTGTTGGTGGATTACCGTAGATCAAAAAGAACGGCCACACACGTATTTTACCACTTCAGTGTTTGCCAGACCCACAGATGAAAGTGTCAAGTCATGCTTGTTGCTGCCATTTTGCCGATTGTGCTGTCGATTTGATTTGAGGTTGTTTTTTCCCCAGTGTTTGTTTTCATGTCATTTCATGTCGTTCTTTATTTCATGTGATTTTACTTCATACTATTTTATTCTTCATTTATTTTTATGTTTTGTTTTTGTTGATTTTTCCCTCACTATCAGATGGAAGGGGACACAGATGATTAAGAAGTTCAGTCGGCCTGTCTGTTTACTAGATTGTGTGGTTTTCTTTGCTTGGCTCGGTGGTTTATAATCCGGGCGGTAGTCAGCCTTCCTGCCCTGTTATGTGTGGCAACACACACTCACACACACACACACACACACAGCACACACGAAGACAACCATTTTTATTGGTGAAAATCCCCGTAAAAGTAACGCGCAAAGCTTCCCAAGATGAGAGGGCCCGCCCATACGTATTCGCATACTTCTGTCTCTGCTGTTTTCGTTTGTAACACTTACTTGGGTGAAGGAATGTAGGCAGAAATGTATTATATGTTATTGGCTAAGTGCAGTGCATTGGGCAATTTTATAGACATCAACAGCTGAAGTTGAGCACTTTTTTCCTGCTTGGGAGCATAGTCGAGATGATGTCCATGTTTCATGATCATCAGTGCGTGCGTGTGTGTGTGTGTGTGTGTGTGTTGTGTGTGTGTGTGTGTGTGTGTGTGGTGTGTGTGTGTGTGTGCGCGCGGTGTGTGCGCGTGTGTGTTATATATATGTATGTGTGTGTGTGTGTGTGTGTGTGTGTGTGTGTGTGTGCGTGCGTGCGTGCGTGCGTGCGTGCGTGCGTGCGTGCTAGCGTGTGCGTGCGTGTGTGTTGTGATATTTTTGTGTTGTTTTGTAACATCTGTTGTCTGCGCAAAGCTTGTCTATTATGTGTTCTAAGCCCATTGACATTTTTTAACCTTAAAAAAAAGAACAACAAAAAAAGAAGTATAAAAAAAGGAATAGAAAAGAAACAGGAAAACGTGGAATACAAATAAAACCGGGAGTCACTGAATTTCTTAGGACTCTTTGTACATGATATCATTGTCTTATCCAGCGCAATATCTGACTTACAAAATCAGCTGAATGCTTTCAAAGAAGAGCTGACCGATTTTGCTTGTAAGTAAATCTTGATTTTAAAAAAATTACTGTTTTCGTAATAGTAATTATCTATCTCGGCGTGAAATATGGTTGTAATATGGAAGTGAAAGCTCTTTATACTTCGAACATTTAAGAATTCTGATAATGACAAAACTTAAGAAGGTTAAACAGTGAGTCGTTTGGGAAGGAAACGAAAGTGTCATGGAAAACCTAACAAGATTGTAAAAGTTCAGTTCAGCTGATTTGTTTCTCTTGCACAATGTTCGATACCCAAACAGAGCCAAAACTTACACGTGAGACTGTGATATGCGTTCTCTTACATAAAAAGCAGATCGAATAAGTTCGTAGCTTCGCCATGAAATGTTCTTTGGGTGTTCCCATCGATGCATCCAGCGAGATGTTATATGGTGAAACTAGCTGTGTCTGCTGTTTTTAAAGACACATTAAATGTATTAGACACTGGTTCAAAATTTGAGGCTCCCTCTTCCCATAATTTGTAGACAGACATGCGAAATGATGTTGAAGCAGCTGGAGCCTGGATGAGAAATGTTGGCATATCGTATTAAGACATTCCTATCGGAGAATGTGCTCGGGACTGTGTGGCTGTCTCAGCAGGTAGGACACGAACTGAATTTAATTTCGGAATGAAATATCAGTAAATCACTTGGAATAAAACAGAATGGGGTCTCTGATTCGGAATATGAGGGAAAGTATAATCAATGGTTCTGTCCATTTTGAAATATTTTCAAACCGGAAAAGAACATCTCAGCTATTACGATTGAATTTGCATGAAAGACATTTAACGTAGTTTAGGCTGATGGCCTTCGGATTTTCCGACAGTAGACGTTTCCATTCTGGACCATCCATGGATCGACTCATCCAGTGTGTGGGTGTGCTGTGGATGATAAATAGCATTTTGCTTTTCGGTGTGAAGTTCCAAAAGATGTGAGATATCATGCAGTATTTCCAAGCCAGGCATAATTGAAAAATGTGATCTCCATGGTATATTGTCGTCATAACTTGGATTCCTTTCACAGTCTGTTGCTAAAAATGTGCTACAGATGTTCGGAGTAGTGGACAGAAAAAAAAGGTGTTTGAGTTACTGTAGTCAAGTGTTGGTCCCATGAGGAAAAGACGGTGTACATTTGACATGTTTCAGACCGTTTTGTTGTTGTATTATGATATTGTGTGAATGTGTATTACATAGAATTTGCCACACACCTTTCTACAGCTTCTACCCTTTTTCTTCACATCAGTTTGCATGATTGAACATTTTTCATTTTGTGCCACGAAGGTGATTTACTTGAGGCGAGTTTTCATTTTTGCTGTTTTGTTAGTCCCCCTGCTTCTGGTCTCAAGACCAGTTTGATAAAGACATCGTATTGCAAAGTGTCAGGCTTCAAAGTGTCTCTCGCTCGCTCGTTCTCTCGTGCTCTCTAAAATATGCAAACATGAGTGAATGATTGTTTTTATCCGCATGTCCACATCCTGAACGCAAATAACGCAGTCAGTGCTACAAAACAGGTATGACAAAAAATCCATATACAAGAGGATCTATAGCATCACTGAAGAAATCACGTTTTGAATGATTTTTGCTGTCCAGAAATGACGATGATGATATTTACATTGTTATGTGCGATAAGGAAACGATTTGCATGAACTTACGTAAAGCGTGTTTGATCCTTTGTCTTGTGTGTGTGTGTGTGTGTGTGTGTGTGTGTGTGTGTGTGTGTGTGTGTGTGTGTGGTGATATCTAAATCCAATTTTTGCCACATATTTGTTGCTTTTTCGATATGTGGATCGAATGTCCTTTTGCTCGCTGTTGTAAAACGACTATCTAGCAAAAGTTTATGAAAACGAACACAACCCATGCAGTTTTAAAGTTTACTTCAAATGCTGTTATTGTTGTGTTAATATGTGAAAGAAGGAAAGGTGTAATGTATTTCTTATTTTGTACAACATTTGAAGCGCTGTTTCTGCTCCATTCGCATTCTTCAACAAGCCTTTCGTTATATTTGTTTTGTTTTGTATTGTTTGTTTTGTTCGCCAGAAAAGCTCTGTGCATGAAAGAGGGTCAACGCGCTTCGACTCGTGCGAAAGAAGCTGATGCTTTCCAAAGGCAGAATATACTCTCTCTCTCTCTTCTCTCTCTCTCTCTTCTCTCTCTCTCTCTCTCTCTCTCTCTCTCTCTCTTCCACCCCTACCCCTATATATCCCTACCGTTAACATCCCCATTTTGTTTCTCCCTTTCTGTCTTTTTCCCTTCCCTCCGTCCCCCCCCCCCCCCCCCCCCCACCCCTTACCCCTTCCCAACCCCTCTCCCACAGTTTTTTAGTGTCACGTTTTCGTGAATTAATGGAAAATTGGGAGCCGTGCAGACATATACAGGTCCAATTCATACAGTCGTAAGGCAAAAGACGCCAATGTTTCGCCGGTCCAGCTTTCAGATTACGCTATTCTGAGATCGAGTGAAAGTCATCTCCGCTGTCAGGTTCAATGGCTCACTTTAACAGCTTCACATTTTGTTTTCTTTCTTTCCTCCTTTTTTCCTTTCTTTTTGTTTTCTTTTTCTTTTTTAACCTTCGAAGCTAACAAATTTAGAGTCGGCACAAACGTCTAGGATCAGTTGGGCTACCATAACTATTTGGGAGGAGGAAGAAAGAGAGGGGGCTAAAAGACAAAAGAAAATGATAGTACTGAAAGGAACAGACCATTATGATGAAATGAAATGTAATGGAACTTTCTCTGTGTCTTTCTCACTGTCTCTCTGTCTTTTCTCTCTCTCTCTCTCTCTCTCTCTCTCTCTCTCTGTCGGAGGAGGGGGGAGGAGGGCGGAGGGGGGGGGGGGGGAGGGGGAGGGTCGATAAAAAAAACCCATACAGACACATTTGAGCGTATATTTACTCGGCTCACTATTTTTCGATGTGTCAGCAAACAACAACAAAACTTATACGTTGCTTTTGAAAAAGCTTTCCGTTAGGTTTCAATGAACTGTTAATAGCCAGTGCTCACAATGTACGAAGAGTAATTTTGATCGTTTAATGAGAAGTATTTATGAAACTGTGAAAGATAAGTATTTATGAAATTGTGAAAGCTAAAACAAGGAGTACGGTAAAGTTTTGTGATTATACTGGACACTCACAAGGCGGCAAGGAGACGCTTGCTGTCCCGTTTTATTTCCGTCATTACTAATGAATGAGTTCCTGAGATGATTGAGAAGGGCAGTAAATATGTGAAATTTATTGAAGATTTTTTTTTCTTTGCGTTATCAGCAGACAGCATTGTTTTGTTATATAAAACTGTCGAATACAGCGGAACAGTGTGTACTCTGAAGCGCAAAGATGTGAACTTAAATGTAAATATGAACAAAACAAATGTTACAGATTTTTGTATAGATGAATGATATATGGCTGCACGTGAAATATTTAATGGAAACTTTGAAAATATCAGTTGCAATTGCCTATGAATGTCTACATGTTTTTTTCTTTCTTCTTTTCTTTTCCTTTTTTTTTTTTTTTTTTTTTTTTTAGACGGAGATCAGTTTCACTTTCCCCTTCTGAAGCTGTTCGATGCAAGAGCGTACCCGATACTCTAGTACGGTGGTGGGAATAGGACATAAGCAAATCGGACTGTTTTGCGGAGCATCAAGTGAACATGGAAGATTTCAAGTTTACATGAATTCATGTTTTAAGTTAATTAGATATTGACTTAATGTGATTCGGATGCATTATTACGAATTCTATGCCCAAGTGTATGACATTTTGTATGCTTTGGTTGTTCCAGGTAAAGTCACTTGGACTACACTACAAATATTCGGAAATGTTTGTTTCGTTTGTATGGCCTAGCCAGGGTGTTAGATGTTTCCAAAGTGATATTTTTCAGTTGCTTTTAAACAACGCATGATAGACTGCACGATCAAATATTCTGTACTGATTTTGTGTGTGCATGAACTATTTAAAGATTATCATTTGGCAGACCTATACACAGGAATAAACATGAACAACATGAAAACTGCATGCTTTGACAATGTGTTGATTTGGTTTCTCCGACATGACAGACCACAGTCAAAAATCCGAGAAAAAAAAGAAAAGAAACATGTTGGGTCCTATGTGTAGATTCGTGTTTTATGTTGCTCTGTGCAGAATTATTTTAGAGGTAAAATGAATTCCTGCCGAGTACTGCGATAGAATTGTCTGCGCGCAATGAAATGTTATGAACTCTGTGTGTGTGTGCGTGTGTGTGTGTGTGTGTGTGTGTGCGTGTGCGTGCGCGCGTGTGTGTGTGTGTGCGTGTGTGTGGTGTGTGTGTGTGTGTGTGTGTGTGTGTGGCGCGCGGGGGGGGGGGGGGTGCGTGTGTGTGTGTGTGTGTGTATATGTGTGCGTGTGCGTGCGTTCATGAGAGATGAAAAGGAAGCTAAGCACCATTGTATGTTGTTATTGTATAAATTTACATTAAGCATGTAAGGCCAGGGTGCGATGCTTTTGTACACAAACTGACAGGCTTTAAGCTTCATTTTCAGTTTGTAACGCTCAGATTGGGTTTTTGCTGTTTAAAACTCTCTCTCTCTCTCTCTCTCTCTCTCTCTCTCTCTCTCTCTCTCTCTCTCTCCCCCCCCCACCCCCGATTTTGTCGATTAATTGTAATGATAACTTGTAAACTAATTAATACTGATGACGACCCAGGTGAAAATGATTACTTTTATTTCTCAATTGTAAATTTTTATCGAAAAAAGAAAATCAACACTGGCACAGTGGACTCTCCTGTGTGACATTTTTATGTTCGTGTAAGGAAACAGAAACTGCAACACTGACGCTTGCCGTTCACTGGCATTTGCTTTTGTGTGTATCCGCACAGAAACGATTTGCCTACAGCGTTTGATAACGATCGCAAGGGATTGAACATATAGGCCTCTTCTTTGTTTGGTTTTTGTTTTTTTTTTTTTTGCGCTAAGAATTGCATGCTGCAGGTGGCAACATTATGGTTTTTTTCTTGTATGTACTAGCAACACTGATCATTAGGCAAGTATGTGACGGACTAGAATGGAGAGCAGTGTTGTGAAGGGCAGTCCATGTCTTTTCAGCCTGTGAGTGCACGAGGTCCTGTTTCATGTTTGTTTTGGTTTGTTTTCGAATCTCAAGTACTTCCGAGGCATAACGACAGCAGTCACCTCAAATCTACGTGCATGAAATATCTTCTTGTGGTTTTATAAATTCTGTGTGTGTGTCGTGTGTGTGTGTGTGTGTGTGTGTGTGTGTGTGTGTTGGTGTGTGTGTGTGTGTGTGGTGTGTGTGTGGACAAGCGACGTAGTTGATTTTAATAAAGAATGGCAGTAGTTCCGCAAATACTTCATCATCCGTTACAGGTCCACACAGAAGAAAAAAAGAAAGATTGTCTTTTCACGGCAAAGAGCTGTGCCGGACTGTTGAACTCAGCTGCTTTATTTTGCCAACAGTTCTAAACGTCACAGCCTCCTGTTCCAATGTGTATTTTCTCTGTTGTGGATCACCAAGGAATCAGAACCAGCTTTATTTCTTTGTTGATGGAAGGCCAACGGGTTGGACCTTGTTTACATGCACCTATATCCAGCATAGCTTATTGACTCCTGATATCTACTGAGGATTCGCCGTGGTCGTTGGTCTATCATACTGAAATGTGTGGGGTTCTTTTGTATTTTTATTTCAGTTGCAAGGTGTCATTTTTTTGTGGTGATCGAATACTCTTCTCGGTGTTCGTCACAGCTAGCAAGATTTGTATAAAGTGCTGATAAATTCCAGTGTGTGTGTGCGGTTTTTCTTTTTCTGATTTTTTTTTCTCTTAAATAGAATTATGAAGTGTGTTGCCTAGGCGGATTAACTACAACACCCAGTTCGTCTTTCTGTCTTCCTTTTGTGCCCGCAGTTTGCAAGGACGTCTCTGCACCTTGAGTTTTTTTTTAACTTCTGGCTCATTTATTGAAATTGTTTAGTACGTTTTGCTTTTTGTTTTGTATCACTGCTCCACTTGTGTCTTTGTCTTCTGGATCATCATTTCAGAAGTTCCCTACGTCAGTCCCTCACCCCACCCCACCCCCACCCCACTCCATCAAAACGCATCATGACGCTAATATTTCACCATGCAGATTTACATTAATGCACCATGAAGTGTTCTGCTTAATCCACGAGAATGTATTTTCCTTCGTGCGGTAAATCATTTCAGAATCAGCTTGATCTCCCAGAATAGAGCCGATCATCAAAACAACATCCGAACGTTGCAGTTCATATTGCCAGGTTATAAAGTGAGCTCATCTTTTTCTTCCGATGGATCCCATTTATTCCGTTTTCGATGAGAATATCAAAATGTAGTCAGTGTCTATCAAAACCAATAGCAGCTTCTGTTGCAAAAGAAAGGAATTGAATATCATAGGTAGTATTTACTCGCTGGTAGTTTGAACATAATCACCTCTAATGATCTACCCATTCTGACATTAGAGGCTGGTACTGCGCCATTAACAAAAATTGAATCGCTTGTAGGGCTGCATGATATGGATTTTTTTAAAAACTGAGTGCCTTCACAGCAACCATGATATACTGGTTAGTATTTTTACACAAATTCATCTGTTTGGGACATTCTAAACATACTTAACAAAATCTTAGTTTTTTCTTTTTTTCACGTTGAAAGACACGATGATTCTGTTTTCCTCAAATTGTGCTAGTCACAGTTGGTCAAATTAGTTCATCCCCTGTATCTTTTGAGGCACGATTTCTTTACGTACCTTTTGAACTTAGCTTACGAGGATATTGGCAGGTTTGTTTCCATTTCAAGGCTTTTGAATCAGTCGTAGACATGCAGTTTGTGTTCGCATGTTCAGTATAACATGCTGGTTCACTGGCATGGCAGACTATAGACTTCTTTATGAAGCTGAATTCGACTGTTCCAGGAAAGCTAATTCCTGTTGATACATCCTTTGCCCTCTCCATCTCATTCCAACACATGGTATGGTTCAAAGGGATCATAATTTGTCGATTTAGCAAGCTCTGATTTCTTTCTTTCTCTCAACAACATCTGAAAAGAACGTATGCTTCCTGCATACCTTTCGTCAGTTTGGAGGAACGACAGGTCGTATTACATCAATCATTGTCCTGGATCCCCAGTGTCAGTGTGAACTGTGTAGTCCACTATATGTCGAATGTCCATGCACTGGGTATTGGCCTGGACTGTGATAATCTCGGAGGCTAATGGAATCAACTTTTGGAGCAACTGGGCAAGCGCATGAACACAGAGATGTACTGATTATGCAGATCACGCCGTTCTTGATCTCCATTTTTGATTCGATACCACCTTTTTCGATTTTTCCGAAAGCACTGGTCAACGCCTTACACCGGGCTACGTGCAAGCGGCCCCTTAGAGCAGAGGTCACAGGCATTGATTTCTTTAGATGGAATACAACAATGAAGACTCGTCTGACTGGATGGAAGAGTTGAACCTGACCTGAACACTGGTGCGTTTGTTCAAAGCAACAAAAGCAGCACTGTCAACCGCTACCATGCTTATCTCCCAGTAAAAAGCTTCCGTCGATATCTGAACTGTTGTGCTGTGTGATCTGCTTGCCATTGCTGGCCCTAATGTTGTCAGTCTCTCTCTCTCTCTCTCTCTCTCTCTCTCTCTCTCTCTCTCTCTTCTCTCTCGTCAACTTCCTTTCTCTCATCTATTTTTTGATCGTAGTAGTTTGTAGGGGTACAGCGACGGTTGGATGGGGGACGGGAGGGGCGGGGGAGGATGCCTGTGGCAGTCTGTGTTGGTTCGCCTCGCCTCAACTTTCTACCCTCAATCATGTGCGACAGTATAGAGGTATTATATGTTCACTCCAGTCTTCCGTTTTGTCCACCCAAGACCTCTGTTTCCGCAACGACCTTGTCTCCGTCGTCCGTGCTATATCGTCTTATTGACCCGCTGGGCGACATGACCTGTCTTTGGCATCATAGGAGCTTCTCGCCCAAATCAGGGGAGCTTACTGTGAGAACTGTAGGTGCAGACACCGACTTGTTGCCGTTGTCTTTAACTGTCCTATGAGTCTGAAACGTAGATTCTGCCGTTGGCTTGCATTTGCTCTCAAGCATAACACATAGTGGAGCATACTTCTAGATGTTACTCGTACCTCACTGCAAAAACCCATAGTTATTGTACTCTTTTTCTTTCTCTCTTTTTTTTTGTTTTTTTTTGTTTGTTTGTTCTGTTTTTGTTTTCGTTATTTGTTTTTTGTCAGTTGTTGTACTTGGGAACAGTGTCTTTTTCTTCGTCCTGTCTACGCTGCTGGTTTGTTTTCATGAAAAACAATTTAACTGATGATGAGTATCATCACCTTCAAGCCCAAATATTCATTTCCAAATGACATTCGTTGAGTAGATGCGTCAGCGTTCATTTTAGGTCACGTGCGAGTAAAGTTTGGCAGTTGTCAAGGTTGAAGACAAAGGGCTTTCAGTTTACCGATTTCATGTTGCTCAAAGGTCAACTGACGGCAAGGAGGAAGAAAGGGGGGGGGGGATATCAGGGCTGTCACTTCGTCAAACCGATTCCATATATGCTAGAAAACAGTCAAGCTGTTTCATAATAAACGTGTTAAAAACGCGCGGGGTCAAATGTTCCACAAAATCTTAGATCAACACAAACCGTTCATCTCTTTCAGGAAGGCAGAAACCATACCTGGCGGGACATCTCCCCGGACGAGACGTTCAAAGGATCTACTGTAAAGTGTTTGTGGTGGTCGTCACATAAATTGAAACTCGCGGTAAGAACGGTTTCACAATGAGGGGCCAATCACACGATATGCACCATTGAACCCCCACACACGAACGTGTGTATATGCTTATGTCCAGGGAGTGCTTAAAGACAGGAACCACATCAATGGCGAAGTGACACTGAGCTGAAGGTACGCTCAATACTCTTGCACAGTGTGGGCCAGTTGAACTGTTTAATGCGTGCAGCTGAGAGGCCTGTCTCAACAGTTTTTATACAGTATTTACTTTACCATTTTGGACCATACGAGTAAATGAACAAGCGGTTTTTGCCAGTGCAGGAGGCAAGGTATCCAGGCTTAGCTACACGACTCGGACGGCTTGACTCACGCGGTGCATACGCCTTTCGCTGACCTCGTCTTCGTTCTGACTGGAACGAACAAGCTTGACACTTTGGACAGGTCGGATGCACGAGCAAGCCGTTGTTCTCGCGGGATGTCACTTTGTTCGTTGATGGAGCACAAAAATGAAGACCATCCAAGTACTCCAGGTTCTGGGCTGAAGGCTACTCGGTGTGACGGCAATACCTGCCATGAGCAGTGCGTGATCCAACTGAAGTGTTGTAAGGTGTATGCCTCCTGCCTGGTTCCTCTCGTTTGGGCAAAACGAAATTGACAGTCTCCGGGTTTGGTTTATGCATGAATGTTCCTCTTGACTCTCTCTTCCCTCAACAATGCCGTTTGGTTCATGTTAGATCAAATACTTATGAGCAGTAGCAGTTTGCAGTAAAAACATACAGACATGCAGCTGGATGAAGTGAGTTGACCTTTTTTTTTTTTTTTGTTTTTTTGTTTGTTTGTTTGTTTTTTGTTCGAAGAATATGGTGAAAACATGCCACACTTAAGTATCAGCTCAGAGGTTGGTGGTACTTTCTGCAGCAGGCCTATATTTCTTTGGTGTCGTAGACCGTTTAAAATCATACGTTCTGAGCCCGCATCTCAGACTGTTTCTCTGCGGCACATCGAGAAATTGTGAGAAATTTCCGGGAGAAAACCTACATCAAAGGTCATTTGTACTTTGATTCCACGTTCTTGTTAAAATGCCCCCAGGTTGCAGGCAAAACCTTTACAGGAGGTTCTTGTAACTAGGCAATGCAGTGTCTCGTGAAACGCGCTCTGCAAGGGAAAGACAGGTGTTGTCATCCTTTGATTTTTCTCTCCGGAATACCCATTTCCCCCCTGTAGCATCTTTAAAACAAACGAACGAACAAAACGTACAAATCGTGATCAAAATCAAATCAGGTGGTAATCGTTGAAAAGACTGAAACGGGTGCAAGCTGAACTTTGTTTTAACATAAAACATCACACGTGTGAAGACGGTCAAGTTCAGATAGCACGAGCGTCATGTGAGTAACGACAAAATTAATCCTTGGCAAACACGTGAAACAAGTCTGGCATTGACTCTCTGATTTTAAAGCGGCTTTCAGTTTTCAAAGAAGGCGAAAAGAATATCTGAAGGAAATATCGTTTTCAGTTTTGGCGACAGCAGACAGCAGGAAGAGTGAAGGGGGGGGGGGGGGGGGGGGGGGGGGTAGGGGGTTCCAAACCTGACTTGTTAAAAAAATCATTAAGAACCATATACGAGTTATCCGAATAATACGGTAATGTTTGCGTTTAGGATGTTGACAAAATGATTGCTGTTTTCGTGGTTTTAGTACAATATGTGCAATTTCTTTTCGAATGGCAAGAAACTTGATTTGTGTCACGTCCATATAACAAGACACCAAACAAAAGTGTCAGTGTCGTTAGTCTTAACCTTAAAGAACAACAAAACAACAACTATCATTTCTTGAATCTGTTCGTGTTTTGTTCGTTAGTTTTGATTTACTTGTAGTGAAGCTTTGATCCAGCATAATGTTATTTTTTTCTGCTATACCTCAAACCGGGTAAGGACATATGCCTGAATGTCTTGAACTTGGGAGTGCGATGTTGAATGAATGAATCAGAACTCCAGAACAAAATACATCGCCACGATCCTGCTTCGCATACCCAGAATGTAATTTCTTCCGGGTGTGTCCTTTTTTCATTATTTGGCTGTTATTCCCATAAGCACACACCTGATTTACATTCCCGTAAACACACAAACTGATTTACAGTTTATAGAAGACACAATAAATTAGTAAGTAAAATCACTGAGACAAGTCAAGAAAAATACTGCCATGTTTAGTTGGAAAGCTATGCCTCCACTTGGTTTTATTATTGTGAGATTAGAATTTGTACTATGTGTCCTCGAAGACTGATTTTACTCGGAGATCTGTGAAGCCTTGGTCTTTACACTCCGGACATGTCTGTTGGTTGTTTTTCTTTTACAGTAATCCATTTCTGTTATTATTTATTTATTTACTTATTCGTTAACTAATTAATTAATTTGTAAGTCATTTATGTACTTATTCATTTATTACTTGTTATTTCTCTATAATATTTTTGACGGCAATTTTCCTGTGCACTTTCAAATTGTACTTTTATTGTGGTTTTCTGGGTTTGTTTGTTTGTCTATTTTGAAATAGTCATTTATGTAACGCTTTGAAAAAAAAAAAACCCTGTCCTTTGCTTTTGTCATTGGTTGATTTGGTCGAATCAATTGATATTATTTTAATCGATGGCATGACAAAACTGATATTGTGTGCTTATGGAATTGCTCTTAGTCTATGAATCTGGTAACTTTGTCGATTATCTTTTCTGGAAACATATATGAATGATAGACTGATTAAGTATTATTCACTTGTTTTGAAACAAAAATTATGTCCATTAATATCTCCTGCAACAAACTGGCGAAGTCGATTCTGGTCTTGTGTGTGTGTGTGTGTGTGTGTGTGTGTGTGTGTGTGTGTGTGTGTGTGTGGGAGAGAGAGAGAGAGGAGAGAGAGAGAGAGAGAGAGAGAGAGAGAGAGAGAGAGAGAGAGAGATGAGAGAGAGAGAGAGAGAGAGGGGGGGGGGGTCGTATCCATTTCGGAACTCTTGGCAATTTAATCATGCGAACAATTTTTGCGTTACATACAGAGCATTGTACGAGTCGAACGCTGCTGTATTGTGAATGATACAAATCGCGCGCTCGTTTACGTAACCTGGTAAACCCACATAACTTGTAAGTTACCTGTGAATAAGCGGAAAGTGCACCATTTACCTTGGCCTAACAGACTATATCAACGACGACGTCTTTGTGTTGATGTGAATTATAATCTATGTTGCCGAACCTAGCTGGAGTCGATGTTCAGTAGTCATTTTTTGTGATCTTTATCCGTCTGTCTTTCTTTTGTTTTCTTTCTTTCTCTATTTCTTTCTTTCTCTCTTTTTCTTTTCAAAGCCTTGAATTGACAGATTATGCCAAATGACTCGCTGGTTTCTGGATACTACACAAGTATGATGTGTTGCCGAAGCGGGGACACTTTACGACAGAAATGAAAAGCAAACAACGTGCTGCTGCCTGCCGTGAAGTTCTGGGGTGAAGTGACCGATTTTTTCAGGGTGACGAGGGAAGAGACCAGTGACGGCATCATTCGCTGTAAGCAGTGAAGATATCATTGTCGTTCATACCCTTTGCCATAACATTGTCTCCACCGCTAAAAGAATGAAGTTGCTATTATACCCAATGTCAAAATAGTAATTGTACTTTTTTTTTAACCATAATGTGTTCAGTCAAAGTAGTGATGGTATTATTTGCCGTTATACCTTCGCTGTCAAAGGAGAGAAGGTACAGTTTGCTGTAATATCCCAGTGTCAAAACAGTACAGGTATCATTTGTTTTACCATCCCTCGCCGTAAAACAGTGACGATGCCTTTTGCATAATATCTTCTTGTTAAATCGTGAAGGTGGGTTTTTTTTGGTCATATTCTCACTTTCAAAGTAGCAAAAGTACTATTTACCGTAATATCTCCAAAGTCCCAGAAGGGGAGGGTACCATTTGGTGTTTTCACTGTCAAACTAGACAGGCACCATGCGCTGTCAATATCTTCACCGTCAGAATAGCACGGGGAACATCATCTGTATTCACTGTCAAAATAGTAAATCTGCCATTGGTAGTTATCATCCTCATTATCAAAATAGTGAAGGTACTTTCTGCCTTGTTGTATTCACCATCAGAGTATTAAAGGCACTACCTGCATATATATATCTTCACACTGGCGACAGTTGTGAAGATCCTAACTGCCGTGATACTGTAGAGGTATTATTTGCCTCAATATCCCTACCATCAAGAGTGTGAAGTAGGCTACTGTGTGTCGTCACAGCTTCATAGTTCCAGCAGTGAAGGTACTTGTTTGTCGTCATACCTCCACAGTCAGAATTGTACAGGCACTATACGCTACAGCGTCCACACAATCAAATCAGTCAAAAACATATTTGCTGTAACATGGTCACATTCACAGTAATGAAGGTACTATTTGCGGTTTTATCTCCACGGTCAAAAGAGTGCAGGACTATCCGCTGTAGTTCCTTCAAAGTCAAGGCAGGCCTACTGTTTGCCGTGATATTTTTTGCGGTCAAATAGTATTGATCCATCTAGATCGTGAAGATGACTATTTGCCGTCCTATCACTCTCACCACTGTCATGGTAGTGAAGGGACTGTATATCTTAATATCATCACAGTCAAAGTAACTGTGGTACTATCTGCCGTAATACCCACCACATTAATTAAGTGAATATGCGATTTGCCGTAACATTTTCACATTCCGTTAACTGAAGGTACTGTTTGCCGTAATATCCTCACCAGTCAAGTACCATTTAAAATCAGGGCGACACAATGCCGAGGACTACGTGCGACTCGCTGGTAATTTAAGTTATGTGTGTAAGGCGCTGATGACGTCACCTCTCCAGTTCAATTCCTCGTATGAGTGCTCGTATACAAGTTTTCGTTTTTTTGCTTTATTATTATTATTATCATTTTTTTTTTAATCCTTATTAGACGAAGGCGGGATCTGGGGGGTAGTGAGTTTTGGGTGGTGGGTTCGTTTATTCGCGAAACGAAAAACAAGTTCTGCCCCTCCACCCCACCCCAACCGTCTTGTTCATGTTCCCTCCTCGGGCGGGGAGAGTGCAGCACGGACTGGATTCATTCAGCAATATCCCCCCCCCCCCCCCCCCCCCCCCCCAATAAACCAACGACCGAATCAAGGAGCTGACCAACTTCTGACGTGCGTATTCACACAGACCAGTGAAGTGTAAACTGTAAGCCTCGTCTCGCTCGCATTTTTTTTTTCTCTCTTTCAATGTTGTGGTACTATATTGCTCTACTCGACCAAAATTTCTGACACAGCAACATCCCATTTTATTTTAAAAAGAAAAAAACGAAACAAAACCAAAACCCGCCACATACCTTCTCTGCGCTGTTTGTTTTCGTTCTGAGTGACTAGCAATGACTGGTTTGGGGTGGGGGGGCAGCGGGGGGGGGGGGGGGGGGGGGGGACAACGTCGCCTATGAAATTGCACTGCTGGCGCGGCACGCCTGTGTGCTGTGTACCTCCGCGCAACGTGGTGGCGAGAGTCGTTTCCTGATCGAGCTCCTAGAAAGGTAAAGAAACTGTTGTCACCCTGAGTTGTCATGGTCGTGCAATTACTATTTTGTTATCATTTACGGGGGGAGTTTTTTCTTTTCTTTTTTTTTTCCCCTACCGTTGTAGTATTACGGTATCTAACAGCGACACTTTGGAAAAACTCGCGTGAAACTCGATGGCGGCCATTTTGGTTGAATAAGTCTTAGGCTTATTAAAACAGGAGGGCGCAAAAAAAAAAACAAAAAAAAACAACCGTATGTGACACATTTATTTACTTATTTATTTTACAAACATAGTTTGTTTTAAATTCAACATGGTGTGTTTTGGGGTGGATACGTTTTGTATCTTGTTCTTATTTCGTCAGTTGTTGCTCGTGAAACAATATTTGGAAGTTATGAATGCGAGTGCTTTCTATTCATTGCAGAGTCGTCCATTAGTTGTCAGCGCTAAAGGGCTCGACCTTTTGTGAAAATTATTGTTACATCTCTCTCTCTCTCTCTCTCCTCTCTCTCTCTCTCTCTCTCTTCTCTCGTTTGTTTGGCTTGGTGCCGTTTGTTTATATATGTGATCATGTTTTGATGCATACATTATATCATTTAGTATTAGTTTCGTAGAATAGTAATGGCAAGTATGAAAAATGGCTAAGCCGATACTTTTACTGTTATGAAATAAAGAATCATTGTCACTGTCATTGTCTCTCAGTTCCGCGGATGCCAGTCCATCCCTCTCTTTTTCCCCTCCCATTTTCCCTCCCCCCTCCCCAACCCACCACCCTCCACTCCAACCGTTATAAAACACTCGATCGTAAATTAGATTGTGAAGATTATATCAAACGATAGGGAAAGGGGGGGGGGGGGTGTATATAGCCAGCACTCGAACAGTAATGTACATGTACTCACATATCAGTGGTTTTCAATGTCGCCAGTGTTCAGAGAATATGGCTGTACGTTGTCATTTTGAAAATATTCTTTAATCTATCAATATAATCCGTGATTTTAATTAAGATATAAGTACAAGTTTTGCACGTTGTATTGGCGTTGGAAAAAAAAAGCAAAAAGGAAACTTTACAGTTGCGTCGTTCTGCTCTGCTTACTTGAATTATCACGCCTATCAATTGTATTGTTTGCCAGTGTCCAACGTTAATGGATTGCCAGCTTATTAAGCAACAGATTGTCCTGTAAGAAAAAATTACGTATTATTATCATTCATATGCCTGCTCGGATGTCTGTTGTACCAGTTGATTCCATGTTCCGGGGGCACCTATTTTTCTTTCATTCTTTTTCTTTTTTTTTCCGGTTGTTTTTGTTTGTTTTTTGGTTGGTTTGTTTGGTTTGGTTTGGTTTTGGGTGTCACTGTGTTTCATTGTTTTTGTTTATCCTGACGAAGACGCTTAAGGCTGAAGTAAAAAGTTCGTCCTGGTTTACACGTATTTATTGTTTTGATTTGTCACTGTCATTGTCCCGCACGTGCATCACCTCCCTTATTTCCTTTGCTTTACATCTTGCCTCCTGTCCCTCTCCGAAACTTTAACACGCAGACTCACACCTCCCTCCCCCTACCCCCGATCCTAACCCTTCTCCCATCCTCTCCTTCACGCTTCCTATTCGTAGATGAAATATATTATTCCCCCACCCCCCCCCCCCTTCTTTTATGTTTGAATTGACCTTTTTCCCATGTACACGATGTATAATCTTCTCACATGTTTTCCAAGGATCTTTCCCGATGATTTTTTTTATATTATTAATGTTGATGTTTGTTAATCATAGAAGGAAAAAATAAACGGCCATAGATGACAAAAATGGAAATAAGCATTATCCCTGGATAGATTACAAAACACACGATGAAGGGGGAGGAAAAGAATCCCTGAACCATGGCCTTGCCGTTCGAATTTCTGCGGGTTTTTATACTGTAACTACAGCACTGGTTGTGTGCGTGCGTGCGTGCGTGATGTGCGTGTGAGAGAGGAGAGAGGAGAGAGAGAGAGAGATTCATCTGTTTTATCCCGTTAGTAGTTTTTATCTCTTTTAAATTAAGGGTTTCCGTTTTCACCGGCGTCGGCTTTTTTGCCAGGTATAGAAAGAGTACGCAAAATCTGATCCACCGTTTTTAAACCCGAACTAGGTGATAAGGCTTTAATGAGGCCTAAGGACAGAAAAAAAAGGGGGAAAAAAAAGGGGAAAAAAAAATTGAGTGCTGTTTTGGAAAAGATGAAACGGCTCAAGGACAAGCCCTTTAAATTTCCCGGTGTTGTACCTTGTCATTTGCACAGAACTAAATTCTATTTTGTTTTTTTTCAACATCAAACTATTGATTAAACCGTCATTATAGACAACAAAATGCTTTAGTTTGCCCAAAAAAACAGATCCAGATGTTGCTTCTTATCATTTATAGGGGAGACCAAATCCGTATTTTTTTGTCTTATTCTTGGGTTTTTATTCAATCGTATATAGGTATCTTTACAGCATACCGCCGGAACAATAGACATTGGCCCCCTCAGCACCCCCCCACCCCTTTTTTTTTATCTTTTTTTTTTGTACTCCCAGTTCTTAAACAGAGGTACTTCAGAATGGGAAAAGAAGAAATGCTGTCTGTGTGTCTGTGTGTCCTGGTCAAATGGTTTCCACTCGCTCCAGATAAAACTACTGGGTCGATCTTTCTGAAAATTTTTTGGTATGTTCACTATGGGTCAAGGATGATGCCCCATGTTTTAGTTTACCGTTACAAACGGTTACTAAAAGGCTGTAACGGCCTGTAAGTTTTTTTCTCCCTGGAGTATCTCAGAAAGTTTTGGCCGATCTTTCTGAAATTTTTAGATATGTTCATTATGGGTCATGAATGATGCCCGTTGTTTTAGTTTACCGTTACAGCCGTTACTAACGGCTGTAACGCCTTTTCCTTCTTTATGGAATATTCAGAAAATACTTGGCCCAAACTTTGTGAACATTAGCAGGTATGTTCATTATGGGTACGGATGATGCCGTTGTTTTAGTTTACAGTTATAGCCTTACTAACGGCTGTAACGCCTTAACATTTTTTTTCTTATGGAATATCTAGAAAGTACTTGGCTGATCTTCGTGAACATTTGCAGTATGTTCACTATGGGTTACGGATGATGCCAGATGTTTTGTTTACCGTTATAGCCGTTATAACGGTGTAACGGCCTGTAACGGTTTTGCTTCTTTATGGAATATCTGAAAAGTACTTCGCCCATTTTTGAAAATTTTTTGGTTGTTCATTGTGGGTCACGGATGTGCCCGATGTTTAGTGTACCGGGATAGTCATTACTAACGGCCCCTAATGGGGTTTTTTTCTTTTTGAAAAATCTCAGCCCATCGTTTGAAAAGGTGTGTTCTTTTTTGGCTCGACGATGGCCGGTGTTTACCAGAATAGCCATTACTAACGGTTACACCAGTCCAAGACGGTTTTTCCTCTTTATGGAATATCTCACGCGTATTCAGGATAAACTGGGAGTACGTTTATATGCTTTGCATCTTGCTTTCGTTTTTTATGTACACACATTTCTATCCAAGTAAAACCGTCAAAAACTCCAGTCTGGACATCATGTCAGCTGACATTCCTTGAATAGATGGTTCGGGGAACAATCTGCTATTCAGTTACGCACAGGCAATTGGAGAACAATACACATGTTTATTCGACCACACACACACACACGCGCTCACTCACACACACACCACACACACACACACACACACACACACACACACACACACACACACACACCACACACACACACACACCACACACACACACACCAAAAACCAACAAAACCACCAAACAGTAAATGAAAAAGGACAAAAGTAATTTTTCGTACGCGTAACTTATGTCGACAGTGAATGAATAGAGGAGTCTTTTATTGAACCACTTGATTATGGGTGGTTGGGGTAAAACACTTCCGGATGGGGTGAGGCGAGGGAAGCGGGGGGGGGGGGGGGGGGGGTAGGCTTATATATCGACAGTAAACATTGGTCGACTATTGTCAGTAAATTAACAAATATTGACCTCCAACTTTCTGGGTTTTTCCCCCAAACACCACTATGTACTGTAGGTTTGTCCGACTTCAGCCGTTTTTGTTTGTTTTTCTTTTGTGTGTGTCTGTGTGTTTGTTTTTTTGTTTTGTTTTGGTTGAATTATGCAGAGACTTCCTCTCTTCGTAATGCACCAAAGACAGAAATGATATTTTTCTTCAAAGGATCTGGTGAAACGTGTGTGGCCACAGTTGTTCCAACTGCACAGACATTTACTTATTTAAACTATATCCTCTGATGCGACAGTTGTTCGCTACCGTTTTGCAAGCATACTTCTTTCAGTTTTCAAAACAAATTGTCAAAAGCGGCTGCTGTTTGTGCGACAGTGCGATCTGGCAATATCCCATGTTTGCTTTACAGTTGGATTCATTTTTTACATCCTCCAAATGTTCGAACTTTGTTTGATTACTGCATGTCCTCCCAGTGTTGAAATTGGGTTTTTTTTTATGTTGGGCGATTTTTGTTTGTAGTTGCTGCATGCTATATACGTCAGAATCCGAGTTTCCTTTTTCTTGGATTGCAGATTAGCGCCATTACATTATCGTTCAGAGGTTCATTAACTAGTATTCACCTGGCCGTTTTCTGTTATCAATTTTGATATCCGCTTAACAATACCGTTATTTTCCACGTCTTTTGAAAGTCTCCCTGTGCATGCTTTCTGTCTCGCTGTGTTGGGGAGATGTTTTCTTTTCTTATTTGGATTCTCCTAAATGGCAACATGAATATAGTGTCTGCATCTTTTGTATATTCAAAGTGTGATTTCTTTCTAACAAACTAAAGTGGCAATGGTGCAAGTTATAGACGTTTCCCCCATCAGGTATATGCCATGATTTGACTTTTGTAGTTTGTGATTTTTTTTCTGCACCGATGCGATTTAGTTTCAATGTTCTTTCCATTCTTAATGTGCTTCTTACGTGTTGTGAAATACTGTTTTTAGGCCGATAAAATTTTGGCGGATAATACCGTTTGCTTGAATTAATTCCTAAAAAATCATTTTAAGTGCATTGAAAACTTCAATTTTTCCTGAATACGCAGCACTATTTTTAACCAAGTTTACGCTGCGGAAAGTTGGTTTTAATTCACTTTGAAAGTAGTGTGTATGGGTGAAATTTGGCGCGCCGCGAGCAAGCATCGCTGCGCGTCTGTTAAGAGCCAAAACCCAACATCTCCACTCACTAACAAGTATTGCGGTTTTGGGTTCTGGCTCTAGCATTCAGCGCCGCTTGAGCAAAACCTAAAGCTTATTTCTCATACTGTACAAGGTGATGTTTCAGAAAATATTTGAAAAATAGCAAATCAGCAATAATAAAGTATTTTCTCATTTAAGCATGAAAAAGGGGGTGGGGGGCACAGAATAAAAAATATAGGGGGGGGGGGGGGGGGGGGGGGGGTGTGAGTGCAGGCACATATGAGTGAGCGTAGTGGTGATGCATCGTCTAGGTGAACTGTCTGACCGCATATTCTTGTTAAAAACCATCATAAGCTTATATTTACGATGACCATTGAGAAGACTAAACACACAGATAAAGGTCATAATGTAACAAAACAATGGTAGTAAAAGTGTACAGACATTGACAACTGAAGCAAAGGGAGGAATTTGACATACATATATATTTCAGTAATTCATTTCACTCAAACAATTTCAACTCCGATCATAATTTTTATTCATGATAACAACACACGAAAATAACAATTATGAAATAGATCTAGTAAACATTTCTCTCTCTCTCTCTCTCTCTCTCTCTCTCTTCACACTCACACACACACACACACACACACACACACACACACACACACACACACACAACACATGATCACATACACACACCCACACTAGGGAAACAGCAATAGAGAAAAAAAAATATTATAACCGAAATTTATAGCAAAATAGAAGACAAAGGTCAAACAAAGAACATTAGTGTTTGAACATTGTAAATTCTACACATCATAATGAAAATAGCTTTCAAATCGTTCAGAGATAAGAGTCACAAACAAACAAACTAGCAATGTGCTTGCTGTGTTTAAATAACATTCAAGAAAATATTCAGTTATACACACACAAGCAAAATGTATACTAGACAGCAAAGTATACTATATTCATGGGATGCATATAGAGGTTATATCTTTCCCTCCGAAGTTTAATCACAAGAGCAACAGCAAAAATAAATAAATAAATAAATATAATTAAAATGAAATAAAATAAATTAAATAAAATCACATAAACTGAAATAAAAATCAAATTAAACTGAAATAAAATCAAATTTTCAAATAAAATAAAATAAAATAAAATAAAATAAATCCGTGTTGCGTTTACTCAAATAAAATTCAAGAAACCACACAGTATGTACCCACCTCAAGCAAAGATTTGGAAAACATAAGCCAATGACAACAATCAACATCTTTGTGACTATGTTGCTTTGTTACAGAATTTTATGAAGTTGTGGGAACATCCTTAGTTTTCAACTAAGATCATATTTTATAAAGAAATAGAGATTATATGCATTAAAATCCTCTCCCCCCCCCCCCCTCTCACTCTCTCTCTCTCACACACACACACACGCGCGCACGCGCGCGCATGCGAACAGGTAAAAAGTCAGAATTCACATTTCTTCTTCATCATCTGAACATGTGGTCACACGTCACAGTCAGTGAAATTTACAGAGTTTGCGCAGTTCATTCCTCTGCACTGTTCACTAACAGTTGTGCAGACCGACCCATGTCGTCGACAGGTCATCTGGCGGTTTGACAATCTGCTTTAACAGTTGCATTTGACGATGTGGAGAAGGGCCTTGATGTCCCTCCTAGGAATTCTTCGTGGCTTTTAATTCCACCAGAGTAACTGCCGCAAGCAAGCATTCCCATGCCATGAAAGGTCCCTCTGCCATCAAGTGTCGCGGAATTATGGTCCACATTGTCCCCGAGAACTGATGGTGGTGTTGTCGGTGACAGGCGGCAGTCAAAACCGTGAGTGCAGCCGCGTTTCTCTGGAACTTCATGACTTCTGAGTATGAACAGCAGAAGCCAAGGTGGTTGAGAGTGTCAACCAGAAACGCGACCCAAACGCTCTGTGCATTTGGACACCCAGTCCTATTTGTAGTGGTGCAACAATAGTGTTTGGCCTCGTACACTGGATGATGGCCTGGCCGACCGCTGACAGTTTGGCTTTGGCTTCAGCCCTCTTAGTTATATGTCGTAAGAGTTCAACCAGAGAATCAGGAAGAAATTGGTTATGGTTTTCTATCTCTTCCGTATCAGGGTAGCTGGAAAGAGTCGAACACATCGACTTAATGTCACTTCGTATAAGCTTGCTGCCGCTCTGATAAGTCGCATTTTTTTCAGCATCTGTATTTGATTCCTTCTTTTCTTTGTAAAAGTTCATCAGAATCTTGTCTGCTGATGTCTTCAGAGATATTATGTCCCCTACGTTGCCAGACTGTGAAAAAACATGTCAGTGCCGTAATGGTCTTGAAGTTTGTCTTTCATGTGCCTGATACTGTATGCTTCATGTTCCGTGTCATCAAGCAGGCTTTCCATGTACTGAACAAGCGTCTTGATGGTGATTTGTTCCTCGTCAAGTGACTCGAAATATTCGACAGTGTCAGCAAAAGCCTGCAGGCGGACATTGTTCTTGGGCGGCCAGGTGGACAGTTTTTTGCTTCACTCGGAGTGTCACTGAACATCCTTGGCAGCTGATATCCAGAAGTGAAGTTGGAATAGCACACAACATGATACATAGTGTCACTGGCTACACAGTCTTGCACATATTCTATGTTTGCTACGACTTTTCTTCCCCTAAGAATCGTTTCTGGTATGCGCTTTTTCCAGCACACTTGTTTGAAAAGTGAGAGTCCTCACGGGAATCAGCTTCCCAACACGTGTTTTGATTTGCAACGTTTGTCTTTTTCGCCTTTTCCACAGAATAAACACAGGGGAGGTCCTGGTTGTCGCCACTCGGTTGTCTCCTTTTCCGGGGTGATCGGTTTTGTTTTCCTTCGTTTATTTTGCACATATAAGTTTTTTGTTTGTGTAGTATGCGCGACATTTAGTGTGCACAGAATCACCTATTTTGGCAAATACAGTGTCTTTTCGCTGTTGCTACTCAAGTTGATGGTGTCACATCCTTTCTGCGTCAAGGCCGAGGTCTCCGTTCCACATGGCTTTTTGCATATGATGCAGACTGGTTCATCAATGTGTGTCTGTGGACAAAGATCAATACCTCTTTAGACTCTCTCTCTCTCTCTCTCACTCTCTCTCTCATCTCTCTCTCTCTCTCTCTCTCCTCACTCTCCTCACTCTCTTCTTCTCTCTCTCTCTCTCCCTCTCTCGCACGCACGCACGCACACACACACACACACACACAAACACACACCGTTACACACACATTTTGTGCTTACACTTACCGTGGCACACATTTTGTGCTTACTGTTAATATCATAGGTAGACACACACTGCACACAAAATAATATATTGAACTGGAAACCACTAGCAATAATCGTACACAAGACGAAACAATAACCAGTCTGCGTTTTAACACTGATTGTACACGCCCACCTATTTACAGTGTGCTTGGTGCTTTATTGCAGGCGCCTATTTTCACGGCTGTAGCGTGTGCCGGTCAGCTGCTAACTATGATAACTTGTGTCTGCAGACATTTATATAGACTGCAGCGGACTGCTGCGTTATAACAGCATTTAGCACACACTATAGACTGCATAATCACAATCATATGTTATATACTTTGAAAAATATGAAAACTTACTTTCAAATTCAACAAATGGTGGTCAGACGTTGAGTCGAACTTCTTCCGGCGTAGCAGACGACTCCATGCTTGCGCGATGCTGTCTGGATTTCCTGGCTCTGTGAGCAACCCTTCCCCCCCCCCCCCCCCCCCCCCCTACAGGCGCAAGAGAAAGTTGAAGCTTTTCTTTAGGTTTTGCGTAATTTAAAAAGTCGTTTTTTTTAATATTTTCCGCATTGATACCCTGGTTATAAATGCTGCATTGTATTATTTTCATTCAAAAAACACTTTCTGACAAAAATAAAATTTTTAGGAATTTTTTCGAGCAGGTTTTTGGTATTTTACCCGACTATTTAGGCTTGGCACATTCTCTCCCTGTTACCGTTTACCTGTTTGCCCCTTTATCCCAGCACCCTCCCTCCCTCAGTTTAAAAAAATATTGAAAACCGACAACTGGTGACAGATTGTAACAGAACAGCGGAACAGTAATGACTTTCATTTGGTAAGCTGAGGAACTCATGTCAATAATGAATAAGATACTGTGGACTCAGTGTTATTTTCATGAAGCTTGAAAGACCGTGACGTGTTTTTTTTCCCCTGCGTTTCCCCCCCCCCCCCCCCCCCCTTTTTTCTTTTATGAGGAAATGCGGCGTACGTTATGTACTTGGTGGTTTGTTTGTGGTATTGTCAATGAAGTGATGACAAGAAATTAAATGTCGAGGAAAAAAAATTTCGTCCGTTTTTTCCCCTTGTTTATTCGCCACGTGCATGTGTGTGTGTGTGTGTGTGTGTGTGGTGTGTGTGTGTGTGTGGTGTGGTGTGTGTGTGTGTGTGTGTGTGCGTGCGTCATTCATTTAACGTCTTTCCACTAATCCTGATATTAGACGAGTATGTGTGTGGTGTGTGCGTGTGTGTGTGCGTGCGTGCGTGCGTGCGTGTGCGCGCGTGTGCGTCCGCGTCTGTGCATGCGTGCACGCGCAATGTGTCAGTGTGAATATACACATATCAGCGAGTGTTTGCATGAGAAGACGAGGTGAACGCATACACACACCCACACAAAACACAGATACATACTCCGTAGTATGCACACACACATACGCGCATCCAAACAGATCATACACCCACATCCACGCATGCACACACACACACACACACACACACACACACACACACACACATGAACGCACACACATGCATGCACGCACACACAAATACACACACACACGCACGCATGAACACACACACACACACACACACACACATACATACACACAAACTTAATCCCAAACCAAACCTGTGTTGGACGTTGCCAGTCATCTATGCACACAGGTCGAAATCAGCATATCCTGTTATTTGGTAAGGTGATGTTGCTTATAGCCTGGCCGACCGCAAAGGGCCAGAATCTTCGTTAACAATCTTTCTGCCGTAAAATCTCAAATCGGGTGAAAAATGTTAATCCGTTTCAAAAACCCAAAGATCACATCAGCGGGACATCTCTGAACAGGATTTTCATGGACTCTGTGTCTCACATCGTGCAAGTCTGTGACGTTTTTAATAAGACCCCATTCATAAATGATGGTTGAATGCTCAGACAAGAACGATAGACCGTTGTAGAAAGTCAAACTTTCGTCCACTCCCTTCACTTTCTTTCTAAAACAGATGGAACAAGAGGTTTGATTTTGATAACTGAATTAATAAAAATCGGAAATGAAATAAAGTATGAGTAACGATGATGATGATCTGCAGTGAATATGTCGTTTTGTTGCTTTGAATGCTGATGTCCGTTTGTTCCCTATGAAATGAATTACACACAAAAAGAAATTAATCATGCACATTCACTTGGAGACAGCAAAGTCTCTGTCCTTCTCCACTTCACTTCTTGCAGTAGCACAAATATCGATGGTCCGCTTGTGCTACAAAAATATCTTCCGGAGAATACACATAGAATATAGTTATGCACACAAAAAAAATATACAAAATGTCTGAGTGTGTTGTAGCGTGCTTGAATGTGGAGGGATGTGTTTATGTGATTGCCACTCAGCTTCACGGAATCGTGTAGCGTTCCGGAGTTCCGCTGACGTTTACAGTTCACTTCCAGATCCCGGCAAGGTTGTCACGCCAGCACGTTCCTCTCAACGAAGAATGTAGCAGGATAAGGATGTGTGACGAAGATGAAGATAAAGATGCGGAGAGATGAACAGGATGGTTGTAAAAAGGAAAAGTAGACCTGCAAGATAACAATCGTCTTAGATCTTGCACTATAGTGGCACATCACTATTCCACCCACTACACGCTCTAAACACACTTTACAATTGCACTAGCTTGCTCTATCATTTACAATTGATTTCCTTCAAAAAATTGCTTTACGATAAAACTCGTTAACAAAGAAGGAAAGATGTGCACGAATATTCCAATCTGCCTTGACTGTGTTATTCGCCAAGGCTTAATGCTTGATAAATTACAATTATATTTAATCCCTGAACGGATTAAATCAAATCACGTTAATCTTCATATTGCACTGATCACTTAGATCCAAGAAAATGTCTCGTTCATAACTTGAACTCATTTACGATTCTATAAATAATAATCTGCATTCACACAAATATCATATCTTCTAAATATGGTTGCATACAACGGTGAGCTGAAATAGAATTTGCATGATATAGGTTAGTACATGGCAACACGATATGATGAGAGCAAACAGATGAAAATGACAGCTCTACGATCAATCATACGTGTTGACTGGTAAACCTGAAATATTTAATTCAGAGCATTTTAAATGATCGCGCGCACAAAATATTATTGAACCGGTAAATGTGCCTTAATACGATTATATTGAAATAAATTTTGTTGCGCTACACGAAAAATGATTTCGATCTATTTACCTCAACACCGTCTTAGTGGCTACGGCTATCGACTTGCCCACGGAACGATGACTCGTTTACGCCTTCCCCGTAAAGGTTGTGGGTGTCGTCGAATGCCCTGCAGTCCCCTTTCAGTCTGGCCTCGACCGATTCCTTCGAAAGGTTTCTTCTTCTTCGAATAATTTGACCTTTCTTACGGAGCCAATTTCTCGTCGACCGGGTTGATCAAGTTTGTATGAAGCAACGGTCAACACTTACTGCACATGCGCGGGACGGAGAAACCACTGACACTTGGATAACTGCGACTGGTCAGTATCATGGTTTTCCATGCTCTACGATTGTAAATTATTTTATTATTAATACAAATACAAGTCTACACTGCGTTTGAAATTATAAACGTACTGCCTTAAAGCAAAAACTAACAATTAGTTTTGTCGTTTGGAGACAGAAATATAAGACAAGTGCAGAGCGAATAGACGTCATGTATCGATTGCGTCATTTTTCTTAATGAAAATGACCCAAGCTTATGAATGAACGTCACAAAGTCCCAACACTCTAAAAGAATGTTTCATGGCGAGTGGCACATGACATGGAATGTAAGGAGCTTCTTCACTCTTTAAAAGGTATGAATGGGTAAAATACGAATGGCCGGTGTGCAGCCGGCACAGAACCTGCATTCCGCGCGTGAAGCTGCATACGAAGACCAAACGGCGGAATACAGTTAGGGTTGTTTTCCAAATTTACTTTGAAACCGAGGGTCAAAGACACAATCATTGGCAGGGTTTTCCGGTTCCGAGAACAGTCCGATATAATAATTCAAAGATAGTTTCAGCCTGCGGTTGGACAGCGAGGGTTCACCTGCCTCTGCGTACAGGCTGTAGACAGGGGTGGTGCGGAATGCTCCAAGACAGAGACGAAGCCCTTGATGATGGATAGGGTCCAAAAGTTTGAGATAAGACGGTCTTGCAGAGCCATACACAGCACAACCATAGTCAAGTTTGGAACGGACCAAGGCTCTGTAGATATGATAATGTTACTTAGCCGGGATATATTATGAAAGGAAGCGTAGAGTACAACCCTGTCATGTAGTCTCAAACCGAAATGGAAATCCGTCACGCACGCACACACAAAAAAGTCTGCCTTGCGCCAGGGCTTAGCAGACGTTTTCTTTCCTTCTCTCTCCCTGTCTGTCTCTCTCTGTCTGTCTCTCTCTGTCTGTCTCTCTGTCTGTCCGTCTCTCTCTCTGTCTGTCTCTGCCCGTCTGTCTCT
>CM031625.1:27737186-27742186 GCA_018398815.1 Conus ventricosus | reverse complement strand
AGCATGTCTCTTTTGGCTTTTCCTTTGGCATTTGACCACCATTCAGTTTTGGTCACCCCTACAATACGATACATTACGATACAATACGATACGATACGATACGATGCGATACGATACGATACGATGCGATACGATGCGATATGATACGATACGATACGATGCGATACGATACAATACGATACGATAAGATACGATGTGATGCGATACGATACAATGCGATGCGATACGATAAGATACGATACGATACGATACGATACGATACAATACGATACGATGCGATACGATGCAATACGATACAATACAATACAATACAACACAATACGATACGATGCGATACAATACGATACAATACCATACGATACAATACCATACGATACAATAACATACGATACAATGCCATACGATACAATACGGTACAATACGATACAATACAATAGCATACGATATACAATACAATACCATACGATACAATACATTACAATACAGTACAATACAATACAATACAATACAATACAATATGATACAATGCCATACGATACAATACCATATGATACAATACGATACATGCCATACGATACAATAACATACGATACAATACCATGCGATACAATACCATACGATACATTGCCATACGATACAATACGATATGATACAATACCATAACGATACAATACGATAAATACGATATGATACAATACCATACGATACAAGACGATACATGCCATACGATACAATACGATACATGCCATACGATACAATACGATACAATGCCATACGATACAATATGATACAATGCCATACAATACAATGCCATACAATACAATGCCATACGATACAATGCCATACAATACAATGCCATACAATACAACACCATACGATACAATACCATACAATACCATGCCATGCAATACCATGCCATACAGTACCATACGATACAATACCATACGATACAATACCATTCAATACAATGCCATACGATACAATGCCATACGACACAATGCCATACGATACAATACCATTCAATACAATGCCATACGACACAATGCCATATGATACAATGCCATACGATACAATGCCATACGATACAATGCCATACGATACAATGCCATACGATACAATGCCATACGATACAATACCATTCAATGCCATACGATACAATGCCATACCATACAATGCCATACGATACAATGCCATACGATACAACGCCATTCAATGCCATACGATACAACGCCATACGATACAATGCCATACGATACAATACCATTCAATGCCATACGATACAATGCCATACGATAAAATACCATTCAATGCCATACGATACAATGACATACGATACAATGCCATACGATACAATGCCATACGATACAACGCCATTCAATGCCATACGATACAATGCCATACGATACAATACCATTCAATGCCATACGATACAATGCCATACGATAAAATACCATTCAATGCCATACGATACAATGCCATACGATACAATACCATTCAATGCCATACGATACAATGCCATACGATACAATGCCATACGATACAATGCCATACGATACAATACCATACAATGCCATACGATACAATACCATACAATGCCATACGATACAATACCATTCAATGCCATACGATACAATGCCATACGATACAATGCCATACGATAAAATACCATTCAATGCCTATACGATACAATACCATTCAATGCCATACGATACAATGCCATACGATAAAATACCATTCAATGCCATACGATACAATGCCATACGATACAATGCCATACGATACAATGCCATACGATACAATACCATTCAATGCCATACGATACAATGCCATACGATACAATGCCATACGATACATATGCCATACGATAAAATACCATTCAATGCCATACGATACAATGCCATACGATAAAATACCATTCAATGCCATACGATACAATGCCATACGATAAAATACCATTCAATGCCATACGATACAATGCCATATGATGCAATGCCATACGATACAATGCCATATGATGCAATACCATGCAATACAATGTCATACGATACAATACAATGCGATACAATACCGTGCGATACAACACCACACGATGCAATAGCATACAATACAATGCCATACGATACAAACAATGTGATACAATACCGTGCGATACAACACCATACGATGCAATAGCATACAATACAATGTCATACGATACAATACAATGCGATACAATACCGTGCGATACAACACCATACGATGCAGTAGCATACAATACAATGCCATACAATACAATACAATGCGATACAATACCGTGGGAAGCCATACAATGAACTACGATAGAGAAGATTACAATGCAATACAAGGCAATAACAATGCAACGGTGTATAACAACAATTAACAACAACAATACAACAACAACAGCAAGACCAACAACAGCAGTAGCCGCAACAACAGCAACAAGGAGAACAACGAAAAGAACGACAACAACAGCAGCAAGAGTAGTAGTAGTAGTAGTAGTAGTAGTAGTAGTAGTAGTAGTAGTAGTAGTAGTAGTAGTAGTAGTAGCAAGAAGAAGAAGAAGAAGAAGAACAACAACACCACCACCACCAACAACAACAACAACAGCAACAACAAAAACAACAACAACAACAGCAGCAACAATAATGATAATAATAATAATAACAAACACCATAAAACGATGATCACATCAGTGATTTTTTTTGTGTGCTTCTTATGACGCAAAAGCCAGTGTTTCTGTGATTGAAGTTTCTGAGGACCCTGAGACACCAGGATGGGTCGACTGGTTTTCTTGTGGCTACCTGGCATTCATGGTTTCACTTGACGTGATAACGGTTACCTGTTCATCAATACCTTCCTTGTAGATGTCACAACCGTTTTTTTTCCCCTTTGCCCTTGCCTCTCTTCTTTCGTTTATTAACTTTCTTTTTCAATTATTAGTTTCATTATATATCTTTGTTTTCTTCTTTTTCTTTGTTTGAATGTTTCTTTGTTTATTTCTTCTCCAAATCCCACTTCTTCTGCTTTTCTTCTTTCTTTCATTCTGTTATTCCTATCTTCTTCCTCTTCCTCCTCCTCCTCTCTCTTTCTTTCTTCTTTCTTTCTCGAAAACTTCACACACGCACACACACACACACACACACACACACACACACACACACACACACACACACACACACACACACACACACACACACACACACGCACGCACGCACACACACACACACACACACACACACACACACACACACACACACGATGTGCCAAATTGTGATGTGAAATCACTGTAAAAGATGTTCCAGAACAAAGACAAGAAGAGCTCGGTCTACAGAGGTAAACAAACGGTAGGCAACAAGAGAGAAAGGCAAGCAATATTTAAACAAAACAAAAACAAAACAAAAAGAAAAAGAAAAAAAAGGGTAGAGTGAAACAGAGTGAAACAAAAAAGGGATTTACTGACACATTGAAGACAGGGGAGCTAATTGCACTGAAAGAGTCCCCAACAACCCTAAGGGGACACAAAACCAGATAATTATCTCTTTAGAAACAAAACAAAACAACAACAAAAAAAACAACAGATAATTGTGATTTACGTGAGTGCAAACTGGCTTCCATATCATCAGTGCACGGAGTTAGGTGTTTATTATTTATAATAAAGTGCTTTATAGAGAGAGAAAATGCCGGGCGCCTGAAATAACTGGCACAATTAATGTGCTTCCTCCCTTGGTTACTTGCCTGGGTCATAGAATTGTTTCCCTTTTGTTGTTGTTGTTGTTGTTGTTGTTGTTGTTGACGTTGACTCGGTATCTGCTGTCAGAATGTTGTCTAAACGCTTGTCAGTAATTGCAGTCTCGTTGGAATTTTTTGTGTGTTTTGTTCATAGCAATAGCAGTAATTATGACTGTTGAAATGGGTGAACTGCCACCCTCTGTTGAGTCTGATGGTGGTGAAAGAATGGAGTTGGTAGGTAGGGTGTGTGGGGTGAGTGAGTGGGTGTGTGTACATGTGCCGGGGGTGAGTGAGTGTGTGTGTTCTTCAATTTAGTGTCCTTCCACTGAAAGTGATTCAGACAATAGTGAGTTTGTGGGTGAATGAGAGTAAGCGGGTGTGTCTATTATAAGATTAACAAAAATTAGAATAGCGAGTTTGAGAGTGAATGAGAATAAGTGGATGTGTCTGTAATAAGGTTAACAAAAATTGAATAGTGAGTTTGTGAGTGAATGAGAATAAATGGATATGTCTGTAACAAGGTTTACAAAAAATGGAATAAAAATGTATCCCTTTTGTCCTACGTATTGTCATGTACCCCACCTTGATCCTAATTATATAAATGAATAGATAAACTAGTAACAATGGACAATTGAATTATCAAATCAATAAATTAACAATTTTACAAATAAATACTCAGTGAACTATGCAATAAACCTTTACATACAGATTGAAGAACAGAATAATTGTTAAGTATGCTAGATAAAGACAAAGGAGTCGATCCATCAGTGAAACCGTCAATACCCAATTTCTTAAAAATGTCTTTTGTTTTTGAACAACGTGTCAATATATGATTGACACTTAAGGATTCTCCACACATACATCTGACATTGTTACAGTATTTTGTTTTGATTGAGTTTAAACGAAGTCTATGAATAAGACTCTCAATCTCTCTAGATGAGCAAATAAAACGCTTGGGTGGTCTGGTTTTGTTGTCTCTGCCATGTTGATTAAAACAATTACGACTATACTGTACGTCTGTATTTAACAATAAGATTTTAGCATTTTCGTGAGATTTTCTATTAATAATTGAATAGCATTCTGTTAAATCTAATGGAACATTTACGGAAACAGCATCATTACTATTTTGGGCTGCTTGTTTTGCAGTTACTGACACACAGACAGCATGAGCTCAATAAAATAAACAAATTCTTACATGAAAATAAGCTTTCCCTTTCAACAGAAAAAACTCACATGATGCTCTTCAACTCTGGTTATGATCCAGAAAAGCT
>CM031625.1:27724686-27729686 GCA_018398815.1 Conus ventricosus | reverse complement strand
GTAGTTTCTCCCTTTATTTTCTTCCTCCACGCCAGTCGCTCACATCAGGGACCGTACAGGTGTACGGTCCCTGCTCACGTCAGGGAACACTCTGCTCTATTCTCACACAACGCTCTACTTTTATAACAACGTACCGGACCGCAGAGCCAGCAACACGGTGCCGAAGACGAAACGGGCCTCGCGAGGCCGGAACCAACAGAATTTTGTGTTTTCTATGGCAGCTTCCGTGTTGTCTGGCTCGCTGTCCGTTCAAACTATTAACACATATTTACTATCGATGAAAACCTCGGAACCCAAGGAATAAAATGCAGTAAGTCACATTTGACAATTTTGTTCCTGTACTAAATCATTGCTGATTAATGTCCCAGAGTGAAGCCACTTTTAACGCGTTTGCGTCATATTTTCCTCTATTTCAATAAAAGATACTGAAGAGCGTGAAATAATTTTACAATGAATGAATAGCTGGCATTTCGCTCTTTTCATACATATAAACTTCATTTTCCGAGACAGTGTCTAAGTGGAGAATTCTGTTGTTAAAAATTACTAGAAAACACAGCTGACTTTTCACTTCGCCGGGCCGTCCGTGCCTACTTTTGACACAATTTTCAACTGAAAAATACTCTGTTGAAACGGTCTGTTAAATAATAAATTCTACACATTTTCAGTTGTATTCATAACAGAAATGGAGTCATAAGCAAGATTTCGATCGGGAAGTCCAAATTTCATGAAACGACAATTCAGATCAAAACTCTGACAGTAAACAAAGAAGGCGACTCGCTAAAGGGACCGGCGCTGTCAGTCATTTCGTATAGTCGCAAGCTTGTACAGAAAAGATCATAGGCATGCGATATACGAAATTAAAGCTTATGGACTTTACTTTTAACATGCATCTTCAGATTCTTCAGTTTTCCTCTTACTTTTTGTAAAATCAAGAATTATTCAATATTCATTCGACAGACAATTGAAAATGGCGCCAAGATTGCTCGTGCAAAATACCAGTTTAGAGAAAATATGGGCTTCTCAGCCCAGTACGGTTGTAATGAATCAAATACATTAATTTTTGTGACTTTAGCAACGTACATACAACTATGTAGGTTCTGAGGTATTCATGATTTTAAGAATTTACACAACAATAAAAAAAAAGAGATTCGACCAAGGGAGGTAAGGGGAAGATAACTCTCGAACAAAACATTTTCATCTACGAAAGGTAACCAAAAGAAATAATACACTGTTAGCACCCGGCTACATGGTGATGAACAGTGAAGCATGCTGTTGCAATACACAAAATAAAAAGGGGGAACAAATTCTGACGAATGTGAAATGGGTAAGTGTACACGCGTGTGACATTAAATACATAACTATAAAGTTGCCATTCGTGCGCACGTGCACGCGTGTGTGTGTGTGTGTGTGTGTGCGCGCGCGTGCGTGCGTGCGTGCGTGCGTGTATGTGTGCGCGTGCATGCGTGTGTGAGTGTGTGTGTGTGTGTGTGTGTGTGTGTGTGTGTGTGTGTGTGTGTGTGTGTGTGTGTGTGTGTAAATGCACACGTGCGTGTCCATATGCCTGTGGTGGTTAAAAGTGGCATGTTAGCATTTCTAATTAAAGGCAAAAAAATTCTCACAACCACTCTTTAGTCTCTAGAGAAGGCTTTGAGAGGGAATGGATGCCTTCACATGGTTATTAATACTGAGACATGATGCATGGTTGTTGTTGTTGTTGTTGTTGTTGTTGTCCCTCGAGACAACGAAGACCATCTAGTCATCCTGGGTTCGGGGTGAGTGCGTAGATGGCTGGTCAGGCCGATCTGCGCCCGGAAAGATCTATCACAGTACGGACAGGGGATGGTGGCAGCAGCTGGAGACCTGTTGACGCTGGTCTTCCTGATCATCCTGCGCTGCTCAGCTGCGGCAATTCTGTTACTTTCACAGGTCTCTGCACCTTTGCGGACAACTGATAGCCACCCGTCTCTGTCCTGGGCAGTCTGCTCCCATGTTGTGTGGCTGCTGTTGAAGGCCTTCAGGGAGGATTTGAGGCTGTCTTTGAAACGCTTCCTCTGGCCTCCATGAGAGCGTTTTCCCTGTAGCAGTTCGCCAAGCAATAGTTTCTTTGACAACCCATTAAGTCAAAGATGTTTTGTTCATTTTTTTCCTATAAAATACTCCACTACTTGCGTTGTGACTTAGGTTTAAGCAATAGGTGTACTTCATCTCCAGAAACAGATGCACTAAGTTGGAAGAGTTGTGTTCAGTCAGTTTTTATCCGACAGGCTGTTGATAAAAACACAACACAACTTCAGGCACCATCCCCCCCAATTTTTTTTTTTAATCCAGTTACCTATGAAATAAAACCTGTTTCTCCTTTATCTCCTCTTCTTCACAACCCTGTGTTTCATGGCAACGAGGGTGGAACCAACACCACACTGTCGTCTCCAAAATGTGATACATTCACTGCAGTTTTTGATGAGAGGAAGAGCAATGAGGAGGGTAGGAACGGTGGTAGTTGGTTCTGTCCAAACACACAACACACACACACACACACACAACACACACACACACACACCACACACAACACCACACACACACACACACACACACACACATTTCTAAAAAAAAATGCTAAATTGAATGAAGAAGAAATTGTCTTTGGGAGGGAAAGCAGAATTCGTTCTACTTTCTTTCTTTCTCTCTTTTGTTCCCCATTCTACTAACAACCCCCCCCTCCCCCTCCTTCTCCCCGCCCCCACGTGTTTGTTTGGTTGGTTTTTTTTCTTCTTCTTAAGTTTGAAAGTGCTTGTATCCTTTAGACGTCCTGCATTAAAAAGGCATTCGAGTGACAATAAGAAATGCCAGCCTCGTCAATCTGCGTCATAAACCGCAAATCGTTCCCGCGAAAACGTGCGGCCTCTATGCTGGAAAGTCTCCAATCCTCAACCTTGCCATTCATTTCCGTCACACTCCCTCTGGGACTGTCACGTCTGTGCACGTGCATCACGTCTGTACTGGCTTTTGCTGTTCTTGTCCTTATCTTATGGTGTGTGTGTGTGTGTGTGTGTGTGTGTGTGTGTGTGTGTGTGTGTGTGTGTTTACGTTTGTAATTACATGTGTGTGTGTGTGTGTGTGTGTGTGTGTTGTGTGTGTGTGTGTGTGTGTGTGTGTGTGTGAGTGTGTGTGTGTGTGTGTGTGTGTGTGTGTGTGTGTGTGTGTGTGCGTGGCTGTGCGTCTGTGTGTGTGTTGTATGTGTGTGTACATGCGTGCGTGCGAGTGGGTGTTTGAGTGTGTGTGTGTGTGTGTGTGTGTGTGTGTGTGTGTGTGTGTGTGGTGTGTGTGTGTGTGTATGTGTGTGTGTGTGTGTGTGTGTGTGTGTGTGTGTGTGTGTGTATGTGTGTGTGTGTGTGTATGGGGGAGGTGTATTGGTAAAAAAAAAATGACGTGTTAGCATTTAGAACAAACATTAAGAATGTCGGAAAATGACTGTTTTGTCTCCTAAGGACGGCGGTGCTGAGAGACAGGGTTTTAGCACCTGGTTGTTGACATTGAGACCTGGCGCTCGGTGCATAACGTCAACAGTGGCTTGTTCATTTTTCTATTAAATACCAATCTGTGCACCGTTATTCAGCTTTAATCGATCTGTACACTTTCGCCACCTGAAACACACGTTCAAGGACTAAAGGTTTGTCGTCACGTCTTTTTTGTTTGTTTGGAAAGAATGGAAAGAAAGAGGGAAGAAAATTGGCCGTTGATTGCCCCCATACACACGTTTCTTTTTTTTTCAAATGTTAAAACTGAATCAAGCATGAAAGACTTCGTGGAGGAAAGCAGAGAGAGAATTCATTCTACTTCCCAAGATGCTGGAGAAAGGATGGGGATGAGGATGGGGGTGGGGGTGTGTGTTGAAAAAGAAACGCTACAGATGTCGAATATATATAAACACAGCACAATGAAGTCGAAAACTCTTCCAAATAGGGGTGTTGTTGTTTACAGGCAGGTGTATGTCGCACAACATGCTTCATATTGAATATGTACTGTGGATATATCAAGACGTAGAAGAAGAGATTACGTTTATACAAACTGTTCAACAAACTTTGACCTATTGCAAAACTGGAGGAAAACAAATCATAATCAATCAAGTGACAGGTTCGAGACACACAAATGATACATTTCTTCATATTCAGTAGAGATATATGTCCTGTTAGATATGGACAGGCATCTACGATTTGCTTTAGCTCGAGTTAGACTTGGGGTCTCCAAAATTATTGCACACGTGTATTGTTACATAAATGTATGTTATAGGGACCTGCTATGTTCCGTTAGTAAAGAAGCTATTAAAGGTGAAGTTCATCTTAGTTTGCAGTAGTGCCTCGTTCTTAAGACGCTTGTGAAAGTCTGTAATGAGCCTTGTCTGTTTTGTTTTCTTGCTTGTCTTCTTTAATGTCATCCAACAATGAGTATGCAGTTTTCAGTTAAGCTTTGTGTGTAAACAAAGCTTTTTTTTCGGTTACAAGAGATTATTTCTGAACAATTATGTAGTGGGGAAACAAGTGCTGGTTAACAATTCTTCCATCATTATAATAATGACTTGGCAAAGATTTGAAAAAAAAAATTTTTGAAGGTGAAGAAAATGGGAAAATATATGTTTTAAATATGAAAACCCTTCACTAGCTGCATGGGGGAAACCATCACAATCCCTCTCGAAGGCAGATTTATATGTATTGCCTGCTCATAGGCCTTTCGTCTGCTGGATCGGACTCATCAGGGAGACACGGCTGATTGTGTCTGCTCTCTTGGCGTCAAATAGAGACACACCACATTCCGTAATTCTATGGTGTTCTCACCACCAAGGGTTCAAAAAGAATCCTCCAACAGCACCCCCAAAGCAGCCAGCGAAAGGTAGAAACTAAAACAAAACGAAAGTGTGGGGAGGAAACAAATTGCTAAAAAACTGAAAACATTATGAAAACAGAATAAAATGTAAGGGACAATCTTTGAGCCTATGCCTGAGGATC
>CM031625.1:27720962-27724586 GCA_018398815.1 Conus ventricosus | reverse complement strand
CTCATCTTTAGTAATTGCAAATGTAAATCTCATTTCGGAACCAGGATGATAGCCGAAAGTTAGCTACATTTGCAGTAAAATAGGCTGCATTAGCCGTAAATCATGCTACATTTGCAGTAAAATAGGCTGCATTAGCCGTAAATTATGCTACATTTGCAGGAAAAGAGGCTGCATTAGCCGTAAATTATGCTACATTTGCAGGAAAAGAGGCTGCATTAGCCGTAATCATGCTACATTTGCAGTAAAATAGGCTGCATTAGCCGTAAATTATGCTACATTTGCAGGAAAAGAGGCTGCATTAGCCTTAAATTATGCTACATTTGCAGTAAAATAGGCTGCATTAGCCGTAAATTATGCTACATTTGCAGGAAAAGAGGCTGCATTAGCCGGAAATTATGCTACATTTGCAGTAAAATAGGCTGCATTAGCCGTAAATTATGCTACATTTGCAGGAAAAGAGGCTGCATTAGCCGTAAATTATGCTACATTTGCAGTAAAATAGGCTGCATTAGCCGTAAATTATGCTACATTTGCAGTAAAATAGGCTGCATTAACCGTAAATAATGCTACATTTGCAGTAAAAGAGGCTGCATTAGCCGTAAATTATGCTACATTTGCAGTAAAATAGGCTGCATTAGCCGTAAATTATGCTACATTTGCAGTAAAATAGGCTGCATTAGCCGTAAATTATGCTACATTTGCAGTCAAATAGGCTACATTTGCAGTAAAATAGGCTACATTTGCAGTCCGATATGCTACATTTGCAGTAGGATAGGCTTAATTTGCAGTCAGATAGGCTACATTTGCAGTCAGACAGGCTACATTTGCAGTAACATAGGCTACACTTGCAGTAAATATAGGCTACACTTGCAGTAAAATAGGCTACACTTGCAGTAAAATAGGCTACATTTGCAGTCGACTGCATGGCATCAGGCAAACACTGTGCCGCGACAATCACAAAACCGGACAAAGATATATTATTTTTGTTGTGTTACGTATGAATGGCCACATAAAAGCGCAGATTATCTCTTTGGTTATCAGCAGAAACAAAAGAACTTGAGTTAGCAAAGACTGTTTACTTGTTTGCGATAGTAATGAAAAAAACGGAAATACTAGAGCACAAATTATTGTCGAGGAGCGTTTGAAGAATATGTCATTATGCGAACTGCGGTGAAGATTAAAGATATGTGGCTATCGGTCGCAGAGGTCTGACTCCATTCCTAACTAATAGAACATGAGATAGTCGCCACGGAATGAATAACATGTAGTTTCTCTCAGGCATTTTCTGGTCTTTTTTTTGTAGTCTAGCGATTCATTAAAAAAAAAAAAAAAATTGATAAAGTTTTTTTTAGCAGACATGATATATAGACGCTCTGCCGTAAAATCTTGATCTGCGTTTTTCTCCCACTCAGTCAGCTGTGTAGATGTCCAGTACTTTAGATCGTGCCACTGGTCATTCAGTACAATTCTCTAGCCCAGACACAAACGTAGCAGATACACAAACTAAACTGGAAAATGTTGAACAAAAAAACATATCGCCCAAGCGTAGAGTGATAGATCCACACGCCAGAAGCCAATTTTTGAAGTGTTTGAGTAGTTCCTGTATCCAAACCTAGGTCTACTGACCTGAGCTCAGCTGTCATGGTTAAAGTTATTTTAGCTGCTGTGCCATGTTAACGAGAGACAGAGGAACCTCATCCACGAAAACTGGTGATTTACGGGATTTGACAGGACGGTATCTGCCTGTCAATCCCGGTGTTAGCTAGTTAGAGGAGCGAGCCTGATAACGGATATTCTAGGCTTTCCTATGTTTCTGCAAGGACCACTTGTCGAACATTGTCTTTTTGTTGACCGGGACTAAGGAGGTGTTCAACAAATCGCAAACGAAAATCGGGTTTGAAGACTCTTGGTCATAAATATCCCATTCCTCTTCCATGGCCACGTCTACCTAAGCGGAAATGCTGACCAGAGCCAGCTTTTTACAGTTCAAACATCCTTAAAACAGGGCCGGATCCGGGGGGGGGGGGGGGTTTGCCCCCCTGGTCCCCCCCCCCCCCCCACCGGGGCTTTGCCCCTAGACCCCACCGGGGCCTAGGCGGCCCGTGGACCCCGGCCTAAAACATTTACCAGCACCCCACCCTAAAAACTCCGTGATCCAGCCCTGTTAAAAGGCCTGTTAAAGACTGGGAAGGCTGAGGATCGGGTGCCTGAGAATGGAGTTCCTAGCAGAATGCAACTTACGAGTTCTTTGAGGGGCAGGAGGAGGGAAACATTAGCCTCTCGCCTTAAAGTTCTGCGGCAGGTCTTCAACCTAAAAGGAGTTGAGTCCTATAAGACAGTCTGGGTTAGAGACGCTTTGGGTGTTGTGGGACCCTCCTTGATACCAGATCGTTATGTGCGGGTGCTGCCTCACCTCGGCATGCCCTCTACAAGTGCCGAACCCTTATCGAACCTCGAGGAGAATGCCTAGCCTCAGTGTCGCAGACTCCTCCTTGCCTCATCACTTCTTGAAGATGGGACTTGTGGATGTATGTGCAGCAGAATGTTCAGCCTCATGTAGCTGGGTGTCTCATAAGAAGAAGTAGTAGTTATGGAGCTGTTGACAGGCTCATCTGTCACCCAGCGCATGCATCTAGCTCTACTACTGTGCGGGAAACAGGGGTGACAGGTCCCAAGGTGTGAAGACACGGGGAACCCCCTTTCAATCTCAGTGCCAAGGGAATCCATAACCCCCCCCCCCCCCCCCCTCCCCCTCTGGCTCGCACAACGATCAGGAGACTGTCGGGCTAATAAAGTGACACAAATTAGTGAAATAAAATGTCACGCTTATGACGTAAAGATTAACTTTTGAAGACAGTGTAAGAATCGTAAACTTATTTCGTATGCTTTCGCATAAAAAAAAATTCATTGTTTTACAGAATTGCATGCTCTGATAATAGATCCGGTGTGCTATGTTATATTTTTACATAAATCAAGCAAAATAATCCAGTGATTGTTCTATAATTCAATCTATCAAGTGTTGTATCAAATATAAGCCAACTAGTGAGTGGTCGGCGGAATGTTTTTTTTTAAACGGACAAGCTCAGAAGAGCAAGAATACAATACCTCCAACTGCCACCTTTGGAGGACCGCCGAAGACAGCTTCGACTCACCATGCTGTACAAGATTGCCGGCGACCTAGTCCCTGCCATACCAGCTGATACCTTCCTCACCCCAGCAGATCAGACCAGGCAGAGAATTAAACCAACCACATTTACAGACTGTGTAAGCCAAAACCCCCTACAAAGGCAGATCTACAACAACAATAGAGCCTTCGTCATACAGTCCACTGCAACTGAACAATATAGAAACTCCTTTTTCATCCGAACTCCCCAGGAATGGAACCTCTTGGACAACAACACCGTCCAACAGCAGAATGCCAGTGCCTTCTCCACCGCACTAGGCAGGGTTGAGGCGGCCATTTTCCACCACTAACCCGCCAACACCCCTCCCCCTCCCCCCCATATCCCCCTCTGTTTTTAATCTTTTAGAGTCTTACGCTGCGCAACCAGTTGTGTAATAGCAATTACTGGCTCCTACAACTAGCCGCCAACCAACAACCACAGGCGGAATCCAGATCCAGAT
>CM031625.1:27700962-27715962 GCA_018398815.1 Conus ventricosus | reverse complement strand
CGCGACACCTCCTCCCCCTATCTCGAAGGTGCGCGCACATATACTTCCGGGAGTGAATAACACCGAAAGTTGCAAGAACTTCTGGTGTTTAAATGCTGCCAGGAAGACTAACACTTTGCTGCAGGTCCCCACAACTCCACTTATTGTAAGTATCCATCTGTCATTGTCGAAATAACTGTGTACAAGGTGGAGACGATGTTAATCAGGAAGTATGAACTGAATCGTAATCATCACACAGACTTAGTACAACTAGAAGTTCGCCATGTTCTACTTCAAAGGCCCCTGTCACTGTCGACCTCGACGATTCTGTCCGTGAGAATGGCGATGAGGTCAACGCAAAAGTATCATCACCAATAGATTATGTGTACACAGATCATTGCTATCAATCCACCCCCAGTGTGACACTACAGCTGATAGAGTGGGGAAGTCGAAGTCACAAGTGAGTGTCGGTGGCGTGTTGACCAAGACAGGCGTACTGGCCATACCCCTGCGCCAAGTCTTTCCAACAGTGAAGGTAGTTCGTGGGTTTTCTTTTCTTTCCTATGGCTGATTATCTAGCGACTCGACCGATTGTAAATCTATTATTTTGCGTGTGTGTTCAAATGTTTTTTCTACAGCGGACGATGTTCCGAGAAATGGCGCATGCGCAGTAAGCCATTTAATCGAAACCGAAACTTCAGTCCCAGTCCAGAGACACAACAGACCCTAGCCGTTATTCTTTAACACTCAAAGCTGTTTGAGGCCACATGCCACAATTAGGATTTTGCTCTTAATCACTGTATAATCCATGTAAGTGTTTTGAGGTGTAACATAACGTTAAGCCCAAGACTGATATTTAACTGATAATAGATAAAATGAACAACCACCCACCAATCATTTCACTTGCTTTTAGGGATTTCTGTTGATGAAATTAGAGTCATTCACAATGTAGAAATACATAAGCTACCCCTTACCTGATGTCACATGTATGGCGTTCGCACTCACTTTGTGCCAGGTTGTTTTCCCCCAAACAATCCCATTCCTTTCCATTTATATCTGTCTGCCTGGAACCACCTTGCACATACCTTGATGGGCATGTGGAAAAAAAAAGAAAAGATAAATCAACTTTTAGACACCGTGAAAATTCTGAAAACAATCTAACGTAAGCGGAGCCTGCGAGTCCTTTGAAAGCACCTACTATTAACTCTAACAGCCCATTTGCAATTTTTGCCTGCATTCAAATGACCCTGGCTGTTGAAGCACTCACCAAAAACCTTTTTACTAACATTTTTATACACAGTATGGTCATGATGGGTACAGGCTAGAAAGAGTGTATTCAGTGTGATGTAACCAACTTTCCATTTTTTTAAATAAATATTCATAATTTGAAGTACCACCAGAAAAAGTCACTTTCTCATGATGATGTATCAGTTTTAAACATTGAAGTTCTTGGAATCACCCACAAATGAAAAAAAAAAGGATTAAACAATCTCCCGAACTGTATACAAAAAAACCCTGCTCAGATTGATATTCCAAGCCTGCTTGATTGGAGTACAGTTAAATCATTGCACGGATAATTATCTCCCTTCTGACACAACTAGAACTTATTTTTGAAAATAAATGGGGTGAACAGCTGCCACATATTACTTGAAACTACTCTCATATAGGTTAATTTCTGTTGTTATGATAAAGGGTACCCACCATTATTTCGGATGTGATTTTTTGTTTATTTTTACCAACCCCACCCCTTTAAGACACAGTTGTGACAGGAGGCAAAAAAAAAAAAAAAAAAAAAAATCATCATTTTGTCTCACATGGGACAATCTATAACTGGTATGTTAGTGTCAATAAACTGAAAATTCAATCTTATAACAATGCCATTAGAAGAAAAACAAATCAAAATCATTCTTTGCTGAATACACCCTAAGTTAGTGCTTGTGTGTATTTGTTGAACAGCAGTTTACATTTCAAAGTGGTTAAAAGAATGCATGCGTTGTTGATGGGAAAGAAAAAGAAAAGAGAGGGGACAGCAGGGTGGAGTGTGGGGAAGGGGGGGAGAGGGACTGGGTGAGAAGTAGGAGGAAGGATGGAGTGAGAAGTGGGAGGGGGAAAAACAGGAAAGTGCACACTCAGAACCACACACACACACACACACACACACACACACACACACACACACACACACACACACACAAACACACACACAAACACACACACACACACACACACACACACACACACACACACACACACACACACAACCCCTAATATGAACATATCCAGAGACAGACTTCTCTGCAGCTTGTTGATCATTGGCACATCAGAAAAACATACATACATTGACATTTTAAGAGACACACTACAGTCATGTTATTTTGCAAACCAAACAACTGTTAAACAGAACACCCCATAATCTTTCAACCCATACATCCCACACCATTTCACCTACCCCCACACCTTGCTGTTTATACCTCTCACCTCTGCTGGGTTGCTAATGAGCCCACAAGAAATTAAAGTTTCTCAAGACAGCGAGAGGAAGGAGAGAAGTTGTGTGTGTGTGTGTGTGTGTGTGTGTGTGTGTGTGTGTGTGTGTGTGTGTGTGTTGGGGGGGGGGGGGGGGTGCGGACAGAAATTTGTGTGTGTGTGTGTGTGTGGGGGGGGGGGGGGGGGGTGCGGACAGAAATCTCTGTGTGTGTGTTGTGTGTGTGTGTGTGGTGCAGAGAGAATGAGGGGCAAGGAAATGAGAAGGGGATGGGGAAGAGGGAAACACACACACACACATGTGTACATTTACACACCTCTCTTTACAATGCTTAGACTTGTATGTTTAAGCTAATTGCTGGATAAATATCAGTACCAAAGCACCAGATAAGAAAAAAAAAACTAGCAAGAATCACATATTATTTTGTAATACAACTAAACTTAACTCAAAGAAATTGAGTAGGTAAATTAAGAGTAATGGTGAAAAGGATGAAAAGGGGGGAGGGGGGGGGGGGGGCATTAATAAGGTTCTGTTACCTGTCTAGCCTTATTATTTAGGGGTTTCTACTCAAAGTGATGACTGGGAGGGTCTAATGCTAATTTCAGGTGAAATTTGAACATTGTCAGAATTATCTACATGCCAACACCCCAATTAGGATTTGACACCAGGTCTCTATGTAATCCATATAAGCATTTTGAGGTGTAGCATAAATTTGAACCATAAACTGATATTAAACTGACAATACAGCTGGAGGGGGGTGTTTTTCGCCGGTGGGCTCTGCAGTCATGAAATAACGGGGTGGTACACCATGGGGGATGCTACTTTAAGGCTGTTATGAGCTGCATCCTGTAGTCGAATTTCCCTCTGTTCAGGAGCAGTTATGTCCTTGATATCTTAATGGAGTGTCTTGTGCGTGCCTGTACCCATCGTCAACACAGCGGCAGGCCTCCAAGGGTGGTACAGGACTGCTCTAAAGGCAGGCGAAGACAGTGCTTCTCTGGGTCCTCCCAGCACTTCGGGTGTTTCTTTTTTCAGGCTTGTAACTTCATGGGCACACAGAAGGTAAATCAACTTTCAAACTTCGCATTGCTGAAAAAAGTATGTTGACTGCTTGAATCTGCCTGTAGCATGGAACATTTAATTCATAGTTGTTGTTGACATCAGTAGCAGAGCACTGCAGGTCACATACTATGATTAGCAAAACAGATAAAAATGCAGTATGTGACGGGTCTCCGACGCTCCCTCTCGTTATTAAAATATATTTTCATATTCAGGGATTGCAGGGGGGTTATAGACAGAAGTATTACGCTTTCACAACCAAAATGCGCTCTCGCATAGGCACACGCACTCTGTCACTCACATCGGGCCCGCACAAAGGTGACGGGAAACCAATTAACATTTCACAGAAATAATCAACTTTTATTCAACTTGACTCCGAGCCCCCACCCGTCACTACACAAACACAACTTTTCTGTATCATACAACAATGTAATACAGATACAGACAATTTCATAAATCGCATCCCTGTTCTTCAGTTATTCTTACTTAGCCAGGAAAGACAATGTTCCACTATTCTGTTGCACACTTTTAACCTTAAGAGCAAATAAATGTCCATAACTTGCCAGCATTCCTTGGTTGATCGTCAGTTCTCTCATCCACTGTACGCCCACGAGCTGAAGCTGCCACACTGTTGTGTCCTCCCGATTGGCCAATCCCAGTTGGGGGACACTGGCAACGTAGCTTGAGTCGCAACCTCACAACGAGTCTCCCGGACTCCACCGTACTTCCCCCTCTCCACTGAAAGGGCTCCTGTCGGCCTCTCCCACAGGTCTTCTCGGGCTGCAAACACCCACCGTTGTCTGGCAGCTCCTGTCTAGGCTCCCACAGGCTGACACGTCTTGCTGTCGACCGTCCCCACACGGGAGACAATTCTTCTCGTCGTCGGCTCCGAGGGCTACAGAAACCCTCCACTGTCTTACGTCCCCACCAGGAGACAACAAGGGACAGCTAACCTCTGCTTCACGCTGTATTTTCTTGAGCCCTCAGCAAGACGGGCGAGTTCACTTTCCTTAAGTGAGTCACACTCTCCCTGGTTTTCCAAGCAGTTATATTCATTCTCAAACAAGAGAGAACCCGAGTTTAACTGGCTCAACAAGGGAATCACGGGCACACACACATCACACGATTTGTACCAATAAATCCCAAGTTATTTTTATTCCACCAATGGAATCACTAGTCACCTACACATACACACACACCACAGCTGCTAGCGCCAACAAAGACTTGGGCACCCAGTGGTTAATGCATAACCTCCTATTCAAACTCATGTTCGATTCCCAAGCTACCCATTGAACTAACAGCCTGGCCCTCTCTACCAGCCATGACTGATGCTTCAAGTATTTACTACCTCTATAGACAACAAGGCGCAAACCACTCGATAGGCCGCAGCCTTCCATTCATTCTCAGAACAAGGACGACTGAATGGTCGCTGTACTCTCCCGGCGGGCTGACGGTCACCTCCCCGTGACGGTCACCTGACACGATCGCCTTCTTTCAGGCCACGGGGGGAGCCCAGTGATTAGCCAGTGTCAAAGTGGACACTCTTCTCTACCCAGGACTGGCAGGTCGCCAACTCCTTGTCACTACCCCTGGACATGCGAAACACTTCCAGCACTCTCCCTCCTTCGGTATTACGACTCGGGGTACCCCCCCCCCCCCCCCCCCCCCCCCCTGGTGATGCCTGAATTCGCACACTTGAAGACCAAGGAACGTGCTCTCAACAACAGCAACTACCCTTAATTTGCCTAAATGCCGAGAACATTCGGCCGACTCATGACCCCCCCGTACCTAAGAATGTTGTTCCAAATTTCAACATTTCCCCCAGGACGAATGTTCTCAGATTGGATAAAACAAACTCAGTTGCATGGGTCGATATAACAGTACTACCCTATGCTTCAAGACATCGCTTCCATCAACATCTCTAACATGGATAATGTACCTAATTAAAACCAATAAATCAATTAGATAATCCATAGATCACTCTTTGGTCAGTCATAAACAACTGTGCACAACATTTAACTCTAAACTGGCCCAAATATAATCAAGAACTCTCTCCATGGCGTTAGCTATCAGCATGTCCATACATATTAATTAATCATTCCATTCACTTCTATTATAGCACAACCATGATTACCACAAGATCCAAATTCAGGTGTGTGGCCCAGCCTACTTAACATCAAAATCAATTCAGGGTGTGGTCACAATCCACAAGGACAAGATTCAAATTCAGGCGCGTGGCCCAACCACGTAACATCAAAATCAAATTCAGGGTGTGGCCACAATCTGCTCACACGGTCTCACACACAATATGAAAATCAAACATTCATCCTGATGTCACAACATAATTTACATTTTCACACTTTACGATCAGTGAACAAGATAACATAAGCAAACTGATATCAACGAGAAAAATCATAAATCATAACACGTGAGCATGCATCAACCCCGCCCATAATGGGCAATGAACAAGCACTATTGACAGATAAAATCAATGAAAAAAAACGAAAAATGATACATGAACATAGACTCGACCCCGCCTATATGGGCAATCAAAATCAATAACACAACTGGCCAGCTACATTGTTTACACAGTAGCTGTCCGTAACAGATGACTGCTCACACACCACCACAATCAAGCAGCCGTAGGCATTGCGCCTCCCATTGTCCTGCTTCTGTTGTTCACACTACAAGAGCAACACCCAGGAGGCATTACTCAACCCTTGACCTACTCCTGCCCCTCTCAATCTTGACGCCTTTTTGTGGCTCGCCAATAGTACCTGGGGCAGATGTTTGCGCGTTCCAGGCTTTACAAGAGAGTCAGCGCACCTTTCAACATTTTAGTCCTTAAGGAGCGCGTGAAAATCTGCGCGACCCTCTTCCAGCCTGTCGCACCCATGTACTGCGACGACGATCATCTCCCTTTTCAGAATGTTATGAGATGTCCTCACTCATCTTATCCGAACGATTTTCCTTCTCTCTGTGGAAATTCCTTGGTTCGAATCCCACTCGTGGCCTATGCCCACTACTTGATGAGCCTTATTTTCGTCTCCTTTTTCCAACACTGGCTCGTCTGCTCCTGTGAGCTGACTATTCTTGGCATTTCCTAACGATAGCTGGTCTCCTTGACCTTCTTGCCATGCATTATTACTGCCTCCCTGGTCCCAACCCAGCTGCTGGTTCCAGTTACTCTGTGGTCCATGTTGGCCCCGACCCTGAGGTCCGCCACCGCCACCGTGGCTCCTACATTTCTGACTGCCACGGCATCGCCAACAACTTTTTGAACCACCACTACGGCCACCATGGCTACGGCACCGCCACGACGGCCACCTCCATGGCCTACAGCACCGCCACTACGACCTATTTCATGGTCCACTGCACCACCACCACGGCCACCTTCATGGCCTACACTAGCTCATGCTAGCGGCGCCTGTGCACTCCACCTGCGTTCTGTTTACTTTCCTACCCTGCACTGCCCTTGCTTTCCCTACTGACTGGCAGCCTGGTTAGGCTTCGGGAGGTATACTACCCCCTAACAAAGCTGGATAGGGTGAAGATTGTTTTGCACTGCTGCAGTGAGAGTACTCCTGACAAACTCTGACTCTACTTTGACACGGGCCAAAGGTTAGCCGATTAATTCTTCCGTCTGCATATCGCACACAGGTGGTTTCCCGGTATAGTCTGTCTCTCTTACAAAACGGGCTCTACATTGCGCTAAAGTCAGTCCTGTGTCTAATAAAGCAGGTCACCGGCTTCCATTTACTACTGCCCTAGTAGTTGGTGGTGGTACTCTGCCTTGCTGTTGAATTGTATCAACGGCAACAATGAGTGTATTCGCACTCCCCTACATTCCTTGGCGATTATGACCCTCTCGCCCACATTTAAAACATGTGCGTTTCATCTAACATTCTCTTGAGTCCCACTGTTGCCTTGGGACTTAGAATGCGTTTCTAACTGTGGTCTCGCCCCCTGTTTGTAGGGAGTCGGCGAATCTCCTGACTCTGTGGTTGGGCATTACGGGTCGGGCTGGTTCGATCCCTTCATCCCATTACGCTGATCATGGGAGATTCATACTGTCTGCAACTTTCACTAATCCTCTAAACTTCCTATTCTCTTTCTGCCAAGAATACTGTGAGATCCTTCCGACAAGTGGAGAGAATTTGCTCCTTAACGATCTCCTCCCTCAAAGACTCAAAAGTTTGTTCGATGTTTCCTAACCTTAAACCCTTTGTCAAAGAGGCCCTAAGCCCATAAAGGAACTGTACGTGCGTCTCACTGATTTACGAACGGTTTCTCTGAACAATTTCCTATATCTATCGGCGGTTACCTGGTACTCTGAAACAAAGCATCGCGCACCGACTCATAATCTGTCTGTTTTTTCCGGTGGTAAGCAGAAAAAAGATCCCTAGCTTTGGGTGTCAGCAGCGCAGACAATTTGTGGCCGACCGTTCTTCGGGTAAGCCCTGATCTTTGGCAATCCTTTCAAATTGCGAAATGAAATCCTCTAAATGGTCCGGATTATCATCGAACCTTGGCATATTGATCAAGGGACTGAATGTGGTGCAAAGTTCACTTCAGGTTTTGGTCCCCGTCCCTTCTTTTTCCAATTTTAATTTTTCTAACTCAAATGCCTTATCTCCTTCTTTTCCCCTTTTCCTCTCTTTCTCGTTCTCTTTCTCTCTCCTCTCTTTCCGTTCTCTCTCCTCTTTTCCGTTCTCTCTCCCCTTTTTCCGTTCTCTTCTCTTCCTCCTTTTCCCCTTTCTTTCTCTCTTTTTCCCTTCCCTTTTTCTCTCCTCTTTTCCCCTTCTCTCTCTCCTTTTCCGTTCTCTTTCTCTCTCCTTTTTCCGTTCTTTCTCTCTCCTCTTTTTCCCCTTCTCTTTCTCTCTCTCTTTTTCCGTTCTCTTTTTCTCTCCTTTTTCCGTTCTCTTTCTCTCTCCTCTTTTTCAGTTTTTTCTTTTTTTCTCTGTTCTTCCCGCTCCTTTGTATTTTCTGAGCTCGATTACACGGGGCAGTTCTCATCTACATATGCCTTCAGTTCGGACCGTTAGTCCTAAAGCTTTTCCTTCTTCTATGAGGTCCATCTTTTTCAGCGGACCTATTGTCTCAGCACCTCTTCAGTCGACATTCTGAAGCTATCTAACCTCGAACAGCTAGTTAAAACAACCACAGTAACAAGCAAGATATCCACACGATCACTTGTAAATAAGCGATCAAATAGTTGTGCTACACACAATCAACCTCAACAGCAACCAAACAAGCAAGTTCAATACAAGGCCCAGTCATGAAAAAAAAAAGATCAAAACAATCAACACATGACTAACGTCTTTCAGGTAAGAAAAAAAAATCTAGGTTTCACAATTACGACAAATTTCAAATCCCTTGCAATTGAACAAAACCCCGAATCAAAATCACTTATGGCTCATTTATGTTTTCCCGGACGAGCCCCCAATTTGTGACGGGTCTCCGACGTCCCCCTCGTTATTAAAATATGATTTTCATATTCAGGGATGCAGGGGGTTATAGACAGATAGTATTACGCTTTCACAACCAAAATGCGCTCTCGCATAGGCACACGCACTTGTCACTCACATCGGGCCTGCACAAAGGTGACGGGGAAACCAATAACATTTCACAGAAAATAATCAACTTTTATTCAACTTGACTCGAGCCCCACCCGTCACTACACAACACAACTATCTGTATCATACAACAATGTAAACAGCATACAGACAATTTCATAAATCGCATCCCCCGTTCTTCAGTTATTCTTACTTAGCAGGAAAGACAATGTTCCACTATTCTGTTTGCAACTTATAACCTTAAGAGCAAATAAACGTCCATAACTTGCCAGCATTCTTGGTTGATCGTCAGTTTCTCTCATCCCCTGTACGACCACGAGCTGAAGCTGCCACACTGTTGTGTCCTCCCCATTGGCCAAATCCCCGTTGGGGGACATGGCAACGTAGCTTGAGTCGCACCCTCACACGAGTCTCCGGACTCCACCGTACTTCGCCTCTCCACGGAAAGGGCTCCTGTCGGCCTCTCCACAGGTCTTCTCTGGCTGCAAACACCCCCCCGTTGTCTGGCAGCTCCCTGTCTAGGCTCCCAAGGTGAACGTCTTGCTGTCGACGTCCCCACACGGGAGACAATTCTTCTCGTCGTCGGCTCCCAGGCTACAGCAACTCCACTGTCTTACGTCCCACCCAGGAGACAACAAGGCGACAGCTAACCTCTGCTTCACGCTGTATTTTCTTGAGCCTCAGCAAGACGGGCGAGTCACTTTCCTTAAGTGAGTCACACTCTCCTGGTTTTCCAAGCAGCTTATATTCATTCTCAAACAAGAGAGACCGAGTTTAACTGGCTCAACCAATGGAATCACGGGCACACAACATCACACGATTTGTACCAATAAATCCCAAGTTATTTTTATTCCCCAATGGAATCACTAGTCACTACACATACACACACACCACAGCTGCTAGCGCCAAACAAAGACTTGGGCACCAGTGGTTAATGCATAACCTCTATTCAAACTCATGTTCGATTCCCCAAGCTACCCATTGAACTAACAGCCTGGACCTCTTACCCGCCATGACTGATGCTTCAAGTATTTACTACCTTATAGACAACAAGGCGCAAACCACTCGATAGGCCGCAGCTTCATTCATTCTCAGAACAAGGACGACTGAATGGTCGCTGTACTTGCGGCGGGCTGACGGTCACCTACCCGTGACGGTCACTGACACGATCGCCTTCCTTTCAGGCCCACGGGAGAGCCAGTGAATAGCCAGTGCTCAAAGTGGACCTCTTCTCTACCCAGGACTGGCAGGTCGCCAACTCCTTGTCACTTATCCTCGGACATGCGAAAACTTCCCAGCACTCTCCCTCCTTCGGTATACGATGGGGTATCCCCCCCCCCCCCCCCCCCCCCCCCCCCCCCCCCCTGGTGATGCCCGAATTCGCACACTTGAAGACCAAGGAACGTGCTCTCAACAACAGCAATACCTTAATTTGCTAAATGCCGAGAACATTCGGCCGACTCATGACACAGTACGATACAAGGAATACTGAACACTTAAATGAAATCAGAACTAATTTTAAACAGAATGTCAGCATTCACAAAACAACCTCCCACCAATCAATTCACCCGGTTTTTAAGAAACTCTTTTCAATTATACACATACAATCACTATTTATGATTGTGCAAATCATAACTACCTCAAGCTGATGTCAATACTCATGTGTTTTTACTCACCTATGGCAGTCTCTTTGTGCCAGCTGAAACTTTATCAAACAGTCTTCTTCCATTCATTTTAATTTGTCTTGAACCACCCAGCATGTGTTTTGATGTAGATATGAAAAGAGAGGGAATCAGGTCTTAGAGTTTAACTCTTGCACATTAAACAAATCAGTTATGCCTGCCTTTTTTAGGAATGAAAATGTGCTCATGATGTTGGTTTATTTTGATTTGTTTTTCAAAAGTTGCAGAGCTGCATCCCTAAACAAATTGAAAATTCCACCAATTTTTAAAACGGTATGTATTGAGAACATTTTTTTTTACATTTTGTGCACAGACAGCTTCAACTTTATTGTTGTCCATTTTCACTTTTGAGTATGATACTAATCATCTGTATAGAGAAACAGGGTTTCACCATAACCCCAACCACCGCACCAAGCTGTCACATCACCTTCAGAATACAGTTTAGGGTGTTAGCAGTTTTTGAATCCTAACACTGTAACAGAATTCACTGTAGGCAATGCGTGTGATCAAAAGTGACAAAACAAATACTGCTATGTGCTTGCTTACCTCTGACACACACTTGTATACACACACTCATGTATATAGAAGTATGCAGGTGCTTGTGCCTTTTGTGATGTGCATTATAGTGGCCAAATGTGAGCACACATCAGCATGGAGATCATCTGGGGCTTACAACACAAAATCAAATGTATCAGATATCTGTGGCTTTGAGTGTGGTTTTACAGCTTGATTTTTCCGTGCATATTGCACAAGATGTGATATTTTATGATTTAGAGTAAATGGAAAAGAACCACAAAAGTCGAACCAGGAAAAACTGCAAAATTTGGGTGAAAAACTACACCAGAAGTTTACATCAGTGACCACTTTTTAAAAATTTACAAATGGTATTTTCTCACATGAGAGTATGTTCTTCGTTGAAACGATGATATGACATGTCCATAGATGTTACTCAGTAGTGCATTGGGCCACATTCCAGATTTGCAGAACAGGCCTAAAACTATGTTCAAGTGACAGGTCAGGTTGGCATATAATTATGATACTTTCAGTGAATTATACCTCGCTGTGGAAGACTTGATGGGTATGTTGCAAAGATGGTGTTGAAGCAAACAGCACTAACGTTACACTAAAGAAGGGTTTGCTCCTGACAGTTATTTGTCCAAAATATTATTCTCTGATACGTTCATTGTGTGAACCTGTTGTTCCTTCAACAAAACTATGTGATGATCTAGTCGCAGGACTAAGGCGCATGTTTCACTGAAACCGCCTATGGCTCTGAGAAGTTATATTTACCAACAGATGTCGGTTGCAGCATGGGAAATGAGGACTTTGCAGCTATGATTAGATGTCTGGCATTGACAAGTGACTTAGGTCAGTTCCTTTCAAATGCATTCAGAGACCTGTTCATGAGTGTGTGTGTGTGTGAGGGGGAGCGGGTAGGGGGAGGGGTGGTTGATTCTGCAGTTCAGACAATGGTGGTGGTGGTGGAGGACCTCACCTCCCAGATGGTGATCAACATGGCTCAGGGCATGGAAGCAGCAGCATGCCATTCTGCAGCTCTTCACCATCAACTTGATCACATAATTGAAGTGTTCTGATGTGAGAAGAGTTCAAAGGTACAGGACCAGAGAACAGACAGCTTCATGCACCAGAGTCTGCTGGCAGGTGTTAATCGTTGTGGCAGACAACATTCTTGGGCAGATTGCCCTTACAAACTCTATAAATGTAACTGCTGGAAAAAAGTCAGGCATTTTGCTGCTGTCTACAGCTAAAAATAAAAACATCCGTACAACAAACAAGCTTGTTACTGATGACAAAACTATGTCAAGTTCTCAACAATTTACCGTCAAGAGCGACAACAAGCTGTTCACTTTACGGCTCAAGCTTGATAGATAGATAATGTTGCTTATAGCCCAGCGACCGCAAAGGGCCACATCAGGGCTGTGCTCAAGCTTGAAAGCAAGCTAATACTGTTTGAAATCGACATTAGTGCTACCATCTCTTCAGCAAGTGAACATGTGTTACTTCCAGAAGTGTGGGAGAAGAATATGCCACTAGCCCAATGCAAGATAATGCTGAGAATCTACACTGGCCAATGCATGCCTGTACTTTTCCAAGATCAAATTTACGCTTCTTGTAAGAGAAACACTGTTGTTCATCATGGTTGCTATGGGGAAAGGACCAATCTAATGGAAAGAAAGAAGATTTGGGGATTGGACATGGAGTCGACAGTCCTAGTTTATCATGTGTCTGTCAGCTCAGCGTGCCAGGCTGAAGTCAATTAGTTTTCAGATCTCTTGAAGGATGGGAAAATGTCACGTCGTTTACAACCAAAATGCATGCAGAAGAAAACAGCAAGCCACAATCTCACATTCGAGGAACTGTATCATATGCTCTCAGAGGTAAGGTTGGAGCTGAACTTCAGAAAGTTGAAGACACTGGCATTCTGGACCGGTGAAATACTCATCCTGCACTGCACCCATCGTACCAGTATTCAAGTCTGACAGGACCATGAAAGTTTGTGGACGTTACAAAGTCATATTGAATCAGGTTGCCTAGACAAGCATCTGCCTGATGCCTCCTGTTTACGACTTCCCAACAAAGTTACTTGTGGGAACACTTTCACCCACCTTGATTGGACACCTATGCACCAGCAGCTGCCACTCGTGGAGACTTCAAATGATTTCACCTCAGTAAAATGCACAAAGGACTTCAGGTACACACACTTACCATTCAGTATTGGCTGTACCTGCCATCTTTCAGTAAACGATGGCCTGCTTGTTGCAGGACATTGTACAGGTGGCTGTGTTCCTTCCTCATTTCTGGCAGCTCATAAAAGTTACATTCAGCACCTCAGTGAAGTTCACAGATTGGACGCAGGTTTCAGTCTCAAGAAATTGTCAGTTCATGCTAACTGAAGTCACATGGCTCAACCACCACTTTGCTGCAGTACAGGAAACCAGCCAACTGCAGACAAAGTGAAAGCTATTTAGGAAGTTTAAAAGGCTGTGCCAGTCTTGAATAAAGTTACTCTGTGTTAGGTTTTCTTATGGGAGCAAACCTTACCCCACTTGTTTATTGTTTACTGTTCCCTGCCTCATTTCATTTCCTATTTAGGAAGGTTTAGCTCCATAGGGTGTCTCTTAGTTGTAGTCCTTCCTTGATCTAGTTAACTTCTGATGTAGATTTTTGTCACAGCTGTCAACAGACTTTCCACTGCTGAACAATCTTTATAAAGATGTGTTCAAATGGGGGCAACATCAATCATATGAATATGGGAAAGTGAAAAGTATGCTCCTATCTGCTCTGCTCTGCTCATTTCACCCCAAAGATCATTGTGATCTTGTCTTGCAAAGATTCGGTGGTGGGCCCATGAATTGTTCTAGCCCACGACTACCAGATGGCACTGCTTCAGGAACAATGAACAAGGCTGAGTAGAATCATTCAGAAGAAGCCATAGCGATCACGTTTGGAGTAAACAGATTTGGTAACAACCTTTTTGGGATACATTTTGTACACAGACCATCAGCCAGTGATGACTGTTCAATGAAGACAAAATGATTCCTTTTGAAGTCTCACCAAGGATTCATTGTTAGGCTGTGAAGCTTTAGACCAGTACAAGTCTGGCTCCTCCATGGACACATGCAGATGCAGTTAGCAGATTGCCCACTCCTGAAACCAGTCCTGACGGAGAGGATGATGTTCCTAGAGTATGTCGTCCTGATGCACCATCTGTCTTCGTTAGACGTACAGAGCGAAACAGAATGTGACCCAGCAGTGTCTTGTGCCAAGAACACTGTCACTGGATGGCCGTGGCTACTCCTGATCAAATTTGATTTTCAGACAGAGCTGAATTTATACAGAGCTTTGCATAGGAGCTTAGTGTTCAGAGAGGCTGTGTGATTTTTCAGAACCAGTGTCATCATTACTCCAGTCTACAGGAAGCCAGTACTTGATGACCAACATTCCTGTTATTCATGCATCAGGAAGATGAAGTGTCTTGCACATACTTGTGTTCAGTGGTTTGGAGTTGATCATGACATCGAGTCCATAATTCTAAAGTGTGAACCATGTCAGCAGATTTCTCATGCCTGAGAACGCTCCTCTTCCCCTTTAGATGTAGGTTCTCTTCTTTGTCAAAACCATCATATAAATGTTGATATTTCATATTTTGTTGTTTTAAAGGAAAAGGTAAAAGGAGAAAGTACACAGAGAGTAACCTATC